>OZ023316.1:15790772-16277176 GCA_964007375.1 Ophion obscuratus | reverse complement strand
TCTTGTCGTAGGTTGAGCACGCTAATTTTTGCTTACCATCGTTGTAACTCATTATATGCTGAATGATCGGCATCACAAGAAAACAGGAGTTTTCTAGACGTCTTTTCTGATCTGCCATTTTTCGACGCCTTGATTCCTTGGCTCAGTGCTGCCTGGTGTGCCTTGACTCGGAGGTGCTCGGGAATTATCGGCAATAGCCATTCGTCATCAAGTGTCCACATACGAATTGGAATACCACACCTACACCTGCATTGTCCCTCACACCTATACACTCGTCGCAACTTGGCCCGTCGTGCTTACGCTATCTTGACTACAGTTTGCTCTGCTACGTACATCAACAGATCTTCATCGACGTTCAAGCTCTCCCCACCAATTCATCGGTACTGTTTCTACATCGAACTTACTCGCTGCCTCCGTCTCGGTCAACTACGGGCACGCATGGTATTTACTCTATTATTGCTCTGCTTGAACGGTACGTCGTCCACGCCTGTACCTTTATTTACTTTACGACTAGCTCTTTAGCGTTCGTTTTCGCCGCGTCTCGCGTGGTTACAATAATTTTCATTCTATGGTTGGTATATTCGATACTCACTATGAATCGACCTTGCTATAAATGCTCGAAGTGTATTGATGGTAGCTTCAGAGAATGCGTTGATTGTAGCAGGGTTTTTCATCCTGGTTGTTGCAAAATTCACATAACATCGACGCAAAATTCACATAACATCGTTCGGCGCTAGATTGTTGCAAATCGAGTCTGAGTAGTACTGTGGATGAAGCACCGATGAAGGCGAAATCTGCTATGCAAGAAGCCAGTGATATGGATGAGTTAAATTCTGAAATTTATAGTGATGCGCCTCTCGCGTCATCCTCACAAGTGTTTGAGCAACATGACTCAAATGAAAACCTTCTCCACAAAATAGTCTCGATGTTTCACTCTACCAATGCGAAAATTACCTCATTTATGGATCGCCAAGAGCAAAGCAATAATGAATTTCGCGTGCTGCTTGGTAAAATTACGCGTATTGACGTAGCTGTAGTGGACAACACCTCAGAAATTGCTATTTTAAAAGCTGCTAACACTGAGTTAAAAGCCGAAATTTCAGATTTGCGGAATTTTATTTCAAAAAATCAAGAGACCAGTGATATTATTCTGTCAGGCCTTCCTCTTCAGGATCGCCACTCTCCTCTAGAGATAACAAATAGCATCTTTCATGCACTCGGTGCGTCTAATTTTGTGTCTCATATGCTGAGCATTTGCAAGTTTTCGTCACAGCATCCGAGTGCAGTTGGAGCTCCCCCGACAAGAGCACGAGTCTCTTATATTGTTTCGTTAACGTCGGCAGCTGTAAAAAATGCTCTCATCAATAAAAAAAGAGAGAAACGTGAACTCAAATGGTCCGCATTAAATTTAAGCGATCCTGAAGCAACTCGAGATTTTAAAATTTATGTAAAGGATATGCTTCATTCAACTACGTACAAACTGCTAAAAACACTCAGAGCGAGTGCTGCCGATCGTGCTCTCAAATATGTGTGGACGGACAAGGGAAGCGTTTTCATTAGGAAGGCCGATGGTCAACCGCGTATTGTAGTCAAGTCCATTGCTAACCTCGAAAATCTGTGACGTAGTTACCATGGAGTCGTGGTCGCGGAAACCACTAATATTAACCTGCTAGCTGCTTGTCCAAAAGTTAGTCCTAAGTCTGGCCTGGCCCTTTAGGTAGCACATTTCAATGCGAATTCTTTATTAGCGCACATAGATCTCATTCGACTTCATGTAGCCGCTCACAACTAACTACCATATTATGTCAGTCTCCGAAACGTGGTTGCACTCCCACATTGTTGACTCTTTGGTTGCCATCGATGGCTATTTTTTAATACGCAATGATCGAGAAGGTAGACAGGGTGGGGGCACTGGTGTTTACGTTCATTGTTCTTTAAAAGCAAAGATACTCGCTCATTCTCCCAGTATCTTTGATAATGCACCAGAATACTTGCTTCTAAACATATTTCGACCGGGATGTGACTGTCTTTTATTTGCGTCGATTTATAGGAGACCCAAGAGGCTTTTGCTTCATGATTTTTCTGCGGATTTTCTCAGATTCTCTCGTGCGTTTAAAAATATTAACATTGCCGGCGACCTGAACTGTAATTTGCTATTTAACAGTTTCGAAGCCAGAAATCTCAAGGATTTTATGTTCTCATCGGCTCTGTCTGTTGTTGATACAGGTACTACTTTTCATACGTCTACATGTGACTCGTGGTTGGACGTTATCATAGTTGATGATATGGACAAAGTCTCTGCTTTTTCGAAGTCCGCCTCCCCTTTTATAAATGGTCACGACCTGCTGGAAGTCACTTACTCCTATGATGGTGTCGAGTTCAATCGATCACTTCTCAAACGGCCTCTTTTGATCCGACCTCTTATAGTGAAGCTGTGGTATCATCACTAGCCATGTTGGACACTTCGGAATTGTCAAATTTTTTTTCTGTATTAGAAGCCAAATTATCTGCCTTAACTCAAGCCCTAACTCAAGCTATAGATAAGTGTGCTCCCTTGAAAACGTTCGTGGTGTCAAAGCCACCTGCGCCGTGGTTGACAGAGGATCTGAGACATCGCATCCGTATTCGTGACAGTTTGTACCGCTCTGCAAAGCGGGCAAACAGTCTACTCGGTTTTGCACAATATAGAGCTTGGAGGAACTCACTTACCAATGTCATTAGGAAGGCTAGATCCGATTACTATCTCTCTAGACTGACATCCATATCGGACTCAACTATCCTCTGGAAAGAACTGAAGAGGCTTGGGCTGGTCAAAGCAGCATTAGCTTCTCCGTTAAACTTTTTCTCTGCTGATGAGCTAAATTCTTTTTATGCTTCCATTTCAAGTGCGCCGGATAACTTTGAGTCAGCTGCTATTGAATATTTCTTTTCTCACTCCTTGCGCTGTACACAAAATGAAAATTTTTCTTTTTCTACAGTAAACTCTGAAACAGTACGCCGTTACCTGCAAAACTTCGGGTCGTCGTCATTAGCCACAGGTCCGGATGGCGTTTTACCATTTAGCCTGCGCCATGCTATACAACCCGTAACAGACCACCTAGTTAATTTATTCAATGACTCCATCAGATTATGTTCTTTCCTCTCCGAGTGGAAAAGGGCGTTAATTCAACCTCTACTGAAAATAAAGTTACCTTTGACACCCTCCGATACAAGACCCATCGCACACTTGTCCGAAGTCTCAAAGTTATTTGAGAGAGTCATCAAGGACCAGATTGTTAAGTACATTGAGTCTAATATTCTGTTTGACCCTATGCAATCGACCTATCCTATGAATTTCTCAACCCAAACAGCTCTAATCAAACTCTTAGATGATGTAAAACGTGAAGTTGATGAGGGGAGGCTGACTATCTTGGTATTATTTGATTTCTCGAAACCGTTTGATAAGGTTCGCCACAGTCTACTCCTTGATAAGCTGCGAAATATTGGTTTTTCTCCCTCGTCTTTAAAATGGATATTTTCGTATCTTTCGGGACGTTCACAAGCAGTTAATGATGATTTTGGTGGATATTCGGGCTGGTTACATACAAATATGGGTGTGCCTCAAGGCTCGGTACTTGGACCTTTGTTGTTCTCCTTATATATAAATGATATCTTGAAAGTTTTGAAATATTCCAAGTATATTGTCCTTGCAGACGATACGCAGGTTTACCAGCACTGTCATCCGCATGAACTGGGCGAATCCCTTAGAAAAATAAATTATAACGTTCAAGTTATCTATAATTATTCCATAGCAAATGAATGTCCACTGAGTCTAAGTCGAAAGTTATGATCCTGGGAAGTGGGGCCAGATTAAAAGCTTTACGTTTTGATGAGTTACCACAGGTCCATATTGGAGACATTATACTGCCATATGTTACTGAATGTAAGAATTTAGGCTTAATTATTTCTTCTTCTCTTAGTTGAGATAGACATGTCGCGTCTCTTTGTCGCGACGTGCATGGTATTCTACATAAACTTAAACATCAGCGTGCTGCCATCCCTCAAAACCTTCGGGCGAAGTTGGTTTCCACACTAATTTTTCCCAAATTAGACTATTGTTCTATAGTTTATCATAATTTACCTGAATCGCTAGACGTCAAACTTCAACGACTTGTAAATTGTTGTATCCGCTTTGTGTTTGATTTGAGGAAGCATCATCATATAACAGCATATCGTCGTAAATTAACCTGGTTATCCGTAAAAAAGAGGCGTATTTATTTTCTAAGTTTACTTGCTTACAAAATTGTCAACGATTCCGGCTTACGTAAACAGTTTATTTAATTTTGTTAATGATCAAGTGCGATTATCTGCTAGGCGGCAGCGGCCAACGTTTGATATTCCGCATTTTAAAACTTCAATATACGGGAGGTCGGTCTCTGTGTCATTATGTTACGTTTGGCATGCGCTGCCTCCCTGTGTGAAAACGGCACCCTCTTTAAGCAGTTTCAAAACCCGATTACATGCATATCTTTTTGATTGTGAAGTGGTCGGCCATGATGTGATGCAAAATTAAAACTGCACTTCTGCTAAAATTATTTCTTATTTCTTATAAGTTGCGTGCGTGAGAGATTTAGTTTTGTTTTAGTTTATCTGTACTCATTATGATAATTATTTGTGACAATGCTATTATGTATTTTTTGCCCGAAAGTTCGTACTGGGGCATATTAAACTCGATCAATCAATCAACCAATCTCTCTCTCTCTCTCTCTCTCTCTCTCTCTCTCTCTCTCTCTCTTTCCTCTCTGCTTCATGAGGTTTAAAGCGCGTCTCTTATCGCTTTCCACCATTCAACCCACGAAATTGGCTTGTACTCGTACCTGGTTGTTTGTGGGAAGCCGGAGAAAATGTTTTCTCCAATTTTCATCACCTGGAAGCACGCCATATTCCGTCATCTTCGTCTCCGCGACGTCGCTACGGCGCATGCTCGATAAATCTTCGACGGTTTTCGGTATATCTTGGCTGTCCTCGACTCGTATAGCCGCGACCGTACGTGAGCTGAGACAACCGTGTTCGCCTACCCGATCGCACAACGCTCAACGGCGCACACTCGCTAGATCTCGGCTATCTTTGCTCTACGCCGTTTGTCTCTCGCTCGATACCGCTGTCTCTTGGACCCAGTCGTCAATCGTCTTCACTGCTAACGCCAGCGCCCCCTTGGTAATGTGTTATCGGCACCCCAGTGACCTATGCTAGCGGCGTTTTCTAAGCTACCTTATGCCGGTAATTTGCGCTAAATGCAAGAAAGCGATTGCTCGTGAATCATTTCACTGCTTTTCTTGTGCGCGCTCGTTTCACCCGGGGTGCGCGAAAAACTGCCTTAATTATTTAACAGCTTACTCGTGCTGCAGAAAGAATTTTGAGAATTTTAACATTATGTCGAACTCCGCATTGTCACCTGTCGCTAGTCAGACTAAAGATGCTAGATCACCACCCCCGTCCTTTAGCACAATTATCAACATGATTCGCAACTCCGATATCAACTTCGCCGCGTTCGTCCAAGAACAACACGAGGCAACTAATAAGATGAATGAAGCTCTTGCTGTTTTACCGAAACTTATCAACACGGCTGCGGAGCATTCAAATAAAATAGAAAAAGTCGAGCTTGAATTACACGACGTTAAAAATAAATTAGCTATACGCGACAAAACGTCGAGCGAGATCATCGTTGCTGGCTTGCCATCTTCCACTACCATCGAACCTCGAAATCTCGCTCGCAAAATATTTGCTTCACTTGGGATAGCCGAACTAAGTAGCCACATCCTCTCAGTGCACATCATGAAACGGAAAATTCGCGGTGACCCCCACTCGAGTTCGCGCCCTACTCCATCTTCGAATTCGTTCTCGCTTATTGTTACGCTGACATCGTCCTCAGTATGTGATGCTATTGCTAGAGCGAAGCGATCTAAGCGTGATCTACTAGTGCGCGAAGATCTTGATGGCGATCTCACTGGAAAGATCTACGTTAACGAGCTACTCCCATCCAGTGTGTACGAATTGTACCGCCAAGTGAGAATGCAGGCTAAGATGGCAAATTGGCGTTATGTCTGGACCCAAAGTGGTACCATCTTTGCGCGAAAGTTTGACGGCCAACCAGCCATTGCCATACGAAACGTAAACGATCTCGCAAATATCATCTGACTCTCGCAGCTTAGTCCGACAAAACCTCCCTCTCAGCATTCTCAAATGCACCACAATATATGCTACTTGAAATCACTTTTTCATCAAATCGATCCATTCTATTTGCTACCACGTACGCCCAAAAGGGTCATTTTTCACTGACTTCCTTTCTAGTTTCGATCGTGTAAAAAAAAACAAAAAACAGCTATAAAAATATAATTCTCACTGGTGCTCTCATTTGAACTGCAATGTACTTCTCTAAAACGCAGAAGCTCAAACTCTTGGAGAACGCATCTCTACCCAGGCTCTCTTCCTTGTACCTTCTGATGCATTTTACCACACTTCGTATTGTGAGTCCTGGCTCGATACTTTTATCATTGAGAGCGCTGACAAACTTTGCTCCTTTGTTAAATCAACAGTTCCTTTCATAGTCGGTCATGATTACCTCGAACTTACTTATGACTATGATTCGGCGACTCAGCCTGCTTGTAAAATCTCGGAACACAACGTAAAAATTGTTGATGAGACCGCATTCTGCACCTAGATGTAAAAATAACTCATGAAGGAACGTGACATCATGTACAAACGCGCGAAGCGCTCCAATAACCCTCAAAGCTAATCTCCACTTCGCTGTAGCCGCTTAAGAATTTAACCTTCGTCAACCTCGCTTAAACGTAGCCTGAATACAGTTGATGTTAACCTCGCTTAATTATAAGTACAACCACGACCGTAGCGTTAGTCATTAGTCAGCGCTAGTCTAGTTTTAGTTCTTAAGTCTCTTATATTATTCATCTATATGTCTATTATGTTTACCACCTCAATATCTTTTATACTTTTCGTTTTTGTAATTTTGTAATTTTTTAATTTTGTTATCTCTTTTAATTGTTCATACCTAGCCCCATAGTTTACTAGGGCTAAATAAACCAAATCAATCAATCTCTCTCTCGCTTTCTCTCTCCCTCTCTTCTTCTTTTATATTTTCTTTACTTTCTTCACTTATTCTATAATTTGTTTCGAAGAATTTGTTCCATTTCATCACGGAGTCTCGGAGGACAAGGAGAAAGAAAACGCTTTGGTAAATACAATGTTATTTACTTTGACAGTTCCCGCCAATGACGCTTAATCGGCTCAAAACTCGACAATTTCGCACGAAAAAAATTATGTGATGCTGATTCAAAATCGCTAATATTTTAAGGTTATGGTCTCGCCAGATATCCAACCTTACGATATGATGGTTTACATCTGACAATTTCAACCATAACCTCCTGGCAGGCCCATCTTTTATCAAACGGCGGAGACTTATTTGTATTCCCAATAGAATTGCGCAGTAATATAAATAATGTGCAAGAAAATGTTTCACATTATTTATCTCTCATTATTTATCACTCACATTATTTATCACTCAGATCACCCAACTTTATAACGCTTCCAGTGTCTAGCGACTTACAAAAACTAAATTGGACGTGGTTAGACAAGAAATATTATACAGCTGCGAGATATTTTTTTAAATCTAGTAGCCACCTAATTTTCTGTGCCCAGTCACTAGACGACGAGAGCGTTACAAGGCTGGAAAGGTACTACCTAAAGGCTAGCCGATGGCGATGCTAAGTAAAATTTTACTAGCTCAGGGCTGGGCGGTGATGAGTTCCATTTGCCACTCGAGTAGTGATAGGTGTTCTTGGCCTTTATTTCTTATACATGAGAAAAGTAAAGCAATACGAGAATCGAAGGGAAAAACAGTTTTCCCGAGCAAGGAATTTGACCGAGTTGAAGCAATAAACTTTAGAGAAGAAAAGAAGCAACTAAGAGCAAGAGGGGATGAGAGACAAAGACGGAAGAATGAAGTGAGGCTGAGCTGGTATATGTAGGTTCAGAAACCGACGTCGAAAAAATAGAGAGGACAAATAGCGGTAAGGGATTGGCAAAGAAGGGTGTTGATCAAAAGTGGTTAACAGCTATGCAGCCAATTGCTAGCAGCTGAACGAGAAACGCAAGGGAATCTTGTTAAACTTTTAAACTCGATTTGAGGGTTATTAAAGTTGGTGTACTCATATAGATGTTCAGCGTGTACTGCAGAACATCGTATTCTCCCCGCTTCCTTCCTCTTCGCCTTCTTTTATATTTCGCCTCCATCATGGTTTTCTTTTTAATACACCATATCTCAGTTTTCATACTTTTTTTATAAATAAGGTGAGCGCGTAGGTGGGTGGGGGTTCAAGCTCTCCTGCAGAAACAACGAACCAGTCAAGATATTTTTCAACTCCTTGCTGTCTCCTGCCTGGCTGGTTTTCCGCATGTATAGCGGATTTTAAAATGGCCTGATATTTTAATTCATCAATAAAACGTATTATTTATTTAAAAAGTACGAATATTTTAATTTTAATAAAAGGTAAAAACATGGAGGTCATGCGTGGAACACAATATCCGATAAATAGCCGCCTCGTCCTTGTGTGCAAACGTTCACTCGTTTGACGAAATTTTAAATGAAATATTGGCATAATGACAGACTAATTTCGTTAATGATGCTTGCAGTTGCTTACTGGAGCTCTGAAATGGTCTGTGGATCATTGGCATACACGTTTCCTGTCAGAAAACCCCAAAGAAGGAAGTCCAATGGCGGTAAATAGCACGATCTTGGTGGCCAATTCACATCGCCTTGGCACAATATAACACGACCGTAAAACTTCGTCTATAAAATTCCATGCCGTTTGTGCCATTTATGGGATATTGTTTTCCACACATTACCTCCACGTTTGTACCATATATTCAAATTAAAGTCTCCGAACTTTTCAAATAAACAATACGCTTTATAAATAAATTTAAATGACCTGACACGTTAAATTGCATGCTATTTTTTTGTGGCGAACATACAGTACTAATCTTTTACAATTGGCATGGGATATATTGAGGTTTAGTCATGGAGTATTAAACTATCGAGCAACGCATAGACATTGTTATTTGCAGCAATATTACTGCATAGTTGTTGTAGACGAAGTTTCATGGTCGTGTTATCTCACGCCACGGCGATGTGAAGTGGCCACTAAGATCGTGCGATTTGACGACATTGGACTTGTTTGTTTGGGGTTTTCTGAAAGACAACGTGTATACCAATGATCCACAGATCATTCCGCAGCTCAAGGAAGCAATTGTACCCACCATCAATGAAATTGGACCGCAGTTATTACAGGCGGCCATTTATAGGGTTTTGTGTTCCACACATAACGTCCATGTTTGTACCTGCTATTAAAATTGAAATATTCGTATTTTTGCAATGAAAAATACGTTTTATTAATAAATTTAAATGTCAGGTCATTTTGTGACACCCTATAGTTTGAATTTCCTAAAATGATCAACTCATACCCCAAAACCTCAGTAGTTAGCAATGACATTAAATATTTAGCGATGTGGATTCAAACATATGTTCAAAACTTTTGTATAGTTTTAACATTATTGTTCATTTTCAATATTTACTTGATGCAGAGCTTCCCCCACGAGATTTCATCTGAATCGAGACTTCCTCGAACGGATAGACGGATTATATATAATATTCTACTCGTGAACCAATGAGAATGATAAATGTGAAAAAGTGATTATTTGAATCATGAAACAGGTCTGCTGGTCTAGTGGTTAGCCGGCTTGCCTCGGAAGCAGCACAGTGGGAGGTCGCGAATCCCAATCTCGGAGTTTCGGAAAAAAGTAAATACGAGCGTGACGTAGTTCCAGCTGTACACGGATGTCACGCACACGGACCGGTACGTGTATGGGTCATGTGTGTATGACTGTAGCCCCGGATTTATCTCTCGACGAAACGCGACTAGCTCCGAAACTTGGGAAGCAAACCTAGGCCCGGCTGTATTGATGTAGATTTTCCGCACTTTCCCTATACTCATGGCAGAAATGTCATGGTGAATGCGATTCAGAGGGGGATGTCGGCTGCGGCCGCAAGGTGGGTATAAATAGTGGAATATGGTGGGGTATGTAATAAGGGGCAAGACCCCGTACAGTGAAATCTACAATAAAAAAAATTATTATGCGAATTGTCGGCCGTCTATACATTCATTACATGTAATTATCTGGCGTCCCAGCATTTTAGAAGCTAAAAAATAAAAATGACCACCCTTTTATGGCGACGAAGTTATAATATTTTCTTAAGCAAAAACATCTTGAATTCGAACAAAATATGATGAGGAGATATTTCACTGAGCTCTAAATAATTCATTTTGACTTTTTCAACGCAGAAATTTGCATACCCCCTTACTAAGGATATCTATGAGAGCGTTAACGTTGCTTTTGTAGAACATTCAGGAAATTGCGTTCCCTCCACGTGAAAAAGCACACTGAAAACAAAGCTTTTGTACAAAAGAGTGAAAAACTGAAATTCAGCTAATATGTATAGACAGGCAACATGAAGCACCGTCGATCCTTTCAGTGCAAGGATCTGAAAATAAATTATGCTCTCGTGATACTTACGCGGGTGTCAGAGAGCTTAAATATCCTGTGGCCGTAAACAAGCAGCAGCAGAGATATGTGAATCGATAGACAAAGAGCAGCAGAGTGAGAGACCGACTCAGGGAAGGGGTCACCTCTCGGATCTCGGTGGGGAGGAACGAGATTGGAGCGACCCGAGCTGCGAAGCGGGCAAGCAGAAACAGACTAGTAAAAGGGAGAATGCTGCGAGAGAGCAAGGAGGATTAGAGAGTACATCAGCATGAGCTAGCCAACATTTCGGTTGCCGTCCAACCGTTGTGGTAATCTCCTTCGAATCTCTGCTCCCCTATATGACACCAAATTAACTCCCTTTCACCCGGCCCTCCTCTACTCTGCCGTCCTGAATTGCCCACGACTCCAACCCGTTCTCTACACCACGAGCTCCCTACTCCTTCTCTCAGTCCTCTTCCACTTTTCATTTTTCTAATTTTTTTCCAGCCAGTAATCAGCTTCCAATCCACTATCTCTCTTTCTTCGCAACTCTCAATCTGTCTTTCTTGCCAACGGCTGTGTGATGTTCCTGAATCAGTCTCTTTCAGTACTTCACTAATTGCGCCCGAAGCATCAGGGCACAATTAGGGCAACATGAGGTGGTGCGACGAAACTCCTTCTTCCCTCACCCCGTTCGCCGCTACTCATTGTACGTGCTCCGCCGTTTTCCTTCTTTTGCTATGCCACGTAGCCTCGAATCTTTTCGACCGCTACTCCATTTCCAGCTCCGTGCTCTCTTTTCCCCCTGTCTGTTGCGTGACGTCCTACCAACCATGGAAGTGACTTGAACCATGTTCGACGGGAAATGTCATATATGTGTGCGTTTGTATATATCTGCTTCTCTCTCGTGTGTTTTATCATATGAATGATTACCAATCGCCTCTCATCGTCAGTTCCGCGATGTTCACGCTGAACCGAGCTTCTACGTTCTTTCGCTCTCTTCTGCTACTACCTCTGCAACTTACTTTTTGTTATTTTTTGCTTTACATAAACAGGGTGGACCATTCAACGTGACCACCCCAAATATCTCCGTTGCCTTTAGAGTGACGAAAAAAATGTGAGGAGGTAATTTGATCGTTTTCAAAGAGCTGATACAGTGGTTAAAAATTCATTTTGATCAAGGTCATAGTTTTTGTGTTCTCAAGGTCATCAATGGTTTTTCGAATGGGAACATGTTTATTTTTAATTGAGACGTTGTAGCTGATATTCAGACGAATCCAACGACCTATATCAGCTACAACGCCTTAATAGAAACAAAAAACATGTTCCCATTTAAAAAAACATTGATCCGTTATCCGTTGGATAACTTGCGCCGCTATCACACCAGAAACTATTCGAAGATCAAGAGAATCAATCATCCGCCGTCTTTAAAAATATGTCGAGGTTGAAGGCCATCACTTCAAACATTTGTTACAAAAAATTCAATCACATTATTCGGATATTCTTATTATCAATGCCATCACGATTTCCCGTTTTTACACGTGTGTTTTGGTGAAAAATCATTTCAAGGTCATGATATCATAGATCGTGTGAATCGTCTGAACAGCAGCTACAACCTCTCGATAAAGTAAATGTATTGCTATTTGAATAACCATTGATGACCTTGAGAACGCAAAAACAATGACCTTAAACAAAAACAAATTTCATCACTGTATCAGCCCTTCGAAATCAATCAAATTACCTTCTGACTTTTTTTCCGTCACTTTTAAGGCAACGGATATATTTGGGTAGCACACGTTAAATGGTCCACCCGTATATTGCCATCACGGTATTAGACTAAAGAATGACGAGACACTGTATGGGAACTATTGAATTAACCCTAGAACTTCAAACCTATTTTTTCTGCCTTTAAACTACAAACCGTGGTAAATATTTACCCCACTCGTTTCTTGTTCGTAAAATAATTCTGAAAGCAGTAATGAGACTCGTATGTACATGAATCTTACATCTTACTTACACAAAAAAGTACATTTATTCGGGACTCTGGAAATGCAGAAAATGGGGATCTGGTATATGGAAAAAGTCAATGAAAAAGCCATAAAATATTAGTTTCCAAGTATATTTATTTGCTTTCTCTTATACGAAAAATGAAAAGAAAAAAAGAAAAATCTGATACTTGCAAATATTAAAAAGTAAAGTTATTATGGTTCGACTTATTTATGGGCGCCACAATCGCTGCAGTACAATATTCTGTGATCCTCGCAGGTCGGTCACTGGCACCTTTTGCAATATATTCGCGTTTTGCGATTCTCCGACCTGGGACACAGGCCGCATCAGGCCGAGTTTTTTGGTGCCTGATTGACAGGCTGCACTTTTTCATCAAGAAGAATAAAAATGTTGCTGCTTAATTCCTGGCGAGGAGAAGGTACTTGTAGTCTTGCCCGCGGGTGTGGGTCCAACAGCGCATTGACCAGGGGTTTTATAAATTGTCTTCGATTCATACCGGCACGATCGGCGTTGAAGTTATGCAGAATCATGGCGTTGGTTCCTCCTTGGTCAAGCATGGCCATCCACATCCTCATAGGCCATCGTAAAGTCTGTCGGTGCGTGGAGTACTCGTTAGACATTTGGTCGCAAGTGTCTGTTCCTCCTTTTGCTGTGTTATAAAAAACTATAATGTCCGGTTTTTGGGTCTCCCGGTTGTTCGTGGCAGTACGATGTGATGTCAACAGCAGGATGACTATTTTATTTTTTTAAAGTATGGTATACTAAAGTCATATTCTCATCTAACGCAAACATGAATGATGACAGGTCCTGTGCATCTGAAATTTTCAGGGATTTCGTGTTTATTTGTCCGTAGTGTTCCGACCATGGCAATGTCCAATATCCAATAACCAATTATCGCATATAATATTTCGGGTGGTTCCATGCTGCGGCTCCGATCATTTCCGAATATAGTATGATGCGACACACTCGCTATTCTGTGTCGCTACTTTTCCCGTGTATAGCACTGCCGAGAACACGTAGACGGACATTCGTGCGTCGTTGAGGATAACGATTTTGTATTTATCCGGCTTAGCGCCATTATATACTTTAAATGGACACCGTCCTCGGAAGGAAACTAGTTGCTCGTCTATTGTACAGTATGATGCTAGAGAGTAATATTTTGTACACTTAGATGTAAATTGTTCCCGAAGCTCAAAGATTGGAGCGAATTTATCAATTTCCTTACGCTCAAGCCGTGTACTTTTATCATCGAAACGTATGCACTTCACTATAAAGGAAAAACGGGGTCGAGACATGGTTGCACGGTATCTCATGGAGCCGTGATCAGCACTCCATAAATCTTTAAGATTCGTGTGACTCGTTTTTGGCAGGCCCGAAACGTATAGTAGTCCTATGTAAGCCTTCAATTCTGTCAAATTAATTTCAAAGTACGTAGGACTCGCTGTGTCATAAATTTCGAGCGACTCTAAATATCGTTGAATTCCTTCGTTTGCATCAGAAACAGCAAATTCCATGCTTCAAAAGGCGCACTGACTTGTTTGGTCGCTTCATGTGGGTTTGGCAAGTACGATGTCGGAGGACTCCGCCGTTGCTGACATCGTTCCCGTGATCTTGTATACCATCTGTGTCCATCTTTACCACGGACGATACTTGGCCTTCGGCCGCGACTTGAGTGGTCAACACGACGAGTAATTGACCATCCACGTTTTTGTCGTTTTTCGGGAACTGGTTCCTCAGATTAGTTTATCCGAATGTTTAGATTCTACTTGTTCCGGTAGTCTGAATTATTCATTGTCGGCATCTTTCCTCCGACTCCGATCCGCTCATTGATGCTAAATTGTCATCCTCATCCGAAACAATATCGATTGTCGATGCTCTGGCAGACTCGGATTACATCAAAATGTTCGTCAGTGCATCGACGCTCCTCAAATTATATTTTTTCGCCATTTACTGCCACAAAATGAAATAGGAATAAATTTTTTTGCTGCTCCCATTGTAAGGGTGCGTAAAATATGAAAATCATCGCCGAAAATGATATATCCATCGTTTTACCCTCTAATAACATAATAATACGTGAAATAAATGTATAACAGCAAAAAACCGAAAATCAACTCACATACACAAAACACTAACGGGAATTAAAAAACCGGGGTGGATATCAACCCCAAACGCGCATCACGTCTTCACTCCGTCAAGAAAAGAAAGGGAAGAGACAAACAATTAAGTGCGCTCGCTACCTGACTCTATTGTTAGAACCTTAAAATGAATTATGATGCAGGTCCGTAGGCGATAATGTTGCTGACTAACTCAGGAGCGTAGTTCAAAGTTTGCCTGAGGTAGATATCTACCGTGATTTGTAGTTCTAGGGTTAATTACACAGTTAGTCGTCTTTCGAAATTCTTAACGTAAAAAAAATCTTTATCAAAACTTTTGCATAAGTAGTAGAACAGCAAAGATACTGGGCCACATTGTGAAGCCGCTGGGTCGGGAGTCGGGGGCGGGGGCGGTGACGGCTGGCAGTCTGACGAAGTCAAGAGGTGGGTCTCTTGGGTGGAGGCTCCGTTTAAAAGGGGATTTGGGGGGGGGGTGGGTTAGTGCGTCGGGTGGAGGGAGTGGGTGTCTGGCGACTTCATGACCGTCTGGGGCCGTTTTGGGGAATTGGTGGCAGGAATTCCGGCTGTGGGAGTCCGGCGAGTGACGTCACGTGGGGGAGAGCATACCTAAAGCCCGTAGGGACGGCTGTGATAGTCCGGCGAGTGACGTCACGTGGGGGAGAGTATACCTAAGGCCCGTAAGGACGGGATAATGGTTTAGGCGCATTACGTAGGTGATCATGGGCAAAGGGACACCAGCAGCCAGGGGACATCGTAGACGATGCGACATTTTCCTCGGTGAGGCGAAAGGGAGCGTTATTTATATAGTTGAATTATTTTTCCCGACAATGGGGAAAACTTGTCTTAAGCATGTGGATATACATGTGAAAGCCAGCGTCTATGATACGCTCGGCAACGTAAGGCAATTGTAATTCTAGATGTCAGATAAGACTTCACAGATAAACTTTTGATGCAGCTGTAGTGAAAGAAGCTAGCTCTTACAAAATTTCATTGCATCCAGTCTTGTATTAATTCCGAAAAATAACTTCGAGATGTTTCCATATGCGAGTACGTTGCAGTGCACCCAGCCAAGAACCGAATTATCGTTCTTGCTGCCTCGTATGGTATACCACCGTTATACCATCGTATTCTGTGAAAATTGTGTTCTAACCATTCATTTGTCGATTTGTATTTGTCTGGTAACGAGTCCCATGTACTTGGTGCGTTGAAGAAAAACATCAGCGGTTCAGCATTCTTGTCGTGCAGTTTGCCGATGGACATTTCTTTCAGGACAAATTCGTTTATGGGTTTCTTGAAGCCCTGCACATCGATGATATGGCCCGCGTTGACCGAAGTGGGTATGAATCATTGGCACCATTTTGGAACACTTACGATACTACTACTACCTATACTAATACCTACTACCTACTACTGATTGGAATGTACTCGACAATACGATCGCGGAGGATGATGCAGTATCCTAAGGGTTTGTAGTGGAATATTGTTTTTCAATTCAAATTCAAGACCCACATTTACTGGGCCGGACTTGAGAGAATCGTTTTGCATTGAGCAGTAAATGACAACAAAGGGGAGCGAGGCTTTTCTAAAAATTCCATCCTGCTCAGCTATAGTTCAACCCCTTTGTTGTAATAGGTCGGTTGAAAGTTTGTTCACATCTCGTAAAGTAGAGCACATTGATTTTGATCAATGTTCCAATTCAAATTTCCACATGGATAACATGTGGGTTGAGGTACAGTTTGACTTCGCTAATTTTACAATGATCAAAGTGGCGTGCATTCTCCAGCTGATTGGAGGTGTTGACAGTGCTTAGAGATGGCAGGCAGTGATGAATATTCATACAGTTTCCATGTTCGAAAATTCATAAAAATCGGGGCGGCATTGGCGAGTAGATATGAGCGCCGCCCCGGCGCGCCGCGCGCCGGCGGAGGCCGACCGCGATCACTTCGCTCAACGCTCTGATCGTGCACACGTCTGTGCGTGCTGTGAGTATGGCGTCAACAGAAGTAAACGTTACAAATACAAAACTTCGTGATATAACAATTCATATCTTAGGTAAAATCTCTACAAACAAATACAGTTTCTGTTGGACGCATTTTGGACAGTTGGTTGTCAATATGGATGGGAAAAAATAACTGTTTTAGGAGAACAGATTTTTTTCGATGCGTGTTTGAATCACCAAAAAGCATTATTTCTTTGTGGGCACCCCCAATTTTGCTTCAAATATTATCTAGAGAGTCAAAGGACAAACAACCAGAGTAATTCTACCACCGACTTAAACACAAAAGGCCGCGGCGGCTTCTTTTGATCCCGTGGCGGTATTCTCAGTGACGCTTTGTAAAAGTCACCTAGTCAACGACAAAGACAAAAGTGTCCTACTTGGCGGGTGACGCTATTTGAGTAATTGTTTCAGTAATGGAATACAACATTGTAAAGTATTGCGGGCTAACTCTTGGCAGGGTGCATATTGCCGTGAATTACTTTTTTACCTTTCTCTAAGTTACAGTAACGTTTCATAAAAGCTGCTTTTCGTAATTTAAAAAATATTTTTGTGTTTAAATTGCGGTAAAGGATTGGCAATTGTGTTATACCTATCTACCATATCTATTCGAAGTTCGGGTCGATTTTCCGCGGCGTTGCGAAAAAAAATAATTTAGAAAACCTCCAAGTAAACTTATCTACTTACATACAATGTTTATGGGTTTTTATCTTTTCAGAGCCCACGTGAAAGCCTATAGCAAGAGCACAGCCACCAGCAATCTGGTGCGCCATTTAAAGGATGAACACAACTTGGAGGACCTTCAACACAAATCAAAAGTTGTACCTACCAAAGAATTTTTTTCCGTTCAGAGAAAGTCTCAGCCTGTAACAAAAATCAGCGAAACCGGCGGAAAAAAAATAAGTGGCTGCTCGCTCGAGATCTAGCACTTTGGTTCACCATGTTATTGATGCCATTCGACAGCATCGACGATGAAGCCATGATAGATTTCTTCGGAAAATACAATATAGTCGTGGCGGACGAAGATATTCCCTCGCGGCAACACATTGCTCGAGAAGGCCTCGAAGATGTTTACGACAGCATGTTGGCCAATGTTAAAAACATCATTCAAAAACAAAATATAAGATTCGGCGCATTGACTACAGATTTGTGGACGGACCAATACAGACGCCGTGATTACATAACTGATACATTCCATTTTATATCTCAAGAAATGCAACTTATGAAATTCACGCTGGCAACGAAGCAAGTTACTTAAAAACGTACTGGTGAAAAAATTAAAGAAGAAATTCAAGATATTTTTCGATCGTTTGAGATTCCACAGAACGATATTGTCTTAGTGACCGGCTCATGCAGTAACATGAAAAAAGCTGCAAAGTTAATGAACCTTCAGAATCATCTTTGTCTTGGACATGCTTTGCATAACGTGGTAACCGTTGATGGCATTCAGAGTACTGATGAGGTTCTTCGTCTAATTACCAAGTGTAAGCAAATAGTGAAATATTTGAGGAACAGAGCTCCGCAACTAGAAGCCGCTGCCAACAAAGAACAGCGTGAACTTTTATCATCCTTGGAAACAATTCGTGAACAATTAGAACACGTGGATGGAGAAGTCTCGTCCGATATTTCAGAAGAACGGTAAAACAGCGTAGCTGTAACTAATTTTGTGACCGGTGCTCCTCCTACCATGAAGACGAGTACGCCTACTAGATGGCACAGCATTCTAATGATGCTGTCAAGCGTTACTCACAGTGCAAATCGTTGGCCTATTAGGGATATGTTAACCCATTAACGCCCAAGAATCGCGATCTTTTCCTTCAATATCAAGCCAGATTTTTATTATATAAAAAAAATCATAAAAAATCAAGAGATACGTTCCCTAGTATGTTCGGGGGTGCTCTTCCAGAATCTGGGGTCAAAATCGGGTTTTGTCCATTAGGAAAACAAATATGGCGGCTTTTAAACAAAAAAAAACAGGAAAAATCGATGACACTTTTTTTTCAAAATTTTTTTTTACCTCGAAGCCGTTGAAAAGTCCGGTTTTTTTTTCAACCATGGGTGCATAGAATAGTGACGATTGAACAATCAATTTTTTAAATTCGTCGTTGTCAACATTTTCACCCCCAAAATGGTGCTTTTCACCCCCTGAGTGACACGAAAAATTTCACGCTCGGTGTCCCAAATGAAAAGTAGTTGGATTTGGACGAAAATTGGTACTCGGAGGTTTTTGAGGTCGCTGATTACGATTCTGTTCTCAAAATTCCGAAATTCAGAATGGCCGATCCAATATGGCGGACACAAATGCAAAAGTTCATTTGAATTGGATAAAACGTGTCACTCGGGGGTTTTCGAGGTCGCTGATTATGATTCTGCTCTCAAAATTCCGAAATTAAAAATGGCGGACCCAATATGGCGGACACAAATGCAAAAGTTCATTTGAATTGGATAAAACGTGGCACTCGGGGGTTTTCGAGGTCGCTGATTATGATTCTGCTCTCAAAATTCCGAAACTCAAAATGGCGGATGCAACGTGGCGGACACAAATGCAAAAGTTCATTTGAATTGGATAAAACGTGGCACTCGGGGGTTTTCGAGGTCGCTGATTATGATTCTGCTCCCAAAGTTCCGAAATTAAAAATGGCGGATCCAATATGGCGGACAAAAATGCGAAAGTTCATTTGTATCGGATGGAATGTGGCACTCGGGGATTTACGAGGTCGCTGATTATGATTCTGCTCTCAAAATTCCGAAATTAAAAATGGCGGATCCAATATGGCGGACACAAATGCAAAAGTTCGGTAACACGCGTCTTGACCCGACGACAAAATATCCTCGACAAACTATCCGCGATAAAATATCCGACGACACAATATCCGCAGGATAAAATATCCTCATGACAAAATATCCGCAAGACAAAATATCTGCCGATATTATATCCGCTGTCGGTAATTAAATCTATGATTAACGTTATTACTCTTAAACTAGGACAACTGGCTTCATGAGACAGTCAATGTTTTTCTCTCTGCTGTGTATGTAGTGCTAATGTTTCTTGAAGGAATGACGTTGTAGTGCTACAGTTTAAAGTGTGTATGTAGTGCTACAGTTTAAAGCGTATGTAGTGCTACAGTTTAAAGTGTTTAAAGAAGGGAGCAAAATTATTAATATATGACGGATATGTTTATTCAAAAAAGAGTGTGAATAAAACAAGCATAACTTGGCGTTGTGTTGAGCATAAGAAACGTTCATGTAATATTATTATAGTACATACTATTATTATAGTATCCAAGTATATTTGCGTGGCATTGCTAACAATATTTTATTAAACTAATATTATATACAAAAACTTTACAATAAAGAAATAAGTGCAATGAAGAAGCTCGTATTATGCCCCCACCCCACTATCTCACACACCCCACAAAGGTGTTTTGCGCGCGACCCCGTTGATGTGGTGGACGAGATTTAGGATTTTGTCTCGCGGATGTTTTGTCATGAGAATATTTTGTCTTTCGGATATTTTGTCTTTCGGATATTTTGTCCTCGGATATTTTGTCGCGGATATTTTGTCGTCGGGTCAGATGTGACGTAGCCAAAAGTTCATTTGAATTGGATAAAACGTGGCACTCGGGGGTTTTCGAGGTCGCTGATTATGATTCTGCTCTCAAAATTTGAAAGCCTTTGGGTATTCAAATACCTGAAAATACCAGGCATTTAAATACCCAAAGGCTTTCGAATTTTGAGAGCAGAAATATAATAAGCGGCCTAGAAAACCCCCGAGTGCCACGTTTTATCCAATTCAAATGAACTTTTGCATTTGTGTCCGCCATATTGGATCCGCCATTTTTAATTTCGGAATTTTGAGAGCAGAATCATAATCAGCGACCTCGAAAACCCCCGAGTGTCACGTTTTATCCAATTCAAATTAATTTTTGCATTTGTGTCCGCCATATTGGATCCTCCATTTTGAATTTCGGAATTTTGAGAGCAAAATCATAATCAGCGACCTCGAAAACCCCCGAGTGCCACGTTTTATCCAATTCAAATGAACTTTTGCATTTGTGTCCGCCACATTGGATCCGCCATTTTGAATTTCGGAATTTTGAGAGCAGAATCATAATCAGCGACCTCGAAAACCCCCGAGTGCCACGTTTTATCCAATTCAAATGAACTTTTGCATTTGTGTCCGCCATATTGGATCCGCCATTTCTAATTTCGGAATTTTGAGAGCAGAATCATAATCAGCGACCTCGAAAACCCCCGACTGCCACGTATTATCCAATTCAAATGAACTTTTGCATTTGTGTCCGCCATATTGGATCCGCCATTTTTAATTTCGGAATTTTAAGAGCAGAATCATAATCAGCGACCTCGAAAACCCCCGAGTGACACGTTTTATCCAATTCAAATGAACTTTTGCATTTGTGTCCGCCATATTGGATCGGCCATTTTGAATTTCGGAATTTTGAGAACAGAATCGTAATCAGCGACCTCGAAAACCCCCGAGTGCCACGTTTTATCCAATTCAAATGAACTTTTGCATTTGTGTCCGCCATATTGGATCCGCCATTTTGAATTTCGGAATTTTGAGAGCAGAATCGTAATCAGCGACCTCGAAAACCCCCGAGTGCCACGTTTTATCCAATTCAAATGAACTTTTGCATTTGTGTCCGCCATATTGGATCGGCCATTTTGAATTTCGGAATTTTGAGAACAGAATCGTAATCAGCGACCTCAAAAACCTCCGAGTACCAATTTTCGTCCAAATCCAACTACTTTTCATTTGGGACACCGAGCGTGAAATGTTTCGTGTCACTCAGGGGGTGAAAAGCGCCATTTTGGGGGTGAAAATGTTGACAACGACGAATTTAAAAAATTGATTGTTCAATCGTCACTATTCTATGCACCCATGGTTGAAAAAAAACCGGACTTTTCAACGGCTTCGAGGTGAAAAAAAATTTTGAAAAAAAAGTGTCATCGATTTTTCCTGTTTTTTTTTGTTTAAAAGCCGCCATATTTTTTTTCCTAATGGACAAAACCCGATTTTGACCCCAGATTCTTAAAGAGCACCCTCGAAAATACTAGGGAACGTATCTCTTCATTTTTTATGATTTTTTTTATATAATTAAAATCTGGCTTGAAAATGAAGGAAAAAATCGCGATTCTTGGGCGTTAATGGGTTAATCGATCTAGGTCGCAGTGGTATTTTACTTGATCAAAATTAGTATAATTTGACAACAACTTTGACGTCATTTTTGGATAAATTCAAGACGATAGTAGATATTTCGAGTTCTGATTCACAAACCGCGATTAATTTAGCATTGGTTTTTAAATCGAAAATTAGAAGATTACTGGATGAATGTGACGAAAATGAGCCAGTTGTAATTTCCAGATTGAAAAATAATATGTCCGCAAAATTGAATCACCGCTTTTCTGCCACAGGCATGATTATAGCGGCCACTTGATTGGATTGCATATTCCAATCTATCAAGGAAATTGACATGTGTATCGGAAGCCGTGATACCACCAAGGTTAATTTTTTGTCAACGATTGTGCAAACACGTTTGAAAGATGAAGATGTTATTCATGTAACACAAGATGTAATACCTGGACCGAGCATCGCGAAAACGCCTTCAAATTTCTTAATGGATTTGGCACAAAAGCATAGTGCCATGCACTCAGACATAGACAGCATAGTCGAAAATAAGTGCTGGAGATATTTCAGCACAGCTACGGCTAAAGATCTTCAGCCTTACGAAGGTAATATGCTCGAGTTCTGGAAAGATCGAAGGATATCATTTCCGTGGCTTTTAACCTTGGCTCGTGCAGTACTATTTGTCCCAGCGACGAGTACCCCAAGTGAAAGGGTATTCTCTCTCGCTGGTCAAGCAATAACAGCTAAATGATCTCGCTTAAATCCGTTAAGGGTGAATCGTATTTTATTTATTGATGACAACTACAGCCACTGCAAAACGGCTTTGTAACTTTTTTGCTCGTTTAAATGTGAAGAATGATTCATTTTCCACTTATCTTATTGATTATTGTTTTGGTTTAACAAAAGATTACATTGAAATACTCTTTACGTTGTCAAAACAATATTTTCCATTACATTTATTATTCCCGATAGTTATGGTTGTATGGTGTGTCAAAATATTATTGTTTTATTATTTAACTTCGAATGTATAGGCATAGTTTTTCTACTATATTGATTACTTGCTTATAAAGATACCTTACCAATTTTGATCTCATTTTAGTTTTCCGTTCGGGTTTGATTGTTGAATTAATCTTTAAGAAGGATTTAAATATCTGCAGGTACCTGCTGGCGCCAGTGTAGTCATTAGAGTTGATTTGGTAGTATTAAGATATTTAAATAACATTTGAGTTTTCATTTCTATATTTTGTTGATTATTTCCTACTATAATTAATATATCTCAGACTTGACCGATGTGCTGGTCTAGTGGTTAGCGTGCTTGCCTCTGAAGTCAACACATCGGGAGGTCGCGAGTTCGAATCACCGTCTCGTAGTTTCGGAGAGAAATAAAGACACAGGCGTGACGTAGCATCAGTTCTACACGGATGTCACGTACACGGACCGGTACGTGTGTGTGTCGGGTGTGTATGGCGTAGCCCATGAGCTATTTCTCGACGAAACGCAACTAGCTCTGAGGCTGGGAACCGAACTCGTGACCGGCTGTGTTGGTATAGATTTTCCGCAGTTTCCCTATACCCATGACAGAAAATGTCATGGTGAATGCGATACAGAGGGGGAAGTCGGCTGCGGCCGCAAGGTGGAGATCCATTAGGGATGTGGATTGGTGGAGAAAATGGCGGGAAATGTAAAAAGGGGAAATCCCTGTAAATGGAAGCTACTATTAGCGAAGCGTTCGCCGTAACAGATACAATAAAAAATATATGTGTCAGACATGCAAGTGTTTCTGTAAATAAAAAATTGAAATAGCTAAAAAAAATTACGATATTTTATTTCTTCCCTTATACAAGTCAGCCTTTCAAGATCGCGTCGCCGACGACGCCGCCACCGCCGACATATTTATGTCGGCGTACCGCCGCACGGTAGGTCGATTATCGGCACTCATATCTATTGGCGAGTAAATTGAACAGCTGAATATTTCACTGATCCGAGTCTGTTTCACACGGTACGAGCCATTCTATTTTATAAAATATGAGTTTATAATCTTGGGGAGCTGTTTGCACAATGGCATTGTCATCGGTTTTTGATCTCGTGAAAATCAATTCGTGCTTGGCATTTACAACAATTGTACGATAATCTTCAGAAAATCCAAGGAGCATGCTGAGCAGTATACACATTAAAGTTTCGCGATACATGTGCCATTTGTTTCATCTCTTTTTTTAAATCCATTTGGGCGGTCATTTTGAATCAGTTGAGGTACGCTTTTAGAATAGTTTTTCGGGAACTTTTCGAAAAAAAAATATAGGGCTCATGTGAAAAAAATAAATTTCATGGAAAACAAGAAAAAAAATTAAAAAAAAAATAAAAATGGCATTCCGCGCTGACCGAAGCGAAGTCGATTCGATTTTGAACATGGAAGATCCGAATAGAAGTCGTTCAAAAAATGTTATCACTGAGAAAAACAATATCAAAATTTCGAAATCGAACGATAGTTCAAACGTTGAGTTTGAATTCCGAGTATCTCGGGAACGGCGGAACCTGCAAACGGATTCAGCGGATTCAGTAGGCACTGGAGCTTTCGCTGCTGTGTTCGCGTCAGGGCTGTTATGGGGCCGCAAACGTCACCGAGAAATGTCAAGCCGCAGCTGACGTTTCGAGAAGCCAAAATGTGCTCACAAAAATCACCGTAACAAGCAATTTTTCGATTTTTATTCATTTTTTCAACTTCAAAATTGTTTTTTAGCAACAATGCGTAATTTATTTATTCAAAGACATCAATTACCAAGAAAAAATATTTAAAACGATTTTCGAAAAAAAAAATTCAAATAAAAAAAATTCCGAATTTTTAGGGTAGGTTTGAAAACAACTGTTTTTTGTGTTTATTAAGAAAGTGTATTTTAACGATTGGAGCTGCAAAAAAATTAAAAGTTGGAGATTCGTGTGAAGAGAATCCGTCGACCGTAGTAAGGGGGGTATATAAACTTGTTGAAATTATTTTTTGAATTGACATTTGAAACAAAGGTGATTGACTGGTAAAAAAAATCGACCAAATTTTTTTTGACAAGAAAAGATTATCGTTAACGGGTGAAATTTTTTTTTTCTTAATAATTTGTTTATTTTTTTTATTTGAAAAAAAAGGTAATAAAAAAAATTGCGAATTTTTTTCTTCTTGGTAATTGATGTCTTTGAATAGAAAAATTACGCATTATTGCTAAAAACCCATTTTGAAGTTGAAAAAATGAATAAAAATCGAAAAATTGCTTGTTGCGGTGATTTTTGACAGAAACGATCAATTTAATCTTCAGGGCATTAAGAAAAAAAAATCGCAGCGCTTTGCAACTTGGAGGGTTTTTTGGGGACACTTCGAGGTTAAAAAATTACCGACGGAATCCTTCATTCATGCATTATATCCAAACTTATACCAAATTTTCCAAATATCCTTAAATTGGCAAATTTTCAACGTTTTTTTCGTCAACATAATCACTTCGAAAAAAAAATGTTTATCCACGGTCACTAATTGCATATCATAGGGAATGTTTTGCAGTTCCCAGAACCCTACTTTTATTTTCTGTACGATCATTCGTTCCTGAGTAATTGACTGTCAAAGTTGAAATAGACTTTTTTGCTTTGATCGACGATCACTCCGCGCCAAATCATCGTACGGAGCTCGTTAAAAGGTCAAATTGAAGCTGATTATATTGTCTAAAAAAGTTTTATGGTTGCATGATAAAAATTTTTTTTTGAAGTCCACACTCCGATTTAGAGACGCACAAAAATTTGTAGAAAAAATGTTTATTGGTTTTCGGATGAATACTTGAAAACCGGCCACGCTAAAAAAATTTACCGTCCAGATCTGAAAACTAGACAATTGAAGCTACAATTTCTTTTTTGTTTATTTTCTGTACGGACATTTTTCTCCGAGTTATCCCTTGTTGAAAATCAGCCAAAAAATTGGAATTTTTTAATATCCCTCAATTTGTGTGAGTAGTGCATCTATTATGTCTAGTTTAGGAAATCTTGGTTTTTCAACAACCTTAGTACGCAACTTTAGTCATATATACCAATCTTCCAACACGCGAGCAGCAAAACCATGATCACCGCACTTTCGCTCGGCCGTCTCCTCAAGAGCACGGCCTTCACTACCTTGAAGTGCTCGAGTTTGCAACTTTATTACGAAAAAACTGACTGCTCAATATAGCCAAAATTTTCAAAGCGGTGCATAACGTATTCGTCAACACCGAATACAAATTTCTGGCCCGAAAGATGGATTCTTCTGAATCCTCCACGATCGCTCTAAGTCGCTGAAGACCACAGCGAACATTCACATGGACGTTTTCCCTCAGACAGCTCTATTTACAGCGTAAAAATACTAGGTTTTGGGTTCTAACAAACATTGATTCACATTGGACAAGCATTGGGGAGTAGTCAGGAGATTTTTTTACATTTTTTTAAGCATTTCAACCCGTTGAAAATTGTACTCGTACGACATACGACTCAGTGAAACCGCGCAAGCATCAGAATTACAGTGCGACCGCGGAGGGTTAATGATCTTACCTCCTTAATGGAGATGTTAAAATATTTTCGGCCTGTTATTGTATTTTTATATGAAAGATGCTTTCATATAAATGCGTGAAGAAGCATTTCGATACGAAAATATTAGGGTACTAGTAGCCTTAAACATGAAACATGAAAAAATATTAAATAGTAGTTTACAAGAACGGTTTTGATCAACGAATACATTTTAAAGCCAGGAAACACGGCCGTGATGAAAAATGTATGTAAGGGGGTGGTTTACCTCCTTAAGCCTGCTGTCTGGAAGAAAGGTAAAATACGTAAACTTGAGTTTCGTGTCTTCGTTCAAGTGATACCTTGTGATAACGATCGATTTCTATATCAGAATCGATAGAATATGTGAAAACCATTTCGAGCATCGGTGTGATCTTTATTCTCTTGATATCGAGAAATAATGACTAAGGCTCTTTTTTAGTAATGCATCTCAAAATTCTCGGAGCTTATTACCGCAAAATCAAAATCAATCCATCAATTCTATAAAGAGTATAGTCGAAAGAAAGTTGAACTCAGGCCGTAATATCAAGCAATACGTTCTTTTCGTTCATGTCGCGTAAAGAATGATTATATGATTGAACTTATAGCATCGAGTAGAGGACAAATGGTCTATTAAATATTGTGGATGAATGACAAAAGCGGGGGCAAATTAAAAGCCGATCATATCAAGAATGTCCGATTGAGGCCCACAGAACCACCGCGAGCACCGCTTCTATTTTTGTGTATGAACCCTTTGACTGTCAATGATACACAAATGGCAAAAAAAAGTCGTGCTATTTTTGTGTCATGACACACATGTGGGCATTTGAAATAAAACATACTTCTACTACAGCGATTTGACTATAATTTAGTAAATCATAGGTTTTTCGGTCGCTGAATCCGAATTTGAAATCAAATATCCAAAATTCTAAATGGCGGATCCAATATCGCGGACGCAAATTCGAGAAGGAGTTATGTTTAGTTTTGGGTTAACTCTCGGATTCTGGTTGGAAGTGAACGAGTGGGAAATGGGTTGAGTTATTCGTGAGAAGAGAGGAACGCGCCGAAAATTGAATGAGGTTGAAAATGCACACAGTTTTAGTAGAACGAATATAGATTTATTTAACACTATTTAACGGTTTAGACTAATAACTAAGTTGTAGAATTGTTTGAAAAGAGCACGAAGGTGACCGTTGCCGCGGGAGCTAACGCGGGCGTAAATCGCGTTAGCCCGTTGGCATTCAGAAGGGGGGAAGAGACCGAAGTTGAACCGGGTACCGAGGAGACTCGTGAAGCAGTGATTTGAAAAGAAGGACAAATGATATTAATTAGAACGTTGAAAATAGGGGGAGAAATCCCTGCGCCCGGACACTGTCCTAGTCAAGCGCGCGACCGGCCGAGAGACGTCGACCTCTAGCGGGGTCTCCCAAAATTAGGGAGTCGGAGATGGAGTTTCCGAAACATTCTCCCCGCCTTCGGCGACAGTCGTCGACGAAGAGTCCACTGGAAGTACGGCCAACTTGGCAGTCGGTCGCTTGAAGGTGGAAGTGGCCGTGCGAAGCGTCACCACCCTGGTTAGACCATCCGACCCGGGGTGAAGTTCGACCACTCGTGCTAGTGGCCATCGTGAAGGTGGAAGTCGTTCGTCCGTGATTAGCACGAGTGAACCGATCTGGATTTCGTGTGAAGGGTGTCGCCATTTGGAAATCGACAAGCTCCGCTGAAGGTACTCCGAAGACCACCTCTGCCAGAAGTGCTGTAATTTTGCCTGAAGGAATTGCCACCGTGGAAGTCGAGTTTCTGGAAGTGAAGTGAGAGACGG
Source organism: Ophion obscuratus (assembly GCA_964007375.1). Classification (NCBI taxonomy): domain Eukaryota; kingdom Metazoa; phylum Arthropoda; class Insecta; order Hymenoptera; family Ichneumonidae; genus Ophion; species Ophion obscuratus. The sequence goes on along the minus strand of OZ023316.1, from coordinate 16,248,974 downwards.
TTCGGGCACTGTGGTAAGTGCCTCGCCGATGGTGAAGTGACCTGGTGTGAGGGGAGAAATGTCCTCAGGGTCGTCCGATAAGGGACAAAGTGGCCTGGAATTTAAGACAGCCTCCACTTGCGCAAGAAGAGTCGTAAATTCTTCGTACGTAAGTGAGGCTTTTCCGATTACCCGACGAAGGTGATATTTCGCGGATTTTACCGCAGCCTCCCATTTTCCACCCATGTGAGGTGCGGCCGGAGGGTTGAAGGACCAGTTCGTCCCAAGGTTGGTCAGCGATATGATCGTAGAATCCATTTCGGCTGATCCAGCCTTGAAGAGAGCACGAAGTGCAGTATCGGCGCCGACGAAGTTGGTCCCGCAGTCACTATAAATAGTGTGACTGATTCCTCGTCGTCCGGAAAACCGCCGATAGGCGGCAACGAAGGCCTCTGAAGTATAATCCGTGACGAGTTCGAGGTGGACCGCGGAAGTAGTGAAGCAAACAAAAACGGCAAGATAAGCCTTGTAAGTTTTTGTGCCTCGTCCACGCCAGGTCTTGACGGTGAAGGGTCCTGCGTAGTCAATGCCGGTGTGGAGGAAGGCCCGTGAAGGTGTGACTCGCGCAGTCGGAAGTTGACCCATTAGTTGTTGTGCTTGAAGTCCTCGAAATCTGGCACACGTGGTGCACCGAAGGATGTACGATCGAATTGGAGCCCGGCCACCCGGAATCCAATACGATCGACGGAGGAAGCTTAAGGTGGATTGGGTACCACCGTGAAGCGTTCGAAAGTGCGAATCAGCGATGATCAGTGAAGTGAGCGGAGAGGTCCGGGGCAATATTGGCGGATGTTTTGCCTCGGGCTGTAGAAGGGCATTCGTCAGCCGGTCGCCCCACTCGAAGGGTCCCTAATTGGTCGACAAAAGGGGCAAGGGAGTGGCCCCGATTGAGGGTCGCTCCGGTCGAAATCATCTGAAGTTCAGCCGAGAAGTGTGTGCGTTGAATGAGGCGTATCCAGAAGAACCTTGCCTCTTCCAAATCTCCTGTGTTCAGCGGGTAGGTTATTGAGGCGTGCGGGAGCCGTTTGAAGTGGGCCACCGCCCTCTGACACACTGCCGTGATCCGAAGAAGGCGAGTGAGCGAGGAGTACCGTTGCAGAAGGTCCCAAGTATTAGGACTATTCTCGGAGGTGGTGGTGAAGGCGAGACCTGATCGTTGTTCGAGGTCGCCATCCGGTGGAAGTTCGGCTGAAGAGACTGGCCATGAAGATGGTGGTCGCGCGAGCCACTCAGGCCCGTGCCACCAAAGATGGTGCTTGGCCAGTTGTCGGGGAGTCTGCCCTCGCGACGCACAGTCGGCCGGGTTCTTCTTACCCGCGATGAACCGCCATGTTGCGTGGGAGGAGAAGTTTTGGATCGAGGTGACCCGATTTCGGATGAAATCCTTCCATCGGGCCGGATTTGAAGTAATCCATGTCAACGCAACTGAAGAGTCCGTCCAGAGAGAGACTGGGACTTGCGTTAAATCGAGGGTTCTCTGAACGTGAGAGGCCAGCCTTGAAAGAAGTAGAGCCGCCGTTAACTCGAGCCGTGGAATTGTGAGTCGTTTGAGGAGGGCTACCTTCGTCTTCGAACAGACGAGGGTGACCGTTGTAGCCCCGTCGACTGAAGTTGTTCGGAGGTAGATCACGGCTGACATGGCGAGTTGGGAGGCGTCCGAGAATCCATGAAGCTCGACAGTTGAAGAAGGCGAGAGGTGAAGCCACCGCGGGAGAGAAATGAGCGACAAGTCACTCAGACTCTCTCGGAAGTGTAGCCATTTTTCCTGAAGTCGAATTGGGAGTCCGTCGTCCCAGTGAAGTTTTGCCAGCCACAGTTCTTGGAGGAAGACCTTCGCGATGACAATGACTGGCGAGATGAAACCCAAAGGATCAAACAAAGATGCCGTTTCCGATAGAACGGTCCTTTTCGTAATATCCCGGTTGAAGGAGAGCTGAAGAAGGAATCTGAAGTTGTCCTCGTTGAGATTCCAGACGAGGCCCAAAAGTTTGATGTTGGGATCCTCCGATTGAATCACAACCGGATGCGATTGGGACTCCGAGGTAACATTCTGAAGGGCTTCCGTTGAGTTAGCTGTCCATTTTTGAAGTGGAAAGCATCCGCGCTGACAGATTCCTTGAAGTTGTTGTGCCGTTGCCTGAAGTTCGTGAATCGTGTCGGCACCGCCGAAGATATCATCCACGTATCGGCCGTTCGTCAATGGTGAAATCGCCAGTGGGAAGTCGTGCCCCTCATCCTCGACCAGTTGAAGCATGACCCGGATGGCGAGAAAGGGAGCACAAGTGAGGCCGCACGTGACTGTAGTTAATTGATACGGGACGACTCGATCCTTCTGGTCCACCCATAGGATTTGCTGGAGGTCCCAGTCGTCCGAATGGACTGCGATCTGCCGGAACATTTTCGCAACATCAGTGGCGAAAATGAACCGATGGCGTCTGATCCAGAGCAGAACGTCGAACGTATCTTGTTGAAGTTTGGCCCCGGTGTGAAGGATGTCGTTGATCGACACACCGTTAGTAGATCTGAAGGAACCGTTGAAGACGACACGAAGTTTGGTAGTGGCGCTGTGGGCCCGAAAGACATCGTGATGTGGAAGAAAAAACCGTGGTCTCGAAGACGTTGCCGTTGGAGCACGATCCATGTGAGACAGGTTCTCGTATTCTTGGAGGAAGGCGTTGTAGAGACCGCGATACGATTCATTTGTCGAGAGTCGCCGTAGAAGTTGAAGAAGGCAGCGTTTTGCACCCGAATACGAATCTCCGAGTAGCGAAGGAGGATTCTTGAAGGGGAGCCGTACGATATATCGGCCCGTGTGGTCCCTCGTATGAGTGTCCTTGAAGTGCTGTTCGCAAGCGGATTCGTCCGGGTCGGTTGGAGGGGCCGAGTCCGGAGGAATTTCCTCTTGTTCCCAAAACTTCGCTAGTAAAGAAGTGACCTCGTCTTCGATAGAGGCATGTTGAATGCGAACCGAATTTGAGGTGGAACCGTTGCCGGGACCGAGTACAATCCATCCGAGAAGCGTACGCTGAGCGATGGGATCGATGGCCCGACCCTTGACGACTTCTGACTCAACCAGAAGGCCGTACGCGTCAGCTCCGATGATGACGTCGATTGGTCCCGGTTTCAGAAAGTCGGGGTCTGCCAGAAGAAGTCCTTGAAGATGTTCCCATTGCCCTGAGGTAGCGAACGAGGGAAGCGTCGACGTTAATGCGTTTAGGATAAACGCCGTCACTCTGAAATTTGAGTTGGAATCATGAATTGAAGATACAGTGACGGTGGTAGCTCCCCGCGTCCTTCCCGCTGGCTGGCCTCCGATTCCGTGGGTGTTGATGGACGCGGCCATCCGTTGTGCTCGAAGGAGTTGGACCGTGCGTTCGGAAATTAACGAAAGTTCCGCGCCCGGGTCGATGAGGAGTCTCGCCCGCTGCGAGATTCCCGATGAGGAGGTCAAAATAGCTTGACTCGTAGCTAGCAGTACGGAGGGTCGAATGGCCAGCGCGTTTGAAGAGTCCTTTGTATGAGGCTGAGGAGTACTCGAATTTTCGAAGAAGTCTGAAGCGACCGAAGAGAAGAGGTGAACCGGGGGTGTTTGCGAGCCAGCCGTGGCGTCGCCCTGTTGACTGTCGCCGAGTCAACCCTGAGCTTCGCTTGGCGATGAAGTGGCCAGGGATTGCTCTTGGGCGTTTGACTCTGCGACGAGGCCCGAGAAGTCGACGGTCTAGATGTTGAAGCGGCCGTGGAGGAGCTCGCGGGTAGGTGGATAAGCGTGTGGTATTTGCCGTTGCACTCTAGGCACCGTCCCGTGATACGGCAATTGTTCGCCGAGTGCGGACCGAGGCAATTAAAGCACAAGCGTCGTTGCTCGGCGATGACGCGTCGCTCCTTCGGGGGTTTTCTTTTGAAGAGGTCGCACTTCGATATGAAGTGAGACCCGAGGCAGTAATGACAACACTGTGTCGCGCTGCCGGCTGGTTGGAGGGGGACCGTAGCGGCCACCGCAGCTGCCGTATCCGCCATCCACTCTCCACCCTGGACCTTGAGATACGGGGGAGGAGATCCGCGTGCTGGCATTGCCCTAGCGGAAGGCGCAGTCCGTGCCGATCGTGAGAAGTTCGAGGTAACTGAAGAAGTGGACCGATTTGACGTTGAAGTGGACCGTCCAACGTCAATGCTCTCGAGTGCGCGAGCTCGAGTTGTTAAGAACTCGCGGAGTTGGGGAAGTGTAGCCGGGGTGGTCGAATTGCCCAATTTGAGTTCCCATTGCTCCCGAAGGTTGGGATCGAGGCGAGACACGAGGAAGTGTGCCAAGATGACGCTCCACTCATCAACTGGCATCTCCAAGGACCGCAGCGCATTCAGGATCTCGCTCGTGTTACTGATGAGCGTATTCAAGGATTTGTATGACCTTGAAATGATTGTCGTCATGCTGAAGAAGCGATCCAGATGAGAGGTGACCATTAACCTTTTGTTTTCATACCGGGCTACGAGGAGATCCCATGCCGAGATCAAAGAATCCGAAGAGAGCGGCAAGTTGGCAATGAGTTTGGCTGCATCGCCTTTTACCGACAGCCGAAGGTAGTGCATTTTTTCTACCGCGGTGATGTCTTGGTTCTGGCCGACCAATGAAACGAAGAGATCGCGAAAAGGCCTCCAAGATTGAAACTCCCCGTCGAAGTCGGGAACCCTCAATTTTGGGAGCGCGCTTCGGAGGTTTGAGGTGCCCGGAAATGCTGAAACGTCAGCCAGATGCGCTCCTGTGGGTTCGACCTGCTCGTAATGCTCTTTGACTGTGAGCAGGCTTACCTTGGCTTCTTCGTAGGATTGTTGACAACGAGATTCCACGGCATCCTTGAAATACGGCGCTTCCGAGAGGTTTTCGCAATTCATTTCGAGCAGCGCAATGTGTTCGGTTTGGAAGCGTTCCCAGTTGGTTTCCAACAATGACAGACGCGTGGTGGCGAGCATCTTGGAGGTGTTCTGAGGAGTCGCGTTTTTCATCTTTTCAGCCAAGCTCGAGATGCACTGAAACGTGCTGATGAGACCGGCTATGCGGCGTTCCATCTTGGCGTTGTCGAGGAGTTGACACACGAAATCGCTTTGAGTTAGCGCGAAGCGTCCCACCGAAAACACGAAGAAACTAGCGAACGACAAATGGCGCGATGTGTCGACGAACGTTGCACACGCGAGAAATGGCGCGAAGCGTCCAAGCCGGAAATACCCGATAACTCGCGAACGAAAAAATGGCGCGATGTGTCGACGAGCGTTGCACACGCGAGCAATGGCGCGAAGCGTCCAAGCCGGAAATACACGACAACTCGCGAACGAAATGGCGCGATGTGTCGACGAGCGTTGCACACGCGAGAAATGGCGCGAAGCGTCCAACACGGAAACACGAAAACACCCGCGAACAAAAAATGGCGCTACGCGCTCGCGAACGAAAAATGGCGCGTTGCGTCGACGAGCGAGATGCGCGAAGCGTCCGAAATCGACGAGACTGATAGCACTCGCGAGATCGTGGCACGAAGCGTCCAAAAACGAAAAACTCGCGAACGAAAAATGGCGCTATGCGTCGACGAGCGAGATGCGCGAGGCGTCCGAAATCGACGAGAATGAAAGCACTCGCGAGATCGTGGCACGAAGCGTCCAAAAACGAAAAACTCGCGAACGAAAATTGGCGCGTTGCGTCGACGAGCGAGATGCGCGAAGCGTCCGAAATCGACGAGACTGATAGCACTCGCGAGATCGTAGCACGAAGCGTCCAAAAACGAAAAACTGGCGAACGAAAAATGGCGCTATGCGTCGACGAGCGAGATGCGCGAGGCGTCCGAAATCGACGAGACTGAAAACACTCGCGAGATCGTGGCATGAAGCGTCCAAAAAAAAACGAAAAACTCGCGAACGAAAAATGGCGCGATCCTTCGACGAGCGAGATGCGCGAGGTGTCCGAAATCGACGAGACTGAAAACACTCGCGAGATCGTGGCACGAAGCGTACAAAAAAAACGAAAAACTCGCGAACGAAAAATGGCGCGATGCTTCGACGAGCGAGATGCGCGAGGTGTCCGAACCGATTTGAAGAAAACTCGCGAGCGTGGCACGAAGCGTCCAAAAAACAATCTCGAAAAACTTGCGAAAGAATTTGTCGCGACGTTGATGAGCGTTGCACACGCGAGTTGAAGCGCGAGGCGTCCAAACCGATTTGAAGAAAACTCGCGAGATCGTGGCACGAAGCGTCCAAAAACGAAAAACTCGCGAACGAAAATGGCGCTATGCGTCGACGAGCGAGATGCGCGAGGCGTCCGAAATCGACGAGACTGAAAACACTCGCGAGATCGTGGCACGAAGCGTCCAAAAAAAACGAAAAACTCGCGAACCAAAAATGGCGCGATGCTTCGACGAGCGAGATACGCGAGGTGTCCAAACCGATTTGAAGAAAACTCGCGAGCGTGGCACGAAGCGTCCAAAAAACAATCTCGAAAAACTCGCGAAAGAATTTGTCGCGACGTCGATGAGCGTTGCACACGCGAGTTGAAGCGCGAAGCGTCCAAACCGATTTGACGAAAACTCGCGAGATCGTGGCACGAAGCGTCCGAGAAAACGAAGCGAAAAACTTGAGAAGCCGGTCCTTTGCACGAGAGCGCACGATGTCGCGAGAACATGGCACGAATCGTCCAAGACGAAAAGAAAAAACTCGCGAACGAAAAAATGGCGCGATGCTTCGACGAGCGAGATGCGCGAGGTGTCCGAACCGATTTGAAGAAAACTCGCGAGCGTGGCACGAAGCGTCCAAAATACAATCTCGAAAAACTCGCGAAAGAGTATGTCGCGACGTCGATGAGCGTTGCACACGCGAGTTGAAGCGCGAGGCGTCCGAACCGAATTGAAGAAAACTCGCGAGATCGTGGCACGAAGCGTCCGAGAAAACGAAGCGAAAAACTTGAGAAGCCGGTCCTTTGCACGAGAGCGCACGATGTCGCGAGAACGTGGTCGAAGGAAGAGTCTCGATCGCTCGGTCGACCGGCACGTTGAGTGTCCGGTAGACCAGCCACAGGCCGAAGCGCGCATGTGCGCGTGTAGAGAGTCCGATGCCTGGCTCGCCCGAGAGCGAGAGAGCGCGATGTATCGGGCGCGGTGCGCGTGCGAGAGAGAGAGAGAGCGAGGCGTTTTCTCGGCTCGCCCGAAAGTGAGAGACCGCGCTGTATCGGGCGCGGTGCGCGTGCGAGAGAGAGACAGAGCGATGCTTCGCTCGAGCTCGTCTTGCGAGAAGGACGATTAGACTTCGCGGCCGGCGTGTGGTCACGTGACCGCGATGAAAATTACCCGTTTTTCTCGCGCACCGGATAGAAAGATTGAGAATTTCCTTTGCCTTTTTCAGCGAATAACTCACTTTTTTACCACTTCGTTCACTTGAATCCGGCTCGAAGGACCATGTTTAGTTTTGGGTTAACTCTCGGATTCTGGTTGGAAGTGAACGAGTGGGAAATGGGTTGAGTTATTCGTGAGAAGAGAGGAACGCGCCGGAAATTGAATGAGGTTGAAAATGGACACAGTTTTAATAGAACGAATATAGATTTATTTAACAGTATTTAACGGTTTCGACTAATAACTAGGTTGTAGAATTGTTTGAAGAGAGCACGAAGGTGACCGTTGCCGCGGGAGCTAACGCAGGCGTAAATCGCGTTAGCCCGTTGGTATTCAGAAGGGGGGAAGAGACCGAAGTTGAACCGTGTACCGAGGAGACTCGTGAAGCAGTGATTTGAAAAGAAGGACAAATGATATTAATTAGAACGTTGAAAATAGGGGGAGAAATCCCTGCGCCCGGACACTGTCCTAGTCAAGCGCGCGACCGGCCGAGAGACGTCGGCCTCTAGCGGGGTCTCCCAAAATTAGGGAGTCGGAGATGGAGTTTCCGAAACAAGTTATATTTCGACAAAAATTAGTATCTTTAGGATCTTTATGGTCGGGAATTTGGAATTAGAGTCCTAACTTCAAGTGTCTAATGCTTGGATACAATATGATGAATTAAAACTTAGCAAATCATGTATGACAATCTATCCATAGTAATATATGTAAAAAATACTCGTTTGGTTTTATATCCCGCTCTCTGCCGAACTCAGAGTCACGGACCGAGGACGTGACGGTCGTTGGCTACGATTTTGAATTTTTTTGTACTTTTTGTATTTTTTTTGTGCTTTTTGTATTTTCAATTTTTTCTGTGATTTTCGTTTTTTTTTTCAAATTTCTTGTCACTATTCATATTTTCATTTTTTTTCTTCGTATTTCTCGTATTCATTTTTTTTTGTATTTTGGCAACAACAAAAATTCATATTTCTTTCGAATTTTCTTTTTTTTCGATTTTGATTTCATTATTTTTCGTTGTTGTCCGTATCTATAGTTTAGTTTTCATTCTTTGTAGTTTTTTCTCATTAATTCATATCTCTTATTTCATGTTTGCACAAGACATGAAAAATAATTTCGATATTTCACCTGATCATACCGTTATTCGTTATATTGACAGTAATTAGATGATCCAAACTCAAGCAAACCCAAACAAATCAACGTAATCATAATAAAACTGAAGACCTTTCCTGTCGTATTGGAGCCACCATATTGAATTGTGAAAATTCCATTTCAGATTCAAATTCAGATTCAGCGACCTCAAAAACCCTTGGAACTGAAATTCTAGGGTAAATCTGTGAAGATTTTTTTCCAATAAAAAAGTGGCACGAAACTCTAAATTTCCCGTCACTGCACAGAGGTTTACAAATGCTCCTTCCATCGGTCTCACGGATTCCTCACACTTCTTGACGTACTATTACAAGAAATAAGATAAAAGCGAGAGCAAACTCGGTGCCGTCACATCGTTAATGTCCTATGGAGTCCCCTAGAACCACTCCGAAAGACGCTTTACTCATTCTTTATTAACAAAAGATCTGGTCATAGTTCTCGTGGCATCGTTGTATTTATTAACGTAAAATGACCTGAAATAAGGTGAAAGCGAGAGCGTAGTCCGTGCCGTCACATCGTGAATGTCCGATTGATGCCCCCAGAGCTGTCATGAGCACCGCTTTTATCTTTGTATACTAACAAATGCTTCAGCCACCGTTTTGGCGGCATCGTCATAATTCCTGACGCACTACGATCGGAAATAAGAAAAAAGCGAGCGAGAACTAGGTACTGTGACTTCGGGAATATCCGATTAAATCCCTTAGAATCATCACTTCCGTCGCTTTTATTTGTGTTTCTTAACAAATGCTCCTGTCATCGGTCTCGCGGCATCATTAGACTCCTTGGCGAAAAGGGACCGGAAGTAAGATAAAAGCAGAGACACCCTCGGACCCGTCGTATCGAGAATGACCGATCGAGTCCCCCAAAACCATCGCGAGCACTGCTTCTATATTTGTTTAGTAAGAAATGCTCCTGCCATCGTTCTCGCGGCATCGTCAGCCTTCTTGACGGAAAATAACCGGAAGTGAGATGAAAGCAGAAACAAGCTCGGGACCGTCGTATCGGGAATGACCGATCGAGGGCCTCAAAACCATCGAGAGCACTGCTTTCATCGTTGTTTACTAACAAATGCCCCGGTCATCGTTCTCGAGGCATCGTCAGCCTTCTTGATGGAAAATGAGCGGAAGTGAGATGAAAGCAGACAGAAACTCGAGGCCGTCGAGTCGGGGGTGTCCGACCGAGATACCGAGAACCATCACTAGCGCTGCTTTTACCTTTGTTCAATAACAAATGCTACGGTCATAGTTCTTGCGGCATCGTCAGATTTCTCGACGAAAAATGACCGGAAGTGAGACGAAAGCAGAGAGATACTCGATGCCGTCGCGCCGAGGATGACCGACCGAGACCACAAGAATCATCGCGCACCCTGCTTTTATTTTTGTTTAGTAACAACTGCTCACAAGAATCATCGCGCGCCCTGCTTTTATCTTTGTTTAGTAACAATTGCTCCCGTCGTCGTTCTTGCTGCATTGTCAGCCTTCTTGACGGAAAATAACCGGAAGTAAGATGAAAGCAGAGACAAACTCAGGGCCGTCGTCTCGGGAATGACCCATCGGGGCACCCATAACCATCGCGAGCACTGCTTTCATCATTGTTTATTGATAAATTCTGCGTTCATCACTCTGGCAGCATCGTCAGCCTTGTTGACGAAAAATGACCAGAAGTAAAATAAAAGCAAAAACAAACTCCCCGCCGTCGTATCGGGAATGACCGATCGAGGCCTCCAAAACCACGGCGAACGCTGCTTCCATCGTTGTTTATCAACAAATGCTCCGGTCATCGTTCTCGCGGCATCGTCAGCATTCTTGACGAAAAATGACCGGAAGTATGATGAAATCAGAGACAAACTTGGAGTCGTCGTGTCGAAGATGGCCGGGCGAGACCACAAGATCCATCGCGAGCATTGCTTTTATCTTTGTGTATGAACAAATTCTGCGGTCATCGTTTTCGGGTCATCGTCAGACTTATTGACGAAAAAAAACGGGAAGTGTGATGAAAGCAGAGACAAACTCAGGGCCGTCGTATCGGGAATGACCGATGGAGACCCTCAAAATCATTGCGAGCACTGCTTTTATCTTTGTTTATTGACAAATGCTCCGTTCATCACTCTCGCAGCATCGTCAGCATTGTTGACGAAAAATGACCTGAAGTAAAATGAAAGCAAAAACAAACTCGGGGTCGTCGTATCGGGAATGACCGATCGAGGCCCTCAAAACCACGGCGAGCACTGCATCGTCACCGTCAAGAAGGCTGACGATGCTACGAGGACTATGATCGGAGCATTTGTTAGTAAACGAAGATGAAAGAAGGGCGCCCGATGATACTTGTGGTCTCGCATCCCCACCATACCTCAATCCTTTGAGGATCAAAAAACCGAAATTTCAAAAAGTATCGTGAAAGCAGTTTTCACGAATCCAGTCTCCAACCTCGGAGGTGTCATTCTGAAACGAAAGAGTCGCAGAACGAAGAAAAGTGAAATAATGGTTAGCCAAATTCGTGAAGTGATCGATCTAGTCGTTGATAATGAAATAGAGGTGGTGGATATCGACGATAATGACGACGAAGTAGAAGCTGTTGATATCGCCGATGATAACGACGTACAAACTGTTGATATCGCCGTTGATGGTGACGACGAAATCGATGTTCACAACGCCTATTATGATGACGAAGTAGAAGTGATCACTCGTGATGACATCGTACTGCTTGAAATAGACGAACTGGATAGTGATATTGAATAGGCAGATTCCGCATACGGCGGTGGGTTGTCACATCCGGAAGGGATGAGAGCATAATATTTGTGTTTCCCTCTTTGTTGCCCACGCCTGGCGCAATAGCACGGGATGAGGGTAAAAAGGGGTAGTGCGTGGGAAAGAGTAGAATTAAGGAATTGACACGATATTTCGGTATTGAGGGATAATTCAACAGACTTGGTGTAAGATTGACACTATGTTATTTATTATAAGAGTATTAAACGGTTTGAAGCGATCAGGCTTATGATGAATGATACAGAAAAGAAAAAAGTATGGTTAGCCTACATTGGTTGTGTTTGACGCTCGGTCGCTCGCTCGCTCGCTTGCGTGAATGTTTGTTGTCGCTCGCGTTACAAGGGCCTTCGCTCTTGCCCTGGTGCGCTCGCTGGTACGATTGCTGGGAAGACGCTCGCTGGATTTTACGCTAGACGTGTGTATACTCGACGTGTTTACTGCGATGGGCACTACGCGTAGATAGAAATATGAACGGCGCGCAAGGTCGACGAATTGAGATTGATGATCGCGGACCGATGATAGAAGTTATACAAGTGTAAAATAAAACTTTTGTGACTCGAAAAATGAAGACGGTTCGTATGAAGGATAATCGGAGATGTTCGTTAGGATTCTGGGTTAAGACTTGATATAAGGAGTGATTCGGTTGATGCAAATATTGGTTGACGGAAGACTAAGTTCTGAATTTGATGAAGATTGTCGGGAGACAGGGATTGAGACTCGATAGAAGAACTTGATTTGATGGTGGCTGAAGGGAGACTAGGATTGAGACTCGATAGAAGAACTTGATGTGATGGTGGTTGACGGGAGACTGGCTTCAGGAAGGGAGTCTTTCTTGATATGAAAATTAGGAGAGGTTCAGTAGTGGGAGAAGGAACCTTAGGGAGAGTGTGGTCTTGGTCATCTAGTTCTTTAGGGATTGGACCATTGGTCGTGAAGATAACGGTTGATTAGCGTGATTGGTCGCGGTATGGTGTGCGAATACGTTACAGATTCGTGAGGCACGTGCGTGGCCTTATTTCAGGGCATCGGTTCTGACTAATATGCGTATGAAGAGAAGGAGACCTTTGTCTCGTGTTTCGACGAAAAAGCGCATGGGATATAGAGTTCGATATCGGAGACCTAAGCATTCGCATGGTTTGTGTTATGTCAATTTACGGCTATGGTGACGTCTCATGTCGAGAGGTTTGTATATCGGACCACGCTGCGAGACCGGATGTCTTATTATTTAGTCGGAGTTATAAGATCGTCGGAGCCGCTAGTCTATGTTATGTTTAAATAATCTAGAGTCGAGGCTTCTCTTGGTCAATATGCGTGGGGACGGTGGAGTTTTTGGGGTCGAGTTGATGGTTGGTTTTTCGTTCGACAGCTCTTCTTGGAATATGCGCCTGAGATCGTGTTCTTGTTGACAGCCAATGGGATAGGAAACGTCGATGACTGTGGCGGTGTGGCTATCATGTACACTTCGCACAAAAATTTACGGAGCAAGAAAAAAATCCAAATTTTTGGGGGATTTTCAACAGGCTGTAACTCATACAAAAATGGTCGTACAGCAAAAAAAAAAGCAAATTGTAGCTCTAAGTGTCTAGTTTTCGGATCTGAATTTGAAAATTTTTTTTTGAAAATTTTTTTCGAGTAATCATAAGAAAACCACCGAAAAAAAAATGTTCGAAATTTTTTTGTTTTTCTTTAAATCTACGGACGTGGAATTTTTTTTTTCGACTTAACCTCTATATGGACCGGATAGCTTGTTTATTCAGCTTTAATTTGGTTTTTTAAACATCTCGATACGAGCATTTCTCGCTGAGATATCGGTGTTTGAATGGAATAAGATCATTTTGTCTTTGATTACCAATATCTCAGCAACCAATGATCGCACAGAAATTTTGAGGTTGGTTTCAAAAACTTGAATAAATTCTCTACAAGGATTGGTAATTGAATTTTGAAAAAAAATTTTTTTTTCAATCAGTACATGAATTTGAAAAAGCGACCAAAAAAGGGCTTTTTGTGGTTTTTTGGAAAATCAAGCGCCCAATCAAAAATATTGCGGAAACCACTAATGTTAAGTGTGCCTTTTACTGTTCAATATACCCATAAAAACCCTACGAAGTTTCAATTTAATCCAGCCAACCGTTTTTTTTCCCACTTGATCGGATTTTTGAAAAAATTAAAGGATCAAGAATTTCGCTCTGAAAATGTCATAATTTTTATCAAAAATGAAACAAAAAAAAAAAATTCTCAATTCTGTATTAGTGACTTGGAAAATTTAAGAAAAAAAAAAATCGAAAATTTTTGAAAAAAAATTCCAAAATTTTTGAAAATTTTTTTTTTTATTTTTTTTTTCAATTGGCCCTAAATTAAAGAAATGTAGCGACTCACTTTCTCACTTTAATTTTCCTAGTCACAAATTAATTGAATAAATTAAAAGTTGATACCCCCAAGGCAAGTCGAATATTCGTTCTACGAATATTGGGACAATAATTTTTTTGTGCGAATTTAAACAGTGTCTAAAAAAAAACAGTTTTTCTTAAAACTAACCTGCTTTCTTGGTAATCGAGCCAATCAACAGTTTTTCTCAAAACTACCGTATTTTTTAATTTTTAGAAAAGCAAATTAACTGAGTTTTTGCAAGCTTTAGTTTTATAAGGATCACGAGGATTTGTTGCACGACGACGACCTTGGCCAACTCGTCGTTGATAATCACCGGTTTCCAAATACCGATTGTATGCGCGAGATACGACAGATGAACTAATGTCCATACGATCCCCGACTTGTCGGTAATTGTACCCTTCTTCCACTAGAGTCACACTATCTGAGCGACTTGTGGCGCGGATAAATGCCGCCTAGGCATTATGAAAAAAAATAAAAATAAAACTAAAGTTTGCAAAAACTCAGTTAATTTGCTTTTCTAAAAATTAAAAAATACGGTAGTTTTGAGAAAAACTGTTGATTGGCTCGATTACCAAGAAAGCAGGTTAGTTTTAAGAAAAACTGTTTTCTTTTAGACACTGTTTAAATTCACACAAAAAAATTATTGTCCCAATATTCGTAGAACGAATATTCGATTTGCCTTGGGGGTATCAACTTTTAATTTATTCAATTAATTTGTGACTAGGAAAATTAAAGTGCGGAAGAGGAAAATCGGTGAGAAAGTGAGTCGCTACATTTCTTTAATTTAGGGCCAATTGAAAAAAAAATTAAAAAAAAAAATTTGTTTTTCAAAAATTTTGGAATTTTTTTTTCAAAAATTTTCATCAAAAATGAAAAAAAAAAAAAAAATTTCATTTTTGATAAAAATTATGACATTTTCAGAGCGAAATTCTTGCTCCTTTAATTTTTTCAAAAATTCGATCGTGGGAAAAAAAACGGTTGGCTGGATTAAATTGAAACTTCGTAGGGTTTTTGTGGGTATATTGAACAGTAAAAGGCACACTTTACATTAGTGGTTTCCGCAATATTTTTGATTGGGCGCTTGATTTTCCAAAAAACCACAAAAAGCCCTTTTTTGGTCGCTTTTTCAAATTCATGTACTGATTGAAAAAAATTTTTTTTTTCAAAATTCAATTGCCAATCCTTGTAGAGAATTTATTCAAGTTTTTGAAACCAACCTCAAAATTTCTGTGCGATCATTGGTTGCTGAGATATTGGTAATCAAAGACAAAATGATCTTTTTCCATTCAAACACCGATATCTCAGCGAGAAATGCTCGTATCGAGATTTTTAAAAAACCAAATTAAAGCTGAATAAACAAGCTATCCGGTCCATATAGAGGTTAAGTCGAAAAAAAAAATTCCACGTCCGTAGATTAAAAAAAAAAACCAAAAAAATTTCGAACATTTTTTTTTCGGTGGTTTTCTTATGATTACTCGAAAAATATTTTCAAAAAAAAATTTTCAAACTCAGATCCGAAAACGAGACACTTAGAGCTACAATTTGCTTTTTTTTTGCTGTACGACCATTTTTGTATGAGTTACAGCCTGTTGAAAATCCCCCAAAAATTTGGATTTTTTTCTTGCTCCCTAAATTTTTGTGCTAAGTGTATATATCGCTGTGGGTTGAATATGCGTGCGAAACGTACGCACGTTCCTTTTTACGTTGTTACGCGTCTTATTCTTAGATCTGTACATGTATAATAAGCTTATAACGGCAAATGAGGATATTGGGAATAACCGAGAGAAGGCATATTCGCTAGGATGTAACAGGGTCAGATGATGAATACCATGATGTGCGAGAGGACCTACTGGACCGGCGTCAGCGTAATCGGCTGAACCGGGAAGCCGTATATTGCGTGAATTACATATACTTTACCGAAAATCATCGATAATAGTATTGTGTTTCGTGCTACTTTGATGTACGGGAAATGTTTGAAGGACTTCGCAAAAGATGTGGTCACTACAGCGAACGCTTTATAGCCATGCGCGAAATCTTTTGCACCAACTGCGGTGGACCGCTGCATCAAATTGTCACGCACGACATGTGTCCAACCTGTTTGAACGTATACAGGGCTGTTGTGAGTATTATCTTTTTACTTTAGTATCATCCTAAATATCATTGTGTTTGATAGATTGATAAGAAAAAGCATGTTTTGTTTGTTTCAGAACGACTACCGCTGCGGATATTTAAAATAAAAGAATAAAAAAACAGACACACACACACACACCAAGGTTTAATGCATAGCATACACTATGATTATGTAATTGTTTAATTTTATTATTAATAAACTATTGTTTTATATGCCTTCAATTCATATCTATTTGCGGGTCAGATTTCCTGTCGTGAAGTTTGGTGATGGATATGTCCTTTAGTATAAACTTGTTGGCGAGTGTCTTGAGCCCTTGCACGGCGACGATGCGCTCTATCTTAACTGAAGCGTCTGTGGATAATTGACACGATTTTGTGCCTATTTTTGCGTAAATATTGACAGCTTCGAGTATTTCTCGGATTCCGCCGCGTAGATCGTGGGAGCTCCTCGCAAGATGGTTCGAATTGTCGTTCAGGCTGCCTCGTGCAGTATACCACTGTCATCCCAGTGTTACATCGGAAGAATGAAGTCGATAGCGTTACTTTAAGTGCTTCAAATAAAAAACTCGTTCGTTGTGCGAAGCGTTGATGAACTCGACGCTACTAGACCTTTTACTTGTGAACATTCGCGGCGTGGATGAACCATGGCAAGCTGATCTCGTCATCGATACTGTCTCAAAATTTGCCTCGGCCGTACGCCTACAGAGTAAGAATGGTAATGATGCAGGAACCGCAGTGACGTCAACACCTGTCAAGGGGACGCATACCGCAGAACTTGCACTTTGATCAGGGAAAATAATTTTATAATGGTCGCTTTAAAACCCTAACAAACACGTATAATTTTCGCCTGTATTCTGGGTATACCAATTTAAAAGCATCCATTTGTGAGTATTTCAATCGTGCCGTGAGGAATAAGATGTGAATGCCATTTAGCTTACGTAGTAATTATAGGTTGAGACGGAAAAGACCGTCTCATGAACCGATAGACTATCGCCCCAAATATACAAAGGAGTCAACCCATTTCGGGAAAAGGAAGGGGTAAAGGGAAAACAGACCAAGACCAAGAGGTCCGCCATGTTGGTCGAACCAACAAGAACACTAATTAAAGTAATGGCTGACAATAACAAAGGGAGGCTAACGGTCACACAAGCAAAAACTATTCAGACGTTAAATTCAAGGCATACCGAAGAGAAGGGGAAGAAGAAGCGGTAAAATCCGGATGACCACTAATTTAATTAAAGGAAGACGGAGAAGAAGGGGACCTGAAAAGCGTTAAAATCCGGGTATAAAAGGACGAGAATTTTGGAGGAAAAGGGCTCTTTGAGTCCCTCGTGGATCGATTAGTACTGCTTGGTAAAGTATATCCCTAGTGGAAGGAAACGCTGAGAACACGGAACGTTGAAAAACAAGAGAAACAAGGAGTCGCGCCTAAAAAGCATTAGAAAGATCGCTTCTTTCATTCCTCGTGGATCGACTAGTACTGCTTGGCAACGTACATCCCTAGTGGAAGGAAACGCTGAGAACACGGAACGTTGAGAAACAAGGAAAAAACGGAGTCACGCCTAAAAGGCATTAGAAAGCTCTCTTCATTTTTTGGAAGATAACTAGTACTGCTGGACCAAGTACATCCCTCGCGGATCGGAAACGTCTAGAACACGGAACGTTAAGGAACAAAAAACGAAGGAGAATTGAAATGAATTTATTTTTATGAGAAAATATTGGAAAACCAAAGAAAAATAAAAAAGAACAATAAGGAGAGTTAACCACTTACGGGTAGCGACCAATTATCGAAAAATAGATAGGAAAATTATAGCAGGAGAAAATAGGATGCGAGAAGGTATCATAACGAGCGAGCGTTACGAATAGATATAAGGGAAGAATATTAAATTTGGAAAATACAAGAAATATTACATTAGGAGATAAGAAAGCGTATGCTACGGTCATACGAAACACACACACACACACACACACACACACACACGCGCGCGCGCGCGCGCACACACACGCACACGCACACACACACGGTGATCGTCGATCAATACAGATCAGGATCACAGAAAGGACAAGGAGGTATTCCGAAATTGCGAGAGCACCGAAACCTATGCAAAAAAGGGTCAGTCGAGTGCTAGCGGCACATCGCTCGATTAGACTATCGTAGACCGGTCGGTGGCGACATCGCACGCCAAGATCAAGGACCGGGCGATCAATTATCGACGCGCGATAATTGATCGAGAGAGAGCATCGATTACCGCGGCGCGAAGGGCAGAGCTAGGGTAGGGGAATAGATCTTGGCGTGTGACGAGAGGGAGCGCGCGCCTCCGGCCCCTCGATCGCGAGTCCGAGCGCCGCGAGTGGGAGAGCGCTACGACTCAATGCGCCCTAAGGGAAACTTGCAAAAGAAAGTACCGCGTCGCTATAGGTCAAGCACCGATACCTATCGCGCCGCCAGCGAAAGCACGTCGCAAACTCAGGCCGACAGAAGCCACAGAACTAGAAGAGAGGGGATAATCAATATCGATCCATGATAAATGATCCCGCCGAACTAATTGTACCATGCGAATAATGAGTAATTAACCGACCGAGAAAAACATTGCGGAAAAATACACAAACAACACACTACACTTGTACATAGCGTTATTTTTACATTATATCGAGCCATAAAAAACTGAAAAAATCATATTTTTTGTTAAAAAGTACCCAAAACACCTGAGTTTATATTAATTTCTTCGCTGTTCGAGTCCCGAACCTATAATCTAATTTTTAACGAATTAAGACCCGTTACAAGGTAGATCGGTATTCTTGATAACCTAGTAGACGCGTCTGATGATTCTGTACACTATACGATAAGGCAGGTGAAACTGAGTAGCATCAACGTTGAAAATGAGAAGCTACCACAACAACATGTTTTTCATAGGATCCCATTTCAAAAATTTTAACCGCATGTAAGCATAAAATTGACAATAAAGAGCGTTGAGAATCAGTAAATTTAAGAGTGTAATCTGAAAGGATTACGCACTGAACTGGACAGCGAACATATTTGCCATATATCGAGAGAAAATCACGAACTCTTTAGCATTTCATCTGACGGGCGATAACGATGGAGTCGTTGCAGGTGATTTGTATGTTCAGGAGCTACTTATATGTCGAAATTATGTCGAATATGTTGAAAATGATCTCATTGAAAAAGTATTGTAGCAGCGTAATAATCGAATGTTTGTAATGGGGTTGGCTTTCGACAATACTCACAATAGCTGAATGAGCAAACCTGATGTGGAGCGGACAATAAAAATGTTTTACATTTTATGACACCTCTCTCTTTCTCTCTCTCCCGTAGAAGCGTGTCAGGAGAGTGTGAGGAAAAATTAGGTGATTCGCCAAACTACAGCGGGCCCTTCTTCATTTTGTCAGTCGAAGAATTCATGAACCAATTTATTATATACAACAGACAAACGCGATAATTTACAAACGGCGTTTCTCACAGGATTGATTATCTGCAGAACAAGCTTTTTTACAATTATCGTACAAGCTTATCTGCAATTTTAAAAAAATACACCCTACGATTGTATCCTATAATGCTCCCATGGCAACGTTTTCGTGGTTCCAGATATGATATACCATTTATCATCTCGCGGGCTTCGAGCAATTTTTGTCTCGTTGGTGGTGTACACTTCATGCAACATCGATCGTATGCATGCTTGCTGATCAGTCATTTCGATCTGGTCATACAAGCATTTCGTGTAATCCTCGAAGGAGATCTGTCTCGCCCCGGTGTTACTCTTATCGCGCTTCAGTTTCTTCGTAACGTCTTTACCATCGACTCGCACTGCATACATTTTTGCTCTAACCCCGACAAATTCCGTCATTACCCGACTATTATTTTCGTCTGTCATAAGTACGGGAACATTTTTGTTGACAAGCGGTATATCATACGCATTGCTCGCCAGGTATACTCGCTCGTATCGAAACGATGGATATTACTTGTCGTCGTACATATCCTCACACTCAATGTAGTATATTCGACTATCCGTATCGGTGTACAACACTGTACTTTTTTCTTTATACAGAGGTATCATGTACTCATGATGAAAATCATATAAACACGTCTTCGATATGTCGAGTATGCACATACCCACATATATTGGTTTATTGAATTCCACCTCGAGCTTGCGTAATTGGATGGATGGATGGATGGATGGATGGATGGATGGATGGATGGATGGATGGATGGATGGATGGATGGATGGATGGATGGATGGATGGATGGATGGACGGACGGACGGACGGACGGATGGATGGATGGACGGACGGACGGACGGACGGACGGATGGATGGATGGATGGATGGATGGATGGATGGATGGATGGATGGATGGATGGATGGATGGATGGATGGATGGATGGATGGATGGATGGATGGATGGATGGATGGATGGATGGATGGATGGATGGATGGATGGATGGATGGGTTGAGGGCGGCAAGGGAGTGGCCCCGATTGAGGGTCGCTCCGCTAGAAATCATCTGAAGTTCAGCCGAGAAGTGTGTGCGTTGAAGGAGGCGTATCCAGAAGAACCTTGCCTCTTCCAGATCTCCCGTGTTCAGCGGGTAGGTCATTGAAGCGTGCGGGAGCCGTTTGAAGCGGGCAACCGCTCTCTGACACACTGCCGTGATCCGAAGAAGCCGAGTGAGCGAGGAGTACCGTTGCAGAAGGTCCCAAGTTTGAGGACTAGGCTCAGCGGTGGTGGTGAAGGCGAGACCCGATCGTTGCTCGAGGTCTCCATCCGGTGGAAGTTCGACTGAAGAGACTGGCCATGAAGATGGTGGTCGCGCGAGCCACTCAGGCCCGTGCCACCAAAGAGGGTGCTTGGACAGTTGTCGGGGAGTCTGCCCTCGCGACGCACAGTCGGCCGGGTTCTCCTTTCCCGCACTGAACCGCCATGTTGCGTGGGAAGAGAAACTTTGGATCGAGGTGACCCGATTTCGGATGAAATCTTTCCATCGGGCCGGATTTGAAGTAATCCATGTCAACGCAACTGAAGAGTCCGTCCAGAGAGACTGGAACTTGCGTTAAGTCTAGGGTTCTCTGAACGTGAGAGGCCAGCCTTGAAAGAAATAGTGCCGCCGATAACTCGAGCCGTGGAATTGTGAGTCGTTTGAGGGGGGCTACCTTCGTCTTCGAGCAGACGAGGGTGACCGTTGTGACCTCGTCGACTGACGTTGTTCGGAGGTAGATCACGGCTGACATGGCGAGTTGGGAGGCGTCCGAGAATCCATGTAGCTCGACAGTCGAAGAAGGCGAAAGGTGAAGCCACCGCGGGAGATGAATGAGCGACAAGTCGCTCAGACTCTCTCGGAAGCGTAGCCATTTTTCCTGAAGTCGAATTGGGAGTCCGTCGTCCCAGTGAAGTTTTGCCAGCCACAGTTCTTGGAGGAAGACCTTCGCGATGACAATGACTGGCGAGATGAAACCCAAAGGATCAAACAAGGATGCCGTTTCTGATAGTACGGTCCTTTTCGTGATATCCCGGTTGAAGGAGAGCTGAAGAAGGAATCTGAAATTATCCGCGTTGGGATTCCAGACGAGGCCCAGAAGTTTGACGTTGGAATCTTCCGGTTGAATCACAACCGCATCCGATTGGGACTCCGAAGTAACATTCCGAAGGGCTTCCGTTGCGTTAGCTGACCATTTTTGAAGTGGAAAGCATCCGCGCTGACAGATTCCCTGAAGTTGTTGTGCCGTTGCCTGAAATTCGTGAATCGTGTCGGCACCGCCGAAGATACCATCAACGTATCGGCCGTTCGTCAAAGGTGAAATCGCCAGTGGGAAGTCGTGCCCCTCATCCTCGACCAGTTGAAGCATGACACGGATGGCGAGAACGGGAGCACAAGTGAGGCCGTACGTGACTGTAGTCAGTTGATATGGGACGACTCGATCCTCCTGGTCCACCCATAGGATTTGCTGGAGGTCCCAGTCGTCCGGATGGACTACGATCTGCCGGAACATTTTCGCAACATCGGTGGCGAAAATGAACCGATGGCGTCGGATCCAGAGCAGAACGTCCGAAGTATCTTGCTGAAGTTTGGCCCCGGTGTGAAGGATGTCGTTGATCGACACACCGTTCGATGTTTTGAAGGAACCGTTGAAGACGACACGAAGTTTGGTAGTGGCGCTATGGGCCCGAAAGACACCGTGATGTGGGAGAAAAAACCGTGGTCTCGAAGACGCTGCCGTTGGAGCACGAGCCATGTGAGACAGGTTCTCGTATTCTTGGAGGAAGGCATTGTAGAGACCGCGATACGACTCATTTGTCGAGAGTCGCCGTAGGAGTTGAAGAAGGCAGCGTTTCGCACCCGAATACGAATCTCCGAGTAGCGAAGGATGATTCTTGAAGGGGAGCCGTACGATATATCGGCCCGTGGCATCTCTCGTATGTGTGTCGTTGAAGTGTTGTTCGCAAGCGGATTCGTCCTGGTCGGTTGTAGGGGCCGAGTCCGGAGGAATTTCCTCTTGTTCCCAAAACTTCGATAGTAGAGAAGTGACCTCGTCTTCGATGGAGACATGTTGAATACGAACCGACTTTGAGGTGGAGCCGTTGACAGGACCGAGTACGATCCATCCGAGAAGCGTGCGCTGAGCGATGGGATCGATGGCCCGACCCTTGACGACGTCTGACTCAACCAGAAGACCGTACGCGTCAGCTCCGATGATGACGTCGATTGGTCCCGGTTTCAGAAAGTTCGGGTCTGCCAGAGGAAGTCCGTAAAGATGGTCCCATTGCGCCGAAGTAGCGAACGAGGGAAGCGTCGAAGTTAATACGTTTAGAATAAACGCCGTCACGATGAAATTTGGGGTTGAATCGTGTATTGAAGATACGGTGACGGTGATAGCTCCCCGCGTCCGTCCCGCTGGCTGGCTTCCGATTCCGTGGATGTTGATGGACGCGGTCATCCTTTGCGTTCGAAGGAGTTGGACCATGCGTTCGAAAATGAACGAAAGTTCCGCGCCCGGGTCTATAAGGAGTCTCGCCCGCGGCGAGATGCCCGATGAGGAGGTCAGAGTCGCTTGGCTCGTAGCTAGCAGGACTGACGGTCGAATGGCCAGAGCGTTTGGAGAGTCCTTGGAGAAGTGCGGAGGAGCACCCGTGATATCGAGGAAGTCCGAGGCGAGCGAAGAAAAGAGGTGAACCGGGTGGGGTCGCAATTCATCTCGAGAAGCGCGACATGTTTCCTTGGAAGCCGTCCCAGATGGTTTCCAACAAAGACAGACGTGTGGTGGCGAGCGTCATGTTGGTATTTTGAGGGGTCGCATTCCTCGTCTTTTCAGCGAGGCTCGAGATGCACTGAAAGGTGCTGACGAGGCCGGCAATGCGATGTTCCATTTTGGCGATATTGCTCATCATTGTCGAGGTGTCACCGTTCGACACACGAAATCGCTATGGTTCAGCGTGAAGCTCGAGAAAAAGTCCGAACGGGTTGCACGAAGCGTCCAAATTGAAAGTCACTAAAATTCGCGAGAAACGAACAGATGGCGCGAACCGTCGACAATCGTAACACACGCGATGGAAATGGCGCGAAGCGTCCAAACCGAAAAACACGAAAACTCGCAAAAGAAAAGATGGCGCGACGCGTCGACGAGCGTAGCACACGCAAGAAATGGCGCGAAACGTCCAAGCCGAAAATCGAACAACTCGAGAAAATGTCCGAACGAGTTGCACGAAGCGTCCAAACCGAAAATCACGAAAACTCGCGAAACGAAAAGATGGCGCGATCCGTCGACGATCATAGCACACGCGAGAAAATGACGCGAAGCGTCCAATGCCGAAAAACGAACAACTCAAGAAAATGTCCGAACGAGTTGCACGAAGCGTCCGAAACGAAAACTCGAGAAAACTCGCGACTGACGAAAGGATGGCGCGATGCGTCGACGATCTTAGCACACGCGATTGATGGCGAGAAGCGTCCACAACGAAATCACGAAAACTCGTGAAACGAAAAGATGGCGCGATGCGTCGACGATCGTAGCACACGCGATTGAAATGGTGTGAAGCGTCCACACGAAATCACGAAAACTCGCGAAAGAAAAGATGGCGCGATGCGTCGACGAGCGTAGCACACGCAAGAAATGGCACGAAGCGTCCAAGCCGAAAACGACGAAAACTCGCGAAAGAAAATATGGCACGATGCATCGACGATCGTAGCACACGCGAGAAATGGCACGAAGCGTCCAAGCCGAAGAACACGAAAACTCGCGAAAGAAAATGTGGCGCAAAACGTCGACGATCGAAGCACACGCGATTGAAAGCGAGAAGCATCCACAACAATCACGAAATGTCGTGAAAATGTCCGACTGAGATGCTCGAAGCGTCCGAGATCGATGAACTCGCGAAATCGTAGCACGCGAGAAAATGCGCGAAGCGTCCGAAACGAAAAACACGAGAACTCGCGAAAGACGACAAATTGGCGCGATGCATCGACGGTCGTAGCACACGCGTTAGAAGCGAGAAGCGTCCACAAGAATCACGAAAAGTCGTGAAAATGTCCGATTGAGATGCTCGAGGCGTCCGAGATCGACGAACTCACGAAATCGTAGCACGCGAGAAAATGCGCGAAGCGTCCGAAACAAAAAACACGAGAACTCGCGAAATATGACAAATTGGTGCGATGAGTCGGTGATCGTAGGCACACGCGATCGATGGCGAAAGCGTCCACAACGAAATCACGAAAATTCGTGAAATGAAAAGTTGGCGCGAGACTTCGACGTTCGAAGCACACGCGATAAAAGGCGCGAAGCGTCCAAGCCGAAAATCACGAAAACCCGTGAAATGAGACGCGAAGCGTTAGACATCGAAAATGGTGCGAAGCATCCAAAACGAACACACGAAGAACTCGCGGAAGACGAAAAGATGGCGCGAGACTTCGACGATCGTAGCACACACGAGAAAATGGCACGAAGCGTCCCATGCCGAAAAGCACGAAAACTCGCGAAAGACGAAAAGGCGGCGCGATGCGTCGACGATCGTAGCACGTGCGAGAAACGGCGCGAAGCGTCCGAAACGAAAATCACGTTTTTTCGCGAAAGACGAAAAGATGGCGCGAGACGTCGACGATCGTAGCACACGCGAGAAATGGCGCGAACCGTCCACGCCGAAAAACACGAAAAACTCGAGAAAAAGTTCGAACGAACTCGCGAAAATGTCTCACGAAAGGTCCAAAAACACAACTCGACGGAGAACTCGCGGAATCCGACCGATATTTTTCGAGGCGTCCAAAATCGACAGAACTCGCGAGATCGTAGCACGAAGCGTCCAAAACCACAACTCGCGAAATGCGAACGATATTTTTCGAGGCGTCCAAAATCGACGAGAACTCGCGAGATCGTAGCACGAAACGTCCAAAACCACAACTCGCGAAATCCGAACAATATTTTTCGAGGCGTCCAAAATCGACGAGAACTCGCGAGATCGTAGCACGAAGCGAGAAAAACGAAAAGAAAGAACTCCCGAATGCCGAACTATCGTGTCGCCGATCGACACGCACGAAGTTTTTGGTTGTGCGTGGCGTGAAACGTCCGAGAAACGAAGCGAAAACTTTTGCTAGACGGTCTCTTGCACGAGAGCGCACAACGTCGCGAGAACGTGGTCGGAAGAAGAGCACGAGATCGGTCGGTCGACTGGCACGTTAAGCGTCCGGTAGACCAGACACGGCCATGCGCGCATGCGCGCGTGTATGGAATCCGACTCCCGGCTCGCCCGAGAGTTAGAGAGCGCGATGTATCGGGCGCGGTGCGCGTGCGAGAGAGAGAGAGAGAGCGAGGCGTCTTCTCGGCTCACCCGAAAGCGAGAGAGCGCGATGTATCGGGCGCGGTGCGCGTGCGAGAGAGAGAGAGAGAGAGAGAGAGAGAGAGAGAGAGAGAGAGAGAGAGCGAGGCTTCGCTCGAGCTCGTCTTGCAAGGAGGACGACTAGAATTCGCGGCCGGCGTGTGGTCACGTGACCGCGATGAAAATTACCCGTTTTTCTCGCGCACCGGATAGAAAGACTGATTTCCCTTACCTTTTCAGCGACTATCTCACTTATTCCCACTTCGTTCACTTGAATCCGGCTCGAAGGACCATGTTTAGATTTGGGGAATTTCTCGGATTCTGGTTGGAAGTGAACGGGTGGGAAAATGGCTTGAATATTCGTGAACTAAGGAACGCCCCGGAAAATGAAGATTCGAAGTGCACTCGGTTTAATATAAAGAATATCGGTTTATTTACACACTATTTAATATATTTAATCTAATTGATAACTCCCTTGAAGAGTCCCGAAGTGGCCGTTGCCGCGGGAGTTAACGCGGGCGTAAATCGCGTTAATCCGTTATCGTTAAGAAGGGGGGAAGAGACCGAAGCTGAACCGTTTACCGAAGAGACTCGAAACTGAATGGGGAGAAAAGAAGGGCAAAAGATATATTATAACGTTGAAAATTAGAGGGAGAAAATCCCTGCGCCCGGCCACTGTCCGAGTCAAGCGCGCGAACGCCCGAGAGACGTCGACCTCTAGCGGGGTCTCCCGGAATTAGGAAGTCGTAGTTGGAGTTTCCGAAACACGTAGTCATACGACGATTATGTCTCCGAGTTACGCGAACTGCTTCGAGCCACTTGGAACGTGGCAAAAGAACGATTGGAAAAAGGAAAGGAAAGGGTAAAAGAAGGTCATGATATCACCGCTGGTACGGTGGAGTACCGCCCCGGCAACAGAGTCCTACTCCACGACATTACTATACGCCGAGGCCGATCAGCGAAGCTTTCCCCTAAGTGACAGAGCAAAGATTCCGACGTGAACTACACTATCGGCCGTGGACGTAAGGCAGTCCGGGTACATGTAGACCGGATTAAACCCTACGTTACCCACTGACCGGTAGAGTAGGACTACTCGCCTGGTCCGCGGTGGCCCGCGAGCGGCCCACGAGGCGTAGATTGACGCCTCCTCGTCGCGCGCCGTTGCCAAGCAACAGTCGAGCGGCCAACGTCACGCGACGGATTCGCCTACGGGAGGCGAGCTGCCACCCGTTCAAAAAAAAAAATAAAGAAAAGTAACACGAAATCATCAAATAAAAGAAAATGAAATAAAGTGATAAAAATAAAAGAATCAATAAATAAATGAACTAATATGAAATGAAATGGAAAGATAAAGTAAATAAAACAAAATAAAATAACGTTCAAATTAATGAAAGAATTTATAACAAAAATAATCGAATGGAATAGCCGAAAAAAGAGAATAAATATATTAAATGAAATAGGGAAACGAGAAAGAAAAATGTATTGAAAATAAAAAGGCAAACCCTTTTTGCAGGTTATTAATCTCAACAGTTAGGACGACAGAAAGGACTAGCGAAAGAAAGGAAAATGCGGAGTTCCACGCAACGCAACTTTCCACAACCCCAGGAATTTACTACGAGGAAATCGGCAAACTGCACACGATTCAGGAAATGTGGAAACTGGTAATCCGCATGGATCTTCTGCCAATAGCAAATAGAGAAAAGAGTATTAGGGAAAAGGTGGGAAAACTATTAGAATCATGTCAAACGATGCCAGAGGACAAGCTACGTTCTCTCGTAACGAGTTCCCTCGAAACCATGAAAGGAAAAATAAATTCCGAAATGCAGTGTATTTGCGATATAACTCGCACAAAAGGTAGAATTAATAAAAGAGGATTAATAGACGGATTAGGATCTATTATAAAATCGATAAGAGGTAACTTAGATGTGAACGACTCTGCGAACATCGAACGGCAAATCACAGCAATAACGAAAGAAACAAGAAACAACAGAAGATGCGTTAAAAGAAAATTGGCAAATCCAGCAAATTACACTGGAAATGTTCAATCGCACAACGAATCGCCTCGCGGCAAACGAAGAAACACTAGGCCGTTTAGTAAACAATTTACACAATGAAATGAAAAATTTCGTAATAGATATTTTAACACGTCAACAATTGGAAGAGAAATTAACAACTCTTAGTGTAATAATCGAATTCTTATTAAACGATATACGTCAATTATCTAACTTTTTAGTAGGCTTGCCAAAAGGAATCGTTAATCCTACAATATTTCCGCCTAGACACCTCTACGCGTATCTAATAGAAGCATTACCAAATCTACCAAAAGGACTGATTTTTCCGACAAAAATACGTCCAGAAAGAATTAACGAATTACTGGAAATTTCTGAATTAGGCGCATATAGTATTCAAAATACCGTCACCGTTGTGATACAAATTCAATTAATCAACAACAACGAGTTCAATGTGAATAAAGTCTATCCTCTACCCGTAAGAGTAGAAAAAGACACGTTTTGGTTCATAGAAACGACCGTGAAAAATGTTATAATTGATCGAGAGCGTCGAGAATATCTGTCATTCTCAGAAAACGAATTATCCAAATGTAAACGACAAAATTATCAATATTACTGTCATCCGAAAGACGCAAGACAAATAATACGATCAGGAGCGTCATGCGAACTATCGATATTTTTAGGAAAATACCCCGAAAAAGCGAATTGTACACATCGTTTAGTTAAATTAGAAAATTCTTTGGTCATTGCTCTGGAACAAGAAGAGGAATGGATATATGTAGACCCAGAGACAATAGCTCTCAAGATAAACTGTAAAAACTCTGCGACAACTCATGCAACAATTACTGGAACAGGATTATTGGCTTTGGATGGGAAATGTTCCGTCACCTCCATAGATTTTATGATTGAAAATTTGAAGGAAGCTGTACATGAAAAATTCCTACAATTTTTACCGCCATTTAATCTATCTTTTCTAACTACAGAAAACGAAATACCTCAACCTTTAATATTGGAAAATATTCCTCATACGATAATTAATGATCCATACGAAGTTAACAAAATTGGCGAACGAATCAAAATATTGAAAACAAAATTAAACAAAAATTACGATCATGTGACAACACAGAGTCACATCATAGGGAATTATGCCCTCAGCGGAATGATTCCCTTTGCAATGATTATATAATATTTCGGAATTAAAGCGTTGCAACGGCGACGTTTAAATGCTACAACGCCGAACGACGATATTGCTGACGTACCTCCGGCCAGACCGCGAGCTGCCAAACGCAAGGCAACAGCTGACTCACAAAATCCGCGAGTCCTATTTACGCGAAATGCACTTCCCACACGCACAACGTAAATGTGTATGAGAAAAAAAGAAAATCGAAATATTTTGAAAAGGTATATATTATAATATTAAAAAGGCACTTGTACCTTGGTAATCTATTGTATTATTGTAAGCCGAGAGACGACCGAGAGACAAAAAATTGCCAAAAGCTATGACAAAAAAATGTATTATATCGCTGAAATTGGGAATTTCGTCTTCCCAAGGTGGAGGAATGTTGTGCCCTAAAAAGACAGGAATTTTCATATTGCTAACGCATGAGGTTCAAAGATCCCATGCGACGATATCGAGACCGATATTTCACAAGCCCGATATTCCGCTCGACTCAGCCGGAAAAACGCTGAATCGCAATCAAACAAATCGAACGTTCTCAAACGATTGGTTGCGAAAACCCGAGTTAACAATTAGCCGAATGAATCAATCGAAGGGCAGTCTTCGGCCAGAAGCCGAGGAGGTCGGTCTCAAGGCATAAAAAAGAATTGTAATATTGTTGGCTAATTTTAATTAAAATAAATTTTTCAAGTTGCAATATCCCGAGTTGGAGATTTACTCGGAACGGGAAAAGTCCCCACATACCCTCGCTCTCGAGCATCCGACAACCCACGTTGTCAACTTACTCGAGAAGGAAATTCCGTGCTCTCCACGCATCGTCAGAAGCCGGGGCACAACAGTTGCTTTCAGAATGAATTTAGAAGTTGGCATTGTTCATACATTTACACATTTTTAAGACTTTGGAAGCCCAAGAGCCATTTTCGTGAGACCGATTGTATCAAATAAGGATTTATTTATAATGTCACGTCCTGAGGGGACATGGGCATATATATTTGCGTTTCCCTCTTTGTAGCCTACGCCTAGCGCAATAGCTCGGGATGAGGGTGAAAAGGCGTAGTGCTTCTTAAAAATGGGATGACGCGATTATCCGGTTGAGGAGTAATGGGACAAACTCAAATTCTATCGACTCGGGGTTTATTGAAATTAACCAATGTGGTTAATTCGATTAAATTAATAATACAGAAAATATACAAAAAGTGGTAGGGTCGGTTATATTGGCCGTTACGGAGTGCTTGTGGTCACCGGAGTGCTTATTTAGGTCTTAAGGTGAGGCCGCTTCGCAGGTAGACCGGAACGCTCGGTGACAGGTACGCTCGAAGAACAACAGTGATGTTGCGCGCACACTTTTCGATATAAGATGGATTGTGTATTTTTACCGCGAGCCGGAGATCTGAATTAAATGACCATTTACAAACAATGCAAACGCGATGATACAATTCGGATGTTTTGTGTGGTTGTATTAAAAATTGAGGCGTTGGTACAAGTCGCTTTTAACTTTACAATAGTACTCGGTTTTAAGATACTTTACAGAGAAGAGTCCCTTCGCTAGGGACTTGGGAGACCGATGTCAGAATTCAATGTCTGAACGTGATGGAACACTGTTGAGAGAGTATCTTCAACGAGTGGTGATGGAATACGGACTTGAAGATTTTCTTCTTCTCGGACGTAGAAAGTTTTGGATGTTGCGATGGTGGGAGTAGGAATGCGTTTTGGGGTGATACTCTTTTTTACGATTGGTAGAAAAGGCAGTAAACATAATTCTCTCCGGGTGATTGGTCGAAACAGGGAGTAGGAGTAGGACTTAGGTTGCGATACTCACAATCGCTTTATTTCCAGGAATTAGAGCTGCGTTTCGTTATCTGGATCGCAGAAAGATATAAAGAAAAAAGGGGTCTTGGGCGCAGCATAGCGCTTACCCCAAGGTAGGCCTTGTTAATCCAGGTGTGAGAGCGCATGTGGCCTACAGCGGTTTTAACCCATTAATGCCCAAGAATCGCGATTTTTCCTTCATTTTCAAGCCTGATTTTTATTATATAAAAAAATCATAAAAAATGCAGAGACACTTTCCCTAGTATGTTTGGGGGTGCTCTTTCAGAATCTGGGGTCAAAATCGGATTTTGTCCATTAGGAAAAAAAATATGGCGTCTTTTAAACAAAAAAAAACAGAAAAAATCGAGGACACTTTTTTTTCAAAAATTTTTTCACCTCGAAGCCGTTGAAAAGTCCGGTTTTTTTTCAACCATGGGTGCATAGAATAGTGACGATTGAACAATCAATCTTTTTAATTCGTCGTTGTCAACATTTTCACCCCCAAAATGGCGCTTTTCACCCCCAAGTGACACGAAAAATTTCACGCTCGGTGTCCCAAATGAAAAGTAGTTGGATTTGGACGAAAATTGGTGCTCAGAGGTTTTTGAGGTCGCTGATTACGATTCTGTTCTCAAAATTCCGAAATTCAAAATGGCCGATTCAATATGGCGGACACAAATGCAAAAGTTCATTTGAATTGGATAAAACGTGGCACTCGGGGGTTTTCGAGGTCGCTGATTATGATTCTGCTCTCAACATTCCGGAATTCAAAATGGCGGATCCAATATGGGGGACACAAGTGCAAAAGTTCATTTGAATTGGATAAAACGTGGCACTCGGAGGTTTTTGAGGTCGCTGATTATGATTCTGATCTCAGAATTCCGAAATTAAAAATGGCGGATCCAATGTGGCGGACATAAATGCAAAAGTTCATTTGAATTGGATAAAACGTGGCACTCGGGGGTTTTCGAGGTCGCTAATTATGATTCTGCTCTCAAAATTCCCAAATTAAAAATGGCGGGTCCAATATGGCGGACAAAAATGCAAAAGTTCATTTGTATCGGATGGAATGTGGCACTCGGGGATTTTCGAGGTCGCTGATTATGATTCTGCTCTCAAAATTCCGAAATTAAAAATGGCGGATCCAATATGGCGGACACAAATGCAAAAGTTCATTTGAATTGGACAAAACGTGGCACTCGGGGGTTTTCGAGATCGCTGATTATGATTCTGCTCTCAAAATTCGAAAGCCTTTGGATATTTAAATACCTGAAAATATCAAGTATTTAAATACCCAAAGGCTTTCGAATTTCGAGAGAATATAATAAGCGACCTAGAAAACCCCCGAATGCCACGTTTTATCGAATTCAAATGAACTTTTGCATTTGTGTTCGCCATATTGGATCCCCCATTTTGAATTTCTGAATTTTGAGAGCAAAATCATAATCAGCGACCTCGAAAACCTCTGAGTACCAATTTTCGTCCAAATCCAACTACTTTTCATTTGGGACACCGAGCGTAAAATTTTTCGTGTCAATTAGGGGGTGAAAAGCGCCATTTTGGGGGTGAAAATGTTGACAACGACAAATTAAAAAAATTGATTGTTCAATCGTCACTATTCTATGCACCCATGGTTGAAAAATAACCCGGACTTTTCAACGGCTTCGGGGTGAAAAAAAATTTTGAAAAAAAAGTGTCATCGATTTTTCCTCTTTTTTTTGTTTAAAAGCCGCCATATTTTTTTCCTAATGCACAAAACCCGATTTTGACCCCAGATTCTGAAAGAGCACCCTCGAAAACACCAGGGAACGTATCTCTTCATTTTTTATGATTTTTTTTTATATAATAAAAATCTGGCTTGAAAATGAAGGAAAAATCGCGATTCTTGGGCGTTAATGGGTTAAGATCGGGTCGACTTCCTCGGTCGCAGGATTTTCTTCTAGAGAGTTTATATTTTTTGGTGTACAGAAGATTTGAACGTTTTGTTTGTTCAGGGCCGATATTTTTCGTATTCTTCGAGTCGCTATGCAGTCTAGTTTCTGTGACTACTCGTAATCCGAGGTTTCTCCGTTTGTACATTTGTTCGTGATATGGTTAAGACCGCTGTGCTCTCGCGTGAGAAAGTACGAGAGACGTTTACTTATAATTGATATCATACATTTCCGCCGTAGTAGGCCCAAGTCTAAAAAAAATATAAAGATCGATCGAAAAATGAGAATGCCGCTATCGTGCGTCTGAAGCTTAGTTAGCGAAAAAGCGAGAATAGTAAATACATTTTGCGCATTTGGTCGCGACGTGACAATAATAAACTTACATTGCAGAATACGGCAAAAGTTATTTCGTGCTATTGCAACCACAAAGAAAAAATTATGACGATTTAAAGGCGAAATTCGGGGTCAGTAAAAAAATCATATCTTAATTACTGTGATACTCAGGAATGGGCAAATTACGCCCCCCCCCCCCCCCCCCCAATTGGCCAAAAAATGTATCGGTCCGTGCGCCGAACACCCTGTATATTAGGGTGATTCCCGTATTCAGTATTTACAGTAACGTAAAAAAACCACAAATAATAAAAAAAAGTTTGATTCCATACAACACTTATGATTTGATTAATTTTTAATGTTGCCTACCCCTCACCTTATAAAAATCATAAAAATAATATCTCGAAATTGGTTGGCTTTTGCATAAAACATTGTTATGTTATTTGAT
The DNA here is from genome assembly GCA_964007375.1 of Ophion obscuratus. Lineage (NCBI taxonomy): Eukaryota > Metazoa > Arthropoda > Insecta > Hymenoptera > Ichneumonidae > Ophion > Ophion obscuratus. The sequence continues at coordinate 16,215,626 of OZ023316.1, read as the reverse complement.
AGCGGTAAATGTCCTACAACCCTTTCAAGGTATCGTGACCAATAAACACTAGCCCTGTATATATATTTATTTCAAAAAGATATAAAATCACCATAAAAGCTTTAACAAGTGAAGAAAAAAACGCCAAGTAATAAAAAATGGCCTCGAAAAAATTATCGGTTGTTTCACTATCATCAAAATTCTAATTAACCTCGAAATATTTGTGACTTTTTTTCAAACAATATTTTTATTTACATTATCGCTTTTTCAACTAAAACGTACAAAAGAAGTAAAATAACTTTGTATGACAAAGCCAAGCAAATTTACTAAAAACGTACCCAAAATTGTCAAACCCAAGAAAGACTATTTTTCCATATTTTATTTTTATAAACCATATTGCTATTATAATAAAAAGTTCGGATCACGATTATATAAAGATACAACATATGCATCACACAAGTACTGTATGTATGTATCACTGCAAATGCTGTGCAACAAATTGTCGTATATGGTTAAGAAAAAAATTCGAGAAGGTACACGATTTTCTTACAGAAAAGTTCCTACCGCTTGCATAAGTAACGTTGCAGCAATTTATCTACTTATTGCTAGATTATTTCAAATCGTAACATCGTTACAGTTACCGCATCGGGTATACAGAATCATTAGAAATGAGATTTTCGACTGTACTTGGACAAACTATCGGAAATGGAGCGATAGGCGTCGAGAGTAATATAGATATTCTTTTTCCACCCGCAAGTGGGGCTCACCGTAATTCAAACCTTTAGCCTGCCAAAACCATGTCCATTAAACCAAAATTTATACAACGCAATATATTTCATGTGATGTATGGTGGTTCTACAATAGAGTACAAAGTTAATACTTCCATGTAACTTTTCAAATTATGCAAATAAAGTGAGATTTCAAGAGCCGTGTGGGCAATAAGTACATCACTATTTTTTTCGGTAATTATGCAGTATGAGGACTTTTTCGAAAAACGACGGGAATTTTTTTTTTCACCGTCAACTTGTTTATTCCATTATATTCAGTGATATTCCGTCAGGGGAGGCTGACATTTCCCATTAATTCCATAAGTTATGGGGTTTTGAAGTTCGCGGAAACACGTGATAAAATAGGGAATTTTTAAATATTCCGAGGCCTAGATTGGAGAGTTTGGATTTGTGTGGGTTTGTTCGTTTGTAACAAGAGGCGTCGAAATATTACCTATTTCCGAAAACAGGACAGCTGTGGTCATGGAATCAAAACATATACATCGTTGCCTTCATAATACACTATCTATAAGGAAACATGTGGCTGTTCAGCCAGGCGTCGAAATATTACATGTTTCTGAAAACGTTGAAACCCCATAACGTATGGAATTAATGGGAAATGTCAGCCCCCCAACGGAATATGACTTATTATAATGAAATAAACAACGTCATGGTGAAAAAAAATGTTCTCGTCATTTTTCGGAAAAATCCTCATGCTGCAGAATTACCTTTTTTTCATTTATACTTTGCGGAATCAGAAACTTGGTTTGCAGTTACATAATATATTGCGTAAATTGATGTATTTCTTAACCTGATAGTCAAGTTGTTGAGAAAACGTCAGCCGTTGCCGAACTTTGTTTTCTTGACCACGCACGCCAAGTCGTTGCACAGCATTTTCCGTGATACATACTCCATACAGTACTTGTGTGATGCATACGGTGCACTTTTATATAATCGTCATTCGATCTTTTTATTACAATAGTGATATGGTTTTTTTAAATAAAATATGGAGAAAAATAGCATTTCTAGAGTTTGAAAATGTGCACGTTTTTAGTAAATTTGCCTCGCTTTTTTCATAAAAAGTTATTCCACTTCTTTTGTAGGTTTGAATCGAGAAAGTAATAATGTAAATAAAATTATTGTTTGAAAAAAATCACAAATATTTCGAGGTTCATTATAATGTTTTAGATAGTGAAAAAACCGATAATATTTTCACGGGCTTTCGTTTTTAGTTGGCGTCTTTTTAATTGACAAAGTTTTTCAGGGTACAATATACAAGACAATGACAATTCGAGCATTGTATATCTTTATTATTTTTTATGCTGTTTAATTTTGCCCCACATGATTCATGTTTTATTAATTTTCACTACTATTTTTATGATTTCTGTTGGATACAGTCTTGGGATTAAAATATAATCGTCCATATATACGATCTATAAGCAAATAGGAGAATAATGTTTGCCGCTCAGTGTATAATGGAGCGCGCGAATACAAAAGATAACTATTTACTGCGCCAATGTATAAGGGAAGTGGGACTTTTATGTATAAATCATCCGAAGGCTGCATTAAAAATTATTCGTTGATCAATCACTGCTTGAGCTTCTAAATTGTTTTTGTTGACAATGAAGTTTCGATATGCATGGGTACGTTTCAAAGCAAATAGTGCGAGTGAAAAGAAGTGGTTTAGCTTTGATTACTTATAAAAAATAGCCATATCGAATAAATTCCCGCAGAATAAAGTGCTTGTGGACGGAAAGAGGCCTCTCTGGTATCCATAAAAAAACAATAAATCATGATTGCTCTTAACCAAAATATACGACCACTGCGGGCGTCAATTCCATGAAAGAGAGAATATCCGTTGACGAGAGTGTGAACGACTCTCTCGAATCCATTAACTGGCAGATTTGGTTATAAATTGATGCTGAAATAAATCGATCGCACAGTAATATTAAAATATCGTCGTTTGGTCGGTCTTCCATTATTACGAGTACGAGTCATAATCTTTTCGTTCGCACTGTGACAGGATAAATAATGAACCTTCGAGTCATTTGCCAGAGGAGAGTGCATAATATAAATGCCTTCTACCAATGCCAGAAATTCATGTGTGCATATTGTACTTTTCACAAGGTAATGTACGCTGATAAAAAAAATTGAAGAAACAACCATTTTTAAGTCATTTGGGCCGCTCTGTAACGCTAGACAAATGATCGTAGAGAAACGAAAAAAAGCATTTTGAAACTTAAAATCTCTAGTTGACAATCCTTGCTATGAACATATTTTTGGAGCATCCGTTGGAAAGCAAACGAAAGAAATATACTACAAGAAGACATTTCTAAGTTTTTTTCAACCTTAAAGACATCCACGGTCTCGAATTTTGTTTGGGAATTTTCAATACCAGAGTCAAAAAGCCTGATTATTTAGCTTCACTTTACTTTTTGAACGAACTCCGTACGACCATTCGTTTCGGAGATATTGACGATTGAGTGAAAAGTGATCATTTGATCTTTGATCACTGATATGAAGAGATAACGCTACACGGAATCTGAGGATGGTTCTGAAAACAAGAATAAAGTGTCTAAAAGTATTGTTCATTGCGTTAAAAGAAAGAAAAAAAATCACCTTTTACATTGGTTTGAAAAAAAGTACAAAAGAGTGATTTTTTTGCTTTTTAGTGGGTCATTTTATTTTTGCAAATAATCACAAAAAAGTCAATATTTTTAGTTTTTTTTTATAGCTTAATTTAACCCTTAATAGTCTTGAGAAACTTCAAAGCGTTTGATTTATTCGTTTTTCGTTCGCGAATTATCAAACTTTTGAACAAATTAAAAGACTGCGCTTATCACCCTAAAACATCATTTAATGATTATCGACATGGAAAAATCTTCTTTTTTCCTATTTTTCCTCTACAATTTCACATTTATTATTTGTGAAATTTCGGATTTTTTTTCTTTCAAGAATTATAAAATGTACAGTTGGCGTAACGGCACCAATGCTCGGACGGTTGAGAGCGTCCCTAGATTACAGGATTTATTAGTCATTTGAGGGCCGTTGTTTTATAAAATAACTGGAACTGACTTCAAGCTCATTAGTTCTAGTTTTCAAGACCCATGCATTAACCGTTAGAAAGTTGAATATGTTAATTGTTATGCATTTAAATGTTGAATAATAACCGACCATTATGAGGTCCTAATTTTCGGACATCCAGAAATTAATTTTAATAGTTGCATGGTTTACATTGAACTGGTACTTGAGGAAGTACGAGCAATCTTGATTTCTATAGATTTTGTTAAAATTTTAACCAGACATTGTTCATATCATTATGCATATTTGAGTGGAATTTCAGAACAGCCGACTATTTAGATTGGGAGATAATGGGTATAAAAATTGTAACTTTTAACACTGCAAGGTCTGCATTGAAATTTAGATAGAATAATTTTCCGGAAAAAAATATTTGTCCCCTATAATAAGAAGACATATGGCAACACCGGATCGTTCCACGTATCCAATGACGTGAGTTTGCGCGGCATATTTAAAATAATACTGCAACACAAATTTTTATTCGGAAGTAATTTTTAATCCAACAAAGTAAATTAGTTATGAAGGAACCAACATTTTATTTGTTAATGAATATAACATCAACAATATAAAATATTTATATTTATAATGCAAATTTTTTTTTGAAAACATTTTTAACTTTAGGAAGACGATAATTATTTTTTACTCAAAATATCGACAATTCCTTTTCTGCGGTGTGGCCATATGGCTTCTTATTATAGGGGACAAATATTTTTTACGGAAAATTATTCTGTCTAAATTTCAATGCAGACCCTGCACTGTTAAAAGTTGCAATTTTAAAACCCATTATCTCCCAATCTAAATTGAAATTTCACTCAAACATGTATAATTATATGAACAATATCTGATTGAAATTTTATTAAAATCTATAGAAATCAAGATTTCGCGCTCGTACTACCTTAAGATCGTTTTTATCCATCCGCATATGGGAAATAAGTAATACGGAATACACTTGTGCAACAAAATAGACTCTAGTATATATATATATATATATATTCTAATGTCGGTTTGGGGAAGATTGTCGATTTTTTTAATTAAAAGGAGTGACTGACTCGCTACAGAACACGGTTGTAGGATGAATCAACTCGGTGTACACGAAGTTGAGCTACTTGAACTACGTTTATTCAACTGACAGAGATTCGGCGTCTTACAAATTTGGTGGCTTACTACCCGCTTAGCCTAGAACGGAGGCAACTTATAGGGCTGGAGCGTGGGAAATCGAGTATAGTGGGAGGAAGGGCCTACGTGAGGTTTGGGACGTTATTCGGGAATCTTCCAGAGGGATGAGGCTATGAGAGAGTTTTTCTGAGAATTCAGAAAACCAGTATTTGACTATTCCATTCGGGACCTCGATTGGGAGGAAGACATAAATTTGGAGAAGCCCCGACGATTGTCCGAATGCAGCTGCATCGAGCGGTGGTGACAAAGATGTACACGGGAAAAATGTTAGGATCCCTCTAATGTTTGTGTAGGAGTTTTCGTCGGAATGTCGGTGGATGGGACGGAGGTGATGAAATTCGAGGACCGTGGGAAAGGAAAAAAGGAAAAAATTCCCAGCCTATATTACACCTCCCCCCTAATTTAAGAAAATTCATACAAAAAAAATGAATTTTCTTTAAGCTTTAAGACTAGTGGACCGACGGCGACCCACTTGTTTCGCAGTATTATGAGCATTACGATTTCCGGCGATTTCCAACATGGAACATTCTTCTCCATCGTAGTTTACACGGTAGTCTACATGTTCGTTATTCTGGTGGAAACAATTGTTGTACACGTTGATACAAGCGAAGAAGGTTGCTTTGAATAGTCTAGTGAACATATTGGACAAACAGCCACATAATCCGCATCTGAACATGATATACAAGAGAACAACGCCAGTACAACTGTAGCCGAGATACCTGATACCTTCGTAAGTAGTCTCGAAAAATGTCTTGGTCCGTTTACGTTGTCCAATTTTCTCGGCCTCTTCTGAGATTTCGTCTAAAGTCTGTCCAAGAGCTTTGAGCTGAGTAAGGTCAACGTGTGTAGGTCATCCTAAAGTCGTTAGCTGAATGTCGTCTAAAGAAACTGAATGATTTCGAAGCACTTCTTCGAGTTTTGGAACTTTGAGAGTTTTGTTGAGAAGAATGTCAGTGGCTTGTGTAATACTTTTATCATAACTCGGTCTTACGAAGATGTGTTCAGTATGCCCAACGCAGTCGCCTGTTATGGTTATTTTGTTGGTACCGCGCAGTAGTGCCTGGTGTATTTTATGGTCATCACAATTCACATGTAACGTCTCGTCATGCGGGGACGTCACGATCCACGAATTTCCTGATTTTAATTGAATCCACAAAGATTTAACCAGATTTATGTAGAGTATTTGACATTGCGAGTCGGATATGTCTATCGGCTTTTGGATGATCACTGCTTCGCAACTATTGGGATCGTGTACAAAGTAGTCAGGGTTTGTACGTTTACACAGGCGTCGTGGTCCTATTTCCTTATAGTGATCGAGGTCTTCTTCAGTACTTGGAGTAAATATTGTTCTGGCCACATTGGTCATTATTAATGTATCAGGAGGGTTCACGTAGAAAAATGTACTTGAGGTTCCCTTCCGTTTAGGGATAGGGATGATACGGAACACATCAAGCAAACTATTTTCTATTACTGGCACCTTAATTATATACGTAAAACGATTATCTTTTAACATGACGCTTACATCACTAATTCCTATAATTGCCGCAAAAACAGATTCTTCTAGAGGTGCAGGTGGAACGTTACTAGTCGCTGTTTGCTCTCGAATAGTTTTTAGAGCTCCGATTAAGTCGGCAGGATTAAGGATCTGAGGGTGAATAATCCCTTGTTTCTCATCATTGACTGCATTCAAGACATTATTCAGGCATTCGCTGTATTCGTCTATAAGAGTCTCTAGAAGGGTCACTTGTGCGGTAATCTTAATATCTCTAGTATTATCAGCTATAGCAAAATTGACTTTCGCATAGGCCTTAAAAAGTCGTTGATTTTCAGTGCGTAATTCTTCTATGGCTTTGAAAAGTGTAGAGGCCATGCCCTTAACTATTGCTGTTTGGTTTCGAATTAGGGTACTCATTTTCTCATTATCAGCGTGAAGTTTATCGATCTCATTGTTATAATATTCGGCATCGGAATTTCCTAAAGTTCCAAACAGGATTTTGCTTATGTCGCCAATAAAGTTAAATACGCCTCGTTTAAATCGGGGTTTATAATCGATGATGTTCATTAATCTAGATCTTTTGGCATCTATTCTATTTAACCTCTGCTGAAGGATCTCGATCGATGCAAACTCCGAGCAGTTCTTCCTTTCGTTGTCTCCATTGCAAACTGTGGCCAACCCCAGTGAAGCTTGTATCAGTTCGTCCCGATGTAGATTTATTTCGGTGAGGTCGACGTAGTTGACTACTGTCCAGGTTTGGTGATGGATCACGGCGCTTCCTAGGTTTTCCATATATATAGCGCCTTCGAGTGGTTCCACCCTTAATTCGTTGGTTGTAACCCAAGTCAGGGGAAGGAGAAGGAGTAACAGCAGCATAATGCCTGCACAGAATGTTTGATTAGTGTCTATGATAAGGTTTTAACTTGTTAACATGGATTAGTTTTCTTCTGTTGTTTAGCAATATCTCGTAGTTTACGTCCGATGTTTGTTCTAAAATGATAGCTGGCCCTTCCCACTTCGGGGCCAGTGGGGTCTTGTCTCGCTCTTGAGCAACGAGGACCTCGTCGCCTTTTGCGAAGACGGGTATAGTGCGATGTATGTGAGCATCCTGGACTGCCTTGTATCTTTCTTTAGCTGCGATCAAATTATCGCCTCCTCGTTTGACGATGCGTTCGTGATCCGCGCGTATTCCTTCGAAGTATTCGTCAATCGTCGTATTAGTCCTTTGAGCTGGCAAATTATTTGGAATATTGGGTTTTCTTCCGAACTGCATTTTGAATGGAGTTAGTCCTGTCCCTTCGTGTTTGGCTGTGTTATAAGCCATAGAGACGAACTTTCATTTCTTGTCCCAATCTTCTTGATGGTCGTATATCAATGCTTTAATTTGTTCTTTTATCGGTCCGTGTGCTCGCTCGAGGCTCCCATTACTCTGAGGATGAAACGTTGTCGTTGTCATGTGGGAGATCTTAAAGAGCTTTTCTAAATGCTTGAACGTTCGGCTGATGAAGTTTCGTCCGCCATCGGTTAAGATGATTTTCGGAGCTCCGTGAATGTAAATAAAGTTTTCAACCAGTGCTGTCACTGTTGATTGGGCATCCTGTGATTTTAATGGGATCAGTGTAATGTATTTTGTGAGCTGGTCTTGTACAGAAAGAATGTATTTATGACCCTCGTACGTTTCAGGTAGTGGGCCCACAAGGTCCAATGCAATTTTTTCGTTGGGTTTCTCCAGTGTGTCAGTAATTATTGCTTCTGCTCGTGGTTGTGTTCGCACGAGCTTCACCCTCTGGCACGTGTCGCATCTACGGATGTAATCTTGGATGTCTCTTTGCAGGTTGGGCCAGGTAGCAACGGCCTTCACCCGATCGAGGGTCTTTGCTACTCCGAAATGACCTGTGGTGCTTGTCCCGTGGTATTGCTTTATGATGTCTATCCGTTCCCCTTCTGTACCTGGCTCGTACAGTTCCATGTCGTAAAGATAAAGAAAGGGTCGTTCTGTTTTCCTTGACCACATAAACGAGATCATCTGCTTAATTCTCATTTTTGTAACTGGATTTTCATTCAGGTATTTGCAACCTAAATAAATCTTGGTAGGTTCATTGGTAACCGACAGTTTTTCGGCTAACACGTTATACCACTCGATTTCATCTCTTGCGAAATCGAGGTGCAGTTCATCTTCACTGTTTTCAAGTTGGTCGGTTATTTTGATCCGCGGTGTGTTCCTGGGTGGTGCTTCCTCCAAAATTTCAGGAACCTGTGGACTTTCTTTCGATAGTTCGAACTCCATGTAAAGGGGAAAATTTTCATTTTCCATTTCTTCTCGATCATTTTCTTTTTCTACTGTGTTTTCGGTGTCTGCCGTGTTGTCGCTTTCTTCTTCGATGACGATATCTGATACTTCTTGCTTTTCGGTCCCCTCATTCGGAGCGCCGTTGTGCTTTCCTTGACGGGTAGTTACGGGGTATATCCGTGATAGGGCGTCAGCGTTTGTATTCAGCGTTCCTTTTTTATAAACGGCCTCGTATTCGTATTCCTCTAGTTTTAACCGGAGCCTCATTAGGCGACTATTCGTTGGAGGATTCGAGGTTTTGAGGATCCAGATTAGCGGCTTGTGATCCGTAACAATTTGAAATTTCTTTCCAAACAGATATTGGCGGAAGTGCTTGACAGCCCAGACTATTGCCAACATCTCTTTTTCCGTCGTCGAATATCGTTGTTCGGCTTTATTAAGAGTGCGTGATGCGTAAGCGATGGGACGATCTTTACCGATGGGTCCCTGCGATAGCACTGCACCTATGGCGTGGTTGCTCGCGTCGGTTGTGAGCACGAAAGATCTCTTGAAATCCGGATATTGGAGGACCGGAGATGTCGTCAGCGCTGCTCGTAATAGGCTGAATGATTGTTCTTGTTTGTCTGTCCAAGACCATGGTGCATCCTTCTTCAGGAGTTCTGTAAGTGGTTTCGCTAATTTGCTGAAATCTTTTATGAATTTTCGGTAATATCCAGCGAGTCCTAAGAACTGTTTAATCTGCTTCTGGTCACTTGGCCTTGGAAAATTCTGTACTGCTTCTGTTTTCTTTGGATTGGGTTTTACTCCTTCTTCCGAGATTACATGTCCCAAAAATTCCAATTCTGGCCGTAGAAATTCGCACTTGTCGGGCTGCAACTTCAAGTCTGACTCGCGAAGACGGGTCAGCACGTCAATCAATTTCTTATTGTGTTCGTCGAGGGTTTGTCCGTAAATAATAATGTCGTCCAAGTAAACGAAGCATGCATTTCCGATCAATCCCCTCAACGCATTATTCATCATGCGTTGGAATGTCGCGGGTGCGTTCTTCAATCCAAACGGCATTCTGTTGTAATGATAGTGGCCTGATGGTGTGGAAAACGCTGTCTTCTGCTTGTCTCGTTCGTCTATTGGGATTTGATGAAATCCCGACGCTAGATCGAATGCGGTAAAATATTTTGCTCGACCTAATTGATCCAAAATTTCGTCGATGCATGGGAGAGGATAGGCGTCGTGTGTCGTTTTTTCGTTCAATTTCCGAAAATCAATGACGATCCTCCACTTCTGTTTTCCTGATGCATCCGATTTCTTAGGTACCACCCAAATAGGCGAGTTGTATGGTGAGTCACTCGGCTCTATTAATTCTTTCTCCAGCATTTCGTTTACCTGCCTGTCGATTTCTTCCTTGTGAACCGGCGGGTACCTGTATTGTTTGGTGTTCACGGGTGTACCATCACTCGAGATGATCCGATGCTTGACCATTTTTGTGCCTGGGAGTGGATCACCAGATAGGGCAAATACATCTGGAAAGCTGGAGACGATGTCCCAACCTTTTCTGCTTGATCTGGTGGGACATGCTCGAGTCGAACGTTTTCTTTTAATGTGTGAATACGTTCGGCAGTATTCGTCATCTCTATAGCATTGACACGAGCTACATCCTTCGGTGCGTCTTGGCGCTCCTCCTCAGGCGAATGGGCGGCTTCACAGAAAGGAATGCCCTGTAGCTGGTCAATTGTAACCGTCATCGGTTCTTCCGAGTCATTCAAAAATGGCACTCGGGTTTCGTAATCCTTGGCTTCGAAGATGCAAGGCACTATTGTTCCTGGATTGTTCTCGTCCGTGACGGCTGTTTCGTTTTCAATATTCGTACGAACCGTAATAAAATAGATCGTTCGTGGCGGGATGGTGACAGAAACTTTCTCGAATTCAAATCGTTGATCGTCGAACATTAAATAATTTTCTGTTCCGATACCGATTTTCGTTTGGTACTTTTCCATGAACGGAATGCCGATCAACCGATCCTCGTCTAATGGGAAGTCATTGGGAACGACGTGAAAGATGTGAATCTTTCCTTGAAATTCTTGCCTAGCAGCAAATAACGACTCATGTTGTTCATTGCCCATGGAGAACGGTATCTTAATGTTTTGATTGATCTGCGATCCTTTTGTCAACATGCTGATTTTAAGTAAATTTATTGCTGAACCGGTATCGAGGCGAAAACTGCCTATTCTGCTGGCTGTTCGGGTGGGAAGTCTGACCACTCGTTTAGCGGATCCGATGGCATTGACTTGGGGAATTCGTCTTGTGTCGTAGTGGTTACTTCTTCTTCCGGTATGTGATTGACTGCTGTTCGCATTGGTTGGTGATTGTGGGATTGTCTGTTGTGAAAAACCGATTGTTAGGCTACGTTCCTGTTCGTATTTTTGTAACTCGTATGCTCTTTTACGACAGTCGCGTTCGGAGTGACCTGCGCGGTTACAATACCGGCAAACGATCGACGGGAACGGTGCGCTTGACGGATTTCCAGGAGATTTATGATAGGGCGGCTTACGAGTCTCTGAGCTACCTGTGCTTTTGTCGCTTAGGTTAAGGCTGCGTGTCATCATTTCTCGGGTGTAGTCGTATGCCTCTGCAGCTTGTGCTTGGGCTATCGCTGCACGAATGTTTTCTGGTTTTTGTGCACGCACTTCCGTGGAGATCTCTTTTTTCAATCCTAACAGGTATTGGTCCAGCCCTTGTTGACGTTCATACTCTATTATAAATCGTCGCTGTACCTCGTCTGCGGTTGAGTTGGCTAGCACAGACAGGAGTTGATTTTGCACTTCGAGGAATCTATTTGTAAATTTTGTTACGCTCTCATTTTTTTGCTGAAACATCCGTGACCTTTTGTCGCGCCAGACGCTAGCCGGTTGAACGCTTCCAAAAAGTATCCGTAAACATTCATAAAGTTTATCATATGAGTTCGTTTCGTACTCTTGAATCTCTCTTGCTGCATCCCCGATTATTTTTTTTGCAATTACGAGTCGTCGAAAATAATCCGGTCTTAGTACTTGTGGCCTGACTTCTTCGATGGAGCTGATAAAAGTTTCGACTCCGATATTTTTCCCATCAAATTCCCGAATTAGTTCGAGTGCTTCTTTTGGTTGAAGTTCTTCGATATCATCTTCTGATGAGATACTTGGTGGACGTGCAGTGTCATACTTTATTTCTGGTCCCACGCTCGAATCGTTAATTTTATTCAAAGCGCTTTTAATTGCCGCGTTCACGTTTGATAGCGACATATTGTTCGAATCCACAGAGTCAGTCTCGGAATCGGTCGTTATGATTTGTGACTCGCGGTAAAGAGTGAATGAATCTTTACTCACCGATTCCTTCCGTGGATTCAGTTCTGTTCGTAGACTCTCGTAGACTCGGCGTGTCGTCGATCGGTCCTATGTTCCCAGCGTTGGTTAGTCAGCACACCCCACACTTAGCACCAATGATAATGTCGGTTTGGGGAAGATTGTCGATTTTTTTAATTAGAAGGAGTGACTGACTCGCTACAGAACACGGTTGTAGGATGAATCAACTCGGTGTACACGAAGTTGAGCTACTTGAACTACGTTTATTCAACTGACAGAGATTCGGCGTCTTACAAATTTGGTGGCTTACTACCCGCTTAGCCTAGAACGGAGGCAACTTATAGGGCTGGAGCGTGGGAAATCGAGTATAGTGGGAGGAAGGGCCTACGTGAGGTTTGGGGCGTTATTCGGGAATCTTCCAGAGGGATGAGGCTATGAGAGGGTTTTTCTGAGAATTCAAAAAACCAGTATTTGACTATTCCATTCGGGACCTCGATTGGGCGGAAGACATAAATTTGGAGAAGCCCCGACGATTGTCCGAATGCAGCTGCATCGAGCGGTGGTGACAAAGATGTACACGGGAAAAATGTTAGGATCCCTCTAATGTTTGTGTAGGAGTTTTCGTCGGAATGTCGGTGGATGAGACGGAGGTGATGAAATTTGAGGACCGTGGGAAAGGAAAAAAGGAAAAAATTCCCAGCCTATATTACAATATATATATATATATATATACCAGGTGTGTAAGTATGAAACCGGAATTTGCCCATAGGTGGCGCTAGATGTCGATGCAGTTACCGACACATCACGTCAGCGGTGTCTTGTTATTGTATTGATATCCGACAAAGATTTCCAACTCACAATAACACGAGTTTCATTCAGTAGCATTAGTTTATAAGAGATAAACATGTCGAGTTTTGTGCCAACAAATTACGATTTGCCGACAGCACTACTTTTCTGTTTTCATCTGAAGAAAACCGCAGCCGAATCGCATCGAATGCTTGTGGAGGCGTTTGGTGAGCATGCTCTCGGTAAAACACAGTGTTTCGAGTGGTTCAAACGGTTCAAAAGTGGCGATTTTGACGTGAGGAACGAAGAACGTGGAAGACCACCGAAAAAGTTTGAAGACGCTGACCTGCAAGCCTTGTTGGACGAAGACGACGCTCAAACACAACAACAACTGGCGGATGTACCTACGGTAATGATATGATATTTTGTATCATATCATTACAATGAACGTGTTTTTTCTGTACAAAAATTCCGGTTTCATACTTACACACCTGGCTGTGTGTATATATATATATATATATATATATATATATATATATATATATATATATATATATATATATATATATATATATATATATATATATATATATATATATATATATATATATATATATATATATATATATATATATATATATATATATATTGAGACGTACAGGTCCGTCTCATGCCAACACCCCCACCACAAAACCTATCGAACGGTAAAAGACCGATCGATAGGACAAAGGAGGGGGAAGTGACAAAATGAGAACCTCGGGAAAGCCCAGATCAACTGAAGGTCACGAAATAATAAGCGGAAGGAAAGACGAGTGAGAGAAGAAAAAACAGAAAAGAATAAAAACAGTCGAAGGTATAACAAATTAGAGAGAAAAAGAAAAACAGACAATAAACAAAAAACAGTAGAGAAAGGTAACAACAGGTAAAAGAAATGTGTTGTGCCCTAAAAAGACAGGAATTTTCGTATTGCTAACGCATGAGGTTCAAAGACCCCATGCGACGATATCGAGCCCGATATTTCACAAGCCCGATATTCCGCTCGACTCAGCCGAAAAAACGCTGAATCGCAATCGAACGAATCGAACGTTCTCGAACGATTGGTTGCGAAAACCCGAGTTAACAATTAGCCGAAAGAATGAATCGAAAGGCAGTCTTCGGCCAGAAGCCGAGGAGGTCGGTCTCAATGCATAAAAAGAATTGTAATATTGTTGCCTAATTTTAAATAAAATATAAGTTGTTTAAGTTGCAATATCCCGAGTTGGAGATTTACTCGGAACGGGAAAAGTCCCGACATACCCTCGCCCTCGAGCATCCGACAACCCACGGTATCAACTTACTCGAGAGCGAATTTCCGTGCTCTCCGCGCATCGTCAGAAGCCGGGGCACAACATTTGTGGCAGCGGTGGGATTCCCGCAATTGGGGATACCGCAACTTTGCATTACACAACTTCAAAAAAAGAAGAAGGAAACATCCTATCCAACGTACAAAATAAACTGAACGCAGCAAGTGCTGAAAATGAGGTCAACGAGTGATCCGATCGACGACCGTCGAACCGGACAAATAAAAAGAAAACGTGCGGCGTAAGCAAACGCCCGAGTCAACCGTACAGAGCTGTCCAAAAGCAACCAGATCCCGAGGATCATCGATACCAGACCGACCCAAGGACGAAGACTCACCAAATACCTTCTACAACGGAACAACAGAGCGTACGAGAACAGCAAACCAAAGCAACACGACAACAGGGAACAATACTGGCAATTTCCTGCCAAACAGCTACGAGAACGAGGGCAACATCTTGTGAACAACCGACTACGAAGCATCGATCAACATGAAGCGCATCATCATACTGTAAGTGACGGAACATTTATCAAAAAACAGCCTCCAAAGCCAAACAATTAAACATTAATGTCAAACGAAGACGAGGTAACAACAAATTATCGCGTTCATTAAATTCAATTTTCGACGAACTCATTGCAAGAGATCGTCCCGAGAATCGAACAGTCGAACAAGAAGTACAGGGACCTAGGAAAAAGCGATTTCGATCCGCAACAGGTTCAGACGAAAGTCCAAATTCAGAAAATTCCTCAAATAGGCCGACAGCTGCGAAACGTACCAAAATTCGATCCGCAGCAGATCGAACCGTCCTTTTTTCTGATCAATCAACAGATTCTGATCAATCTCCAGAAAATATAGACACTAGGCGTGGTCGCGAAATAGAAATTCAAAAATTTTCCCTACTCCAACTTAATTCAGATAACATGGCACAAGAAAATGCTTTCATGACCCCAAAGGAGGCGCGAAGCCTCATTCCGCGATTTGATGGCGAAAAACCTGAAGAAGTCGACGACATAATTGAAGCATTCGGCTATGCAAACGCGTGCGTTGCAGCATCCGATAGACGTTCCCTCTTACAATCCGTGTTAGCAACAAAAGTCATAGGAAAAGCGCGAAAAGGTACCCGATATAGAGAAATAGAATCGTACGAACAATTTAAAGAAGAAATGACAGCATTATATGGAACGCGACGTACAGTAGCCGCGTTACAGGTCGATTTTAATACGTGCAAGCAAAAATACAACGAGAGCGTGTTAGCATACGGTCAACGACTCGAAGCCATAATGATGGAATTAATCGAAGCCAGCACAACCGAGGCAAGATCGCCTGCGGAAAAAGAACAATAGAGACATATGTAAGGCAATTAGCCCTATACAACTTCGAAAGAGGACTTCGAAGGGAATACCAAGTCATCGTAAAGGCTCGAGGATTTAAGGATCTCGGATCAGCCCTTCAAGGAGCAATGGAAGAGGAAAAATCGCTACAAGGAGGCGAATCTATAAACAAGCAGACTCATCTGGAAAAACGACCGTCGATGACGTGCAATAAATGTCACAAAATGGGACATTTAGCAAAGGATTGCCGATCCAACACATCGTCTTACGGACGATACAGCCTACCAACTCCATCGAAAAGCGTGCATCAATTCAACATCACTTGCAATTACTGCAAGAAACCGGGGCACGCGTAGAAGGATTGCCGAAAAGGAATTGGCAACAAGGACGAGGAAACGGATACCGACAGGCACCGGGAACCGGGTATCATCAAAATCATCAAACGAATTATCAGCAGGGCCAAGAAACCAGCTACTACAACAAGAATGGGCCCCCAGGGCGCCCGAATCAGTATCACTGGAACGCAAATAAAAATAGGCCAAAAGAAGACAGACCAAAGGAAGAAAATCGCAACGACAGCGAAAAGAAGAAAACAATTAGGTCATTTTCTCTCGATATGGCAACAGCAACGAGCGGAGACAAAAAACGCAACGTCAGAAAAATAATCGAGGCATCGGATACAGGTCCGTCCAAAAGAAAAAATACAAGGAAGAAAATAAAATCGTACTGGATAACGGCGATCAATTCTGGAGGAGCCGCTAGCGACTTCCACATCGCGTCACCCCAGGCTAAAGACAAAATCCTCAGGTTGAAAGGAGACACCGGAGCCCAATGTAGTCTCATAAAAAAGAGTGTATTAAAAAAGGACACAGAAATAATAGAAGAAACAATCGAACTCAAAGGAATCGGAGGAAAAAAATTCTACGCACTGTGTAAAATCATGCTCGTGCTCGAAACACCCGCAGTAAACGTAGAACACGGATTCTACGTAATAGATGATACAGTACCACTGGAAGTAGAAGGAATAATGGGTTTGGACCTCATGAGAGAGTACAATGTCGACATCCTAAGCGGAAGACATATTAAAATATAGGGACATCCGATCCCCATGCTGGACGGAACGAATAAAATTAAACTACCTCCCATAACAGAGCAAATGCTATACGCAAAAACATTGACGGCAAAAATAGGCTGTGTCGCAGCAAAAGAAGTGCGACCAGGAGTAAAGATAGGCGGATGTTACGTCCACCCAGAAGGACATTCCTGCCTCATCGTAGTGCGAAACTCAAACAAAGAAGAAATCGAAATAGAAAGGCCGACGGTGCAAATTGAAGAAATTAAAGAAGAAGAGCCAACCGAAGAAAAGGAAATAAGTGCTGTAACGATCGAAGAAAAATTAAGAAGAAAAAACAAAATATGGGAAGAAATCAAAAGAGATTCGAACTTAAACCCAGAAGAAGAAAAATTCCTACGCGAATTTGCTGACGCATACGCTGACGTCTTCCATTTGGAGGAAGAGTCGCTTGGGTGCACCGCTATAGTGGAGCACCGCATAAGCGTACGATCAGGGACAACGCCAATAAAAATTCGTCCATATCGATTACCAGAAGTCCACAAGCAAGAAGTAATGGCGCAGACAAAAGAGATGCTAAAAAACGAAATAATTCGACCAAGCAAGAGCCCATGGAATGCTCCTCTACTCGTCGTTCCAAAAAAGCCTGACGCCAACGGAAAAATAGGCAAGACAGTGGTAGTAGACTTCCGAAAACTCAACGAAGCAACGGAAGGAGACTCGTATCCATTGCCTAATATTACCGAAATATTGGACCAATTGGGACGAGCAAAATACTTCACGACTCTCGATTTGGCATCGGGATTTCATCAAATCCCAATGGCCGAAAAAGACAAGGAGAAAACCGCTTTCTCCACTCCTCTTGGACATTACGAGTACAACCGAATGCCATTTGGATTAAAAAACGCCCCACCAACCTTTCAAAGGCTGATGGATGCTGTGCTTGCTGGATTACAAGGACTAAAATGCTACGTATATCTCGACGATATAGTAGTATACGGATCATCGTTCGAAGAACATAACAAAAGGCTGACAGAAGTATTCGATCGACTGAGAGAAGCCCAATTAACGGTTCAACCTAGGAAATGTCGATTTCTGCGAAAAGAAACCCAGTACTTGGGACACATTATTACCGAAGTGGGAGTAAAACCCGATCCGGATAAAATAGAGGCTGTACAACGATTTCCAGCCCCAAAAAACGTAAAAGAGGTTCAATCATTTCTAGGACTAGCCGGATATTACCGAAAATTCATACAGGATTTTTCAAAACTTTCAAAGCCGTTAACAGAACTGACCAAGAAAGAAAACAAATTCATTTGGGACGAAAACTGCGAACAAGCTTTCCAAAAATTGAAGGAAACTCTCAGCACTGCACCGATCCTGCAGTATCCGAATTTCAAAAAACCCTTCGTGGTGATAACTGATGCCTCTGACAAGGCAATTGGCGCGATTTTATCGCAAGGAAAATCGGAGAAGATCTACCCGTCTGTTACGCGAGTCGTACTCTGAACAAGGCAGAAAGTAATTATTCAACAACGGAGAAGGAAATGCTAGCAATAATTTGGGCAGTAGCGCAATTCATAGACGGATCATAAGCCCCTCACATGGTTTTTCAATGTAAAAGATCCAGGATCACGACTGATGCGCTGGAGAATAAAAATAGAGGAGTTCAACTATACCATAGAATATAAGGCTGGCAAGAAGAATACGAATGCGGATGCTTTAAGCCGTATGTATGTATTGCTGCTGACGCGGCAAGTACCCGAGGCGGAGGTACGTCACAAGGACGCCGAGAAGCGCGGTAGAGGAAGGCCGCGGAAGGCCCCCCGCTCCGTGCCGCCGCCGCCATCATCAACAGACCCGAGCCAGCATGGCCGTGGTCAGCTGGTCCCGCGAGCACGTGGCCGGCCGAGAAAAACAATGCAGCCCGCTAGAGAGGAACGCCCACGCAAGGCGACGGAGGCCCGCGCGAGCGAGAACGGACCGCCACTCCCACCAGTGGAGGCGGACTAGGCAGCAGGCCCGAACGGAAAAGCGAAGGAAATAGAAAAAGACTCGAGCGCAAGCGAGACAACAAGCGATAGCGAGACAGAGACGGAAATAGGGGATCGAGAGTGCCCGAGTGAAGAGGAGCGAGATACGATTCTGCAAGAACACCACGACGCCCCACTTGGAGGCCACCCAGGCGAAAAAGGATGAAACAGCGAATAAAGATAAAGTACAGCTGGCCTGGAGTGAATAAGGAAATAAAAAACTACGTAAAATCATGCGACAAATGCCAGAAAAATAAAATCACGCGACGCAAGCATGCTCCCATGACTATTACCGACACACCCAAGACACCATTCGTCAAATGTGCAGTCGATATAGTAGGTCCCTTACCCGAGACCGAAGCCGGGAATAAATACATCCTGACTTTTCAAGACGCATTGTCTAAGTATAGCGCAGCTATACCGCTAAAAACGCAAGAAGCCAAGGAAGTAGCCAAAGGATTTGCAAATCAAATTGTTTGCAAGTACGGCACTCCAAAAGAATTATTGTCAGACCAAGGAACGAATTTTCTGAGCGAAACTTTCAAGGAGATGTGCCAATTATTCCGAATAAAAACGATTCAAACGACAGCATACCATCCCCAATCAAACGGAGCATTGGAGCGTTCACACCGAACTCTCGCAGAATACCTGAAATGTTTCATTAAAGAGGATCAAACGGATTGGGATGAATGGTTGCCATACGCGATGTTCACCTACAATACTACCCCGCACACAGCGACAGGTTTCACTCCGTACGAGTTGGTGTTCGGAAAAGTAGCCGATTTACCGACGGCGCTTAAAGAAGCACCACGAAAGACGTACTCATACGACGATTATGTCTCCGGGTTACGCGAACGGCTTCGAGCCACATGGAACGTGGCAAAAGAACGATTGGAAAAAGGAAAAGAAAGGGTAAAGGAGGGGCATGATATCGCCGCTGGTACGGTGGAGTACCGCCCCGGCGACCGAGTCCTCCTCCACGACACTACTGTACGCCGAGGCCGATCAGCGAAGCTTTCCCTAAGTGGACAAGGCCTTACACAGTACGGAACAAAGACTCCGACGTGAACTACACTATCGGCCATGTGCGCAAGGTCGTACGGGTACACGTAGACCGCATCAAGCCCTACATTACCCACTAGTCCAGTCAAAAGTGGCCAAAGTCGCAAATTTTTGCGACCGCTTAGTGAAACATGTATTCTTATGTTAATCGACCCGGGGAATCTGAATTTCTAGGAATTTTAACTATTAACAGTGAAGAAACGGGTTAAAAACCGAAAAATATGCATTATTTCGAGAACGAGGAGGAAATCGCAAAAAAGTTTCGAACAAAAGTTGTAGAATGGAAGATTTTACCTCGTAGGTGTGTACGATTTTTTTCTCTATCTCCAATAGTTTCGCCGTAAAATTTTAAAAACCAATTCACACTAATACTATTATCGCGCGTGAGACGAAATCGAGGAGATTGACGACCACTGAACTGGCACCTAACCGCACGTTACCCTCTTGCCGGCACCCTGCACGCGTTTGGGTCGAAGGTCTCCGAAGCTTGGTCGGGTATCTTCGGCAGCGTAGTATATATAGCTAAGCTGCGGGATTGTGAAAACTCTGCTACCGGCTGTATTTCCTTTCGCACGATATCCATCGAGACTATTATATATATAGTTTTTTCGCCTGACAGCTCTCTGACTCGACGGTGCGGACTGAACCAGAAAATAAGCGACCTGCATTCTCGAAATTACGTTGTATATGAATTTGTCAATTATATAAATAAAACATTAATGTACCAAATTTTTTTTTTTTAATTTATGATAAGGAATAAAAATTAATATGCATAGGAGGCATTCCACGCCATTTCACCTAGCCCGTGACCCCGACCATGTTTGATTTACCTGATTTTTTTGTTGTAAAATTGTACCTCATGAAAGGTATATTCACACCAATTTTTATATTTTTATCTCTTCTCTTTTAAACGCTGATAACTCCTGAACTAATTGAAATATCGACAAATGTCGGTATATATTCTTCTTCACTTTAAAGCATACTTTCGTTAAAAAATATGAAAAATCATCAATTATCAATGTCAAGGTTTTTTGCTGCTAAAGTGAAAACTATTTTTTTTTATATAATTGATTAACTTTTTTTTAAGTCTAAAATACAGTGTCCTCTCTGTGATTTTTAAGACTAGTCTCATCGTAAGCTCTATTAATGATCTTGTGATTTCCAATTCGGCTTCGATGGGCCTAAAACGTTTTCTTTTTAATTTGTGCTGAATTAAACGAAAAAAAATGTTTTTATATTCAAAATTATGTTGACGAAAAAAATCTTTTTCAAAAACAATTTCGAATCCAAAATATTTTCAAAAATGATTTTGAATAAAAAATCTTCAAACGAACCCAAAAAATAAAGATTTCCGTTAAATTCCGCGCAAATAAAAAACAAACCGTCCCTCGCCTCCCGCAGCCGAATTGGAAATTACAAGATCATTAATAGCATTATTGGGGATTAAAATGATAAAAATCTTCTCAAAAAAGATAATTCATTCGAAAAAATATTGACATTGATAATTGATAATTTTTTCATCTTTTTTAACGAAAGTATCTTTCAAAATGAAAGAGAAACATATATCGACATTTGTCGATATCTCAATTACTTCAGGAGTTTTCAGCGTTTAAACATTTCCAAGGCTTCCGAATTTGACATTTTTTTGGAAAATTATAACTCCCAAAAGAGAAGAGATAAAAATCTAGAGAATTGGTGTGGATATTCCTTTCATGGGGTACAATTTGACAACAAAAAAATCAGGAAAAAAAACGGTCGGGGTCCCGGGCTAGGTAAAATGGTGTGGAATGCCACATATACACTTATTATTACTAATAATTTGTGGAGAAAAATGGAAATACTACAACCAAGACGTAGGAAGGTTTTTTTCATTTGAAAATTAAACATTCATTTTTCAAGTCAAAGTACGTATAATGGTATTGGACGCATAAATCATTTAAACACGACACAGAAATAAACATTTTTACATAAAAAAATTGAAGTATTATCGTGGAGCCGCGATTTCGTAGGTTCTTTTTGGTAAAAGTTTCATAATGGTAACCATCGTACCTCCAACGTTTTTTAATTGAACAAAAGAGCAAATAATCATCGGGTACGTAATAAACGTTTTTCCCGAGCTGATACCATTTTCTTTAGCGATAATCACTTTTATTAAAAAAAAAAAATTTCGCTTGTAAGATCGGCTTCGTTTTTTGCTGGAGAAGTATAATGGGCAACAATGCTAGACACGCTTTCATGTTTTTATAATTCGAACATTTTTTTGTTTTTTTTTTCTGAATAAAATATCTTGCAGCTACGACGTTTACCGTGGAGGCATATTTATTAAGCATCTCCTGCATACCGCGCATCTACTGTTCTCTGAAGGTATTATTACTAAAATGTATCGTACGGGCGATCGATTAATATAACATCTCCTCTGTCTCGAGATCATCTTGATCTTCCTCCAGCCATGTAACATCGTGTTGATATTTCTGTGCCTTGTCTTCTGCTATGTTAAACACGTCCAGCTCCTCGTCTACGTTGTCTTCCGCCGAGAAGTCCGGCCTTACAGCGGGGACATTTTTGCATCGCACACCATTGCAGTGTTTGCAGAACTTTGAGCATGTCATCCCAGATTTTTTACAGCTGCAACGAGCAGTGACACAATCTGTCGTACAGCCACAGGATACCTTTACCAACAAAAGAATGATACATACAAATGAAAATTTCGATCTCAATCGAGACATTGCAATGAACATTAAATTTCCGTATCATATTACGGAGAGAATTGTTATTGAAAAATGATTGTGCAGTAGTGGAAAAGGAAGCAACCTCATTTTTTCGATTGTAAATTAAACAAAATCCATATTGTCATAAAAAGTAAAGTAAATATCTTTATTATACACGAGATTTCATTTTATTTCGTAACGATAATAGCACAGTAATTTGTAACGATAATAGCACAGTAATTTTTCCACTAGAATTTCCTTTGTGAATACATTATAAACGTTAACATTTTTTTAAATAGTATATATTAGCCAGTTAGTAGCCTCGAAATAAGCGAGATTAAGATACTCTATGTACTTTTGATTGCAAATTCTCGTTTGAACAAGGTACCTTGCAGTAAATAATGTGTAATAGGATCAGTGCTTTTGAAAGAATGCTCGATGTTAATTTCAATGAAGTATCATGTAAATAAAATACTGCACCGCATGTGGTGTTAAAAAAATATATACATTATTATATACATTATATATATATATATATACAGGGTGACCATTATAAAGTGGCCACCCATTTTTTTAAATTCTTGGGCGGCCATTTTGGGACGGCGAAGGCGCGCTTTTGAAATGGTTTTTCGAGAACTCTTTGAAAAAAAATATAGCGCCCATGTGGGAAAAGTATATTCCACCAAAAAAAAATATTTTTTTCTGGTTAAAAATAAAAATGGCATTCCGGGCTTACAGAAGCAAAGTGGGCTTGATTCTGAACACGTAGGACCCGGTTGAGGGCCTGAAAAAAATGGTACCATTGAGAAAAAGACAGTTAAAAAATCAATATCGAACGATAGTTCAAACTGAACTCCGAGGAACGGCGGAGCTGGAATGGCCGGGAACGGAGTGGGCGTTGGAGCATTCGCCGCTGACTTCTTGACGTGGCTGTCATGAGGTTGCAGAAGTCACCGAGAGATGTCGGGTCGTGGCTGACGTTACGATGACAGGCGTTCGGGTGTGCGAGTGTAACGTGGAATATGGATGTCGAACGGGCTTCATTTGTTTGCAGGTCCCGCGGAATCGGCGAAGCAAAAATTCGAAAGCACCTAACAGCCCTGGCCATGAGTCAATAATTAAACGAGCGATTGTTGTGAGACACTGGACGACTGGCCTAACGATTCGAGCCGCGCTAGGCGGATGTACCGTTTGGGAACGTGAAGAATTCGTGTGAAAGTCTGGACTCGGGGGTTTTCGGGGTCGCTGATTACGAATTCGGAGTTAACATTTAGAAAAACATAATGGAGGATAAAATACGGCGGAAAATTCCTTCGGAAACGTATTCAATTCGGGTGGAAGTCTGGACTCGTGGGTTTTCGGGGTCGCTGATTACTAATTCGAAGTCAACAGTTAGAAAAACAAAATGGCCGATAAAATACGGCGGGAAATTTCTTCGGAAACGTATTCAATTCGGATGAAAGTCTGGACTCGGGGCGTTTTCGGCGTCGCTGATTACGAATTCGAAGTCAAAATTTAGAAAAACAAAATGGCGGATAAAAGACGGCGGAAAATTTATTCGGAAACGTATTCAATTTGCGTGAAAGTCTGGACTCGGGGCATTTTCGGCGTCGCTGATTACGAATTCGAAGTCAAATTAAAATAAAAACAAAATGGCGGAAAATTTCTTCGGAAACGTATTCAATTCGGGTGGAGGTCTAGACTCGGGGGTTTTCGGATCGCTGATTACGAATTTGGAGTCAAAATGTAGAGAAACAAAATGGCGGATAAAATACGGCGGAAAATTTCTTCGGAAACTTATTCAATTCGGGTGAAAGTCTGGATTCGGAGCGTTTTCGGGGTCGCTGATCACGGATTAGAGGTCAAATTGTAGAAAAACAAAATGGCGGATAAAATACGGCGGAAAATTTCTTCAAAAACGTATTCAATTCGGGTGAAAGTCTGTACTCGGGGACTTTTGGGGTCGCTGACGACGAATTCAAAGTAAAATTTCGAACGAAAAATAATTGCTGCTCCAGTGTAGCTAAAAATGGCCTCACGGCGAGTAATCATTAAATGTCTTCTAAATTTCCTCCATAGAGATTTTCGAGATCACTGATTACGAATAAGTGAACAGCTGACGTTATCTAAAGGTTGATCTGGCATTAGCTGATCTGACGTTACTAAAAGTCTGCAAAAAATGTCTTCTATGTTTTTGAGGCAGTCACATTTCCGTGAAAAATCTTCTCGGAATCTTTTAACATACTTATTACATGATTCCTGAGCTTCTTCAGGCAGTGCAGCCAGATCGCGCGCAAAAGTTACCCCCTCTCTAGTCTCTTGCGCGCCCATCACACAATCATAGTAGCGCGTGTCCGTGAGCGAGCGACGCTCGGACGTCTTCGGGAAGAGCCGAGCGCCACCGAAGTTTCCCGACCGCGCCTTCGGCAGCTACACCAACACATGGACGCTGAGCACGTTCATGTGCGGCCAAGCCGAAACTCTTTGCTTGGGAAAGAGGGAAAAAGCAATCTGAGCACGACTCGCGCGTGACGTCACCCGACGGCACGAGCGAGGCTTCTAGATGATTTCAATGCTTATTTAGCTCTTGATTATCTGCGTTTAGTTATTAATGTATACAAAAAAATGATCGCACACTCTCATCGCTTATTTTTTCAGTTTATACGTTAATTTAAATATAATAATAAATCTAAATCACAACTTATTTATCTTCTAAAATATTGTTTACGCTTTACTCACACCCGTCCTTATGGCAATTAAATTATAATTCATAAAAATATTCGTATTATTATATTAATTCTCATAGCTCTCATACGAAAACTCTCATATGAAAAATACAAAAAAAACTTCAAAATCTTAGATTTCAACGAACCAAGAACATACATCTTCACATTTTCAATCATGACGAATATTTAAGAACAATATCATTACAAACACATCTGAACCAAAACAATATACATCACCTAAATTATCAAAACATAAATCAAACAACACAAAATCACAACATCTTATACTCAACTCTTACTAATAGACAACAAGACACAAATAATAATATTTCCACTGATCTTCTGAATAATATAAATTCGACAATCACATTGAATAAAACGAAAGAATGGCTTATAAATCTCTCCAACATTAATATTCCGCTACACATTTCCACATTCCTGTCTCTAGGTGAAAAGTTTTGTTTTCCTCTTACCTTAAACTCTCAAACATAAAAACTCATATCCACAAATCAATCTCCGAACTTGAGTCCAAATTAGATTTTTTACTCGACAAACCTAGACAAATCGAAATTAGAACCAGATTAACTAAAATCTTAAACAAAATAAATATCCCAACATCATTTTTCAACACCAATCATATTATAAAACACACGTCCTCTTTCTTAAAAAACAACCCTCAACTTTTAGTTTGACGAGCTGACAAAGGAAATTCAACAGTCATTCTTAACAAATCAGATTACATTACAAAAATTCATAATTTACTCGCAGATTCCTCAACTTACAAATTAACAAATATAAATCCCATCAACACTCGACAAAAAGGCATTAACAATAAATAGTCCAACACATAAACTAGCTGAATTTATACAATCTAAACTTTCCAAATTGATCAAAACGACTAATTCACACGTCAAAGATAGTTTCCACCTAAAACATTCACTTTCTAACATCTCAATTCCACTCAACAACAAATTGTTCTCGTTTGATGGTGTTTCTCTCTATACCAACATCCCATTACGACTTGTTATTCAAAGCCTTCAAAAAATATCAAATCTATTTTAAAAAACATTTCCTTTAAACGAAATAATTAAAGCCATAGAATACATCATGTTCTTAACTTTCTTTACATTTCAAAATAAAATTTACCAACAAATCTCAGGGTTACCAATGGGCTCACCTCTGGCTCCAATACTATCTAACATCGTCATGATTGATCTTGAAACAAATTGTCTGGAAAAATTAAAATTTTCGTTACCACTATATAAAAGATATGTTGATGATATTATTATTGCTCTACCAACAGACAAAATTGAATCCACCAAAAAGATGTTTAACTCATATAACTCAAAATTACAATTTACATTAGAAAATGAAGTAGATAAAAAAATCCCGTTTCTTGATATACTTTTAATCCATAAACAAAATTCGAGTATCACAAATTGGTATAGGAAACCAACCTGGTCAGGCAGATTCATAAATTTGTTTTCACACCACCGACTTTCCCAAAAAAAGCCATAATTTACATGCTAGTTGACAGAGCAATAAAATTATCTCATCCTTCATTTCACAAAGAAAACCTCAAACTTATTAGTAACACGATGACACAAAATTGCTATCCGATCTCTTTCACAGAAGAAATAATAAAACATCGGCTTTCCACAATCAACAATCAAAAAAAGGATAGCAACAATCTTGATTCTTCCAGACTAATAAATGTTCCTTACACAAAAAAAACATCCATCATCAACTAATTCGTCTTTTCCAACAATACAACATAACATTAGTCACAAACAATAAACACAACATTTCATCGATTCATTTCATCGAACCAAAAATCCAACATAGTTTATAAAATCGATGGTAAGGATTGCATTGCCACACACATCGGCCAAACCAAAAGACACCTTGAAACCAGAATAAAAGAACATAAAAATAGCCTAAAACATACTACCACAATACACACAGCCTTAGCACAACATGCAATAGAACAAAAACATGCATTTCAAGTCGACAATGTAAAAATTTTAAACAATGAAAATTGGCTAAAAAAAGACTAATCCTAGAAATGATCCACAGTAAGGCACACTCCAACGCCATACATTTTAGAACTGACATAGAAAAACTAAGCTCGATCTATAACTCTATTATATAACTATTAAAATATTTTATAATACTTTACTTGACATAACAATTTTTAAATTATTGACACTATAACTTAATTTTAAATACTCTTAATATGACGCACCAATTTTATTTCTCTTGACACGTCACTGCCTAAAGGATCTTTCTCCCCCGATTCGCAAAATAGAGGCTAATAAGCTTCACGAAATTAAGACACCACTCAGTTTCTCTCGAACTCTCCGTGATCACACAACTCAATATGTAACGGGGTAATGTAAATTTCGAGTTTTTGTTTATTTTGGAAGAAATTTAAAAAAATGTTAAACTTAATAGGTAATCATCACAGTCATTTGATACTTTATTAAAATTTCTTTTAAATCAATCACGTACATTAAATTTTCATAAATAAAACACAAAACTTTCTTATAATTATTAATCCCTTACAGATGATAAAAATCGCTAAAAACGATAAATTCTTCCATCTGTTGAGTATACTCCAGCAAAACAGTATTTACTTCCATAAATACTGTCTTTTGAAATAACCTTCCAAATATAAGCATAAGCTAGAAACATCAACAACATCGAGGTTAGTCGTTTCTCATATTTCATTTCTTTATAACTCCATAGTATAATAAACCACACTCTCACACATCACTCATTTCAAACACCGATGAATAAGAAGAATTAACGCAATACAAGATCTTATGCATATCAAATCAACATAGTTATAACCAAAACAGAATTAACATAACAGTTATACAAAACGACACAACAATTTTATAACACAATCATAACATAAAACATTCGTGTATTTAATTCCTTCAAACTTGATTTGTAAAATTTGTGTATTAAAATTTGTAGAGAAAAATATAATTTCTGAAGAGGACCCGAACCAAAGGGTCGAAACGTAAGAAAGCATCATTTATTTCCATCGCTGACTTTGGAAAACCTCTATTGGCCGGACTGAAGCCGAATCTTCAACTAGCAACTTGTCATCAACACGGCCGCACACATATTTGACTCATTATTTCTCATACTTTCATCAAGCGATAAAGCATTATCCCCAAAACCACGCCAATCATCCATCCGGCCGCGAATCGTCAGTACCAGAGAGTGCACATATTCTACAAGCGATGAGATGGTCTCGTTGGTAGCGTTCCTGGCTTCGGTCCGCAGGGGCGCGGGATCGTTCCCCGCGCGCAGTGCTTTTTTTTAAATTATTATTACTATTAATTCTTATTTGATTATTTTTGTTAGTTATCATTATTATTTTAATTCGTTATCTTTTAGTGTCGAAAAATTTATCGCGCACTGCGACCTCTTATTTTATTAGTTTGTACGTTAATTTAAATGCAATAATAAATCTAAATTACAACTTATTTATCTTCTAAAAAATTGTTTACGCTTTACTCAGACCCGTCCTTATGCCAAATAAATTGTAATTCACAAAAGTAAGCGGAAATATACACTACCGGCGGAAAGTATCCGGACAAGAGTTGGAAAAAGTGCCCGAACGGTTCTTTATGCCATTTCGCCGGTAGTTGGGCTAGGCCAATTTGACCAACGGCATTTTAAAGAGGGGGAATTTACCTACATTTTGGCTTATCAAAAAAAATTTACGATTATTTTTACACTTGGCACCCAGTTTTGAAAGCGACAATTTTTTGTCGTTTTTTTGTTGTTTTGTGAGTAGACCCCGTTTACAGTAAAAATCTTTTTTATGCATTTCTCCTATTAAAATCATAAAAGGGGAAGCCTAAGCTTCAATTTCGTTTTGTAGAAAAGTTTTTGCGGTTTTTTGTCCCCAAAAATATTTCGTTTTTTCGATAAAAACATACAATATGAAAATTGCTCCGGAGTACGAAAACGACGAGGTTTACAACAAAACCTCAAGACGGTAAAAAGTTGCGTTACTTTTTGTTGAGTTCATGAGAATTTTTTCAGATTTTTTTTGCGAATTTTTTTTAAATTTATTTCCGGTCGGAACTCGATTGATCTCAACACCATGATAATAATATAATTAATTTTTTTATTTACATATTATACTTTGGTCTCGTCGAAAAAACCTCCTCTCGCTGACAGCACGCTCTTTACCACACGCGGCATCGAAAAAACGTTCGCGTTAGATTTTCCCGTCGTATCGTGTCGAAAAATATATTGAATTTGAAGTGTGCTTAACTATTAATTTATTGACGGTTAATTAAATAAAATTTTTGACTTCATTAGAGTTTTTTTTTTTTTTTTTTGAAGAACAAAATGGGTCGTCGACCCAATATAAGCATCAAAAAGCGTGCATCAATCCTTGCACTTTGCAATGAAGGGTTCAAAATTCGCTACATTGCAATTCGATTGAAAATACCCAAATCAACCGTTGGGGATGCTATAAAACGTTTCAGAGAGACACAATCGAACCGCGATAAAAATCGTTCCGGGAGGCCTCCCGTTACTTCCAAAGCGGAAGACTAATCAATAATTGTAATGTCTAAAAGGAATCGAAAACTCACGGCGGCAAACATCCAAACGCAGTTTGTCGAAAGTCGTGGAAAAAAAATTTTAATTACGACGATTAAGAGCGTGCTGTCAGCGAGAGGAGGTTTTTTCGACGAGACCAAAGTCTAATATGTAAATAAAAAAATTAATTATATTATTATCATGGTGTTGAGATCAATCGAGTTCCGACCGGAAATAAATTTAAAAAAAAATTCGCAAAAAAAATCTGAAAAAATTCTCATGAACTCAACAAAAAGTAACGCAACTTTTTACCGTCTTGAGGTTTTGTTGTAAACCTCGTCGTTTTCGTACTGCGGAGCAATTTTCAGATTGTATATTTTTATCGAAAAAACGAAATATTTTTGGGAAAAGAAATCGCAAAATTTTTTCTACAAAACGGAATTGAAGCTCAGGCTTCCCCTTTTATGATTTTAATAGGAGAAATGCATAAAAAAGATTTTTACTGTAAACGGGGTCCACTCACAAAACAACAAAAAAACGACAAAAAATTGTCGTTTTCAAAACTGGGTGCCAAGTGTAAAAAAAATCGTACATTTTTTTTTTGATAAGGCAAAATGTAGGTAAATCCCCCCTCTTTAAAATGCCGTTGGACAAATTGGCCTAGCCCAACTACCGGCGAAATGGCATAAAGAACCGTTCGGGCACTTTTTCCAACTCTTGTCCGGAAACTTTCCGCCGGTAGTGTATTTATATTCGTATTATTATATTCATTCTCATACTTTCATCAAGCGATAAAGCATCATCCCCAAAAACAAGTCAATCATGTATCCGGCCGTGAATCGTAAGTGCCAGAAAGTGCATTTTTAACACAAGCGATAAGATGGTCCCGTTGGTAGCGTTCCTAGATTAGGGGCGCGGGATCGTTCCCCGCACTCAGTGCTTTTCTGTTTTTTTTTTTAATTATTATTTTCTTTTTGTATGGGGCGAATTGTTTATACGTGAAACACGCTCATCGAAAGAACATTATTCTGAAAATAGGGAAACTGCTCATGATGTATTACGATTAAATTTTTTTTGTTCTGTCAATGGTGAGTGTTCACAAATAAACAATTCACCCCATTACAATGAAAATTACCTGTAAATGTAAAAACATACAAAAATGCCACTTTCTGGCACTTACTATTCGCGGCCGGATAGATGATTGACTTGTTTTTGGGGATAATGCTTCATCGGTTGATGAAAGTTTAAGAATGAATATGATAATACGAATATAAAAATGTTTCCGCTTAATTTTATGAATTACAATTTATTTGGCATAGAGACGGGTGCGAGTAAAGCGCAAATAATTTTTTAGAAGATAAATAAGTTTAAATTTAGATTTATTAGTACATTTAAATTATCGTAGAAACTAATAAAATAAGCGGTCGGAGTGCTCGATACATTTTTCGACACTAAAAGATAACTAATTAAAATCATAATGATAACTAACAAAAATAATCAAATAAGAATTAATAGTAATAATAATTTAAAAAAAAGCACTGAGCGCGGGGAACGTCCCGCGCCCCTGCGGACCGAAGCCAGGAACGCTACCAACGAGACCATCTCATCGCTTGTAGAATGCGCACTCTCTGTTACTGACGATCCGCGGCCGGATGGATGATTGGCTTGTTTTTGGGGATAATGCTTTATCGCTTGATGAAAGTATGAAAATGAATGAGTCAAAGATGTGTGCGGCCGTGTTGATGACAAGTTGTTAGTTAAAGATTCGGCTTCAGTTCGGCCAATAGAGGTTGTCCAAGGTCAGCGATGGAAATAAATGATGCTTTCTTACGTTTCGACCCTTTGGTTCGGGTCCTCTTCAGAAATTATATTTTTCTCTACAAATTTTGATACACAAATTTTACAAATCAAGTTTGAAGGAATTAAATACACGAATGTTTTATGTTATGATTGTGTTATAAAATTGTTGTGTCGTTTTGTATAACTGTTATGTTAATTCTGTTTTGGTTATAAGTATGTTGATTTGATATGCATAAGTTCTTGTATTGCGTTAATTCTTCTTATTCATCGGTGTTTGAAATGAGTGATGTGTGAGAGTGTGGTTTATTATACTATGGAGTTATAAAGAAATGAAATATGAGAAACGACTAACCTCGATGTTGTTGATGTTTCTAGCTTTTGCTTATATTTGGAAGGTTATTTCAAAAGACAGTATTTATGGAAGTAAATACTGTTTTGCTGGAGTATACTCAACAGATGGAAGAATTTATCAAGGTATCTTTTGGTTTGGCCGATGTATGTGGCATTGCAATCCTTACAATCGATTTTGTAAACTATGTTGGATTTTTTGTTGTTATTTATTTTGTCTTTGGTGGAGCCAGTAATCGATGAAATGTTGTGTTTATTGTTTGTGACTAATGTTATGTTGTATTGTTGGAAAAGACGAATTAGTTGATGATGGATGTTTTTTTTGTGTAAGGAACATTTATTAGTCTGGAAGAATCAAAATTGTTACTATCCTTTTTTTGATTGTTGATTGTGGAAAGCCGATGTTTTATTATTTCTTCTGTGAAAGAGATCGGATAGCAATTTTGTGTCATCGTGTTACTAATAAGTTTGAGGTTTTCTTTGTGAAATGAAGGATGAGATAATTTTATTGCTCTGTCAACTAGCATGTAAATTATGGCTTTTTTTTGGGAAAGTGGGTGGTGTGAAAACAAATTTATGAATCTGCCTGACCAGGTTGGTTTCCTATACCAATTTGTGATACTCGAATTTTGTTTATGGATTAAAAGTATATCAAGAAACGGGATTTTTTTATCTACTTCATTTTCTGATGTAAATTGTAATTTTGAGTTATATGAGTTAAAAATCTTTTTGGTGGATTCAATTTTGTCTGTTGGTAGAGCAATAATAATATCATCAACATATCTTTTATATAGTGGAAACGAAAATTTTAATTTTTCCAGACAATTTGTTTCAAGATCAATCATGACGATGTTAGATAGTATTGGAGCCAGAAGTGAGCCCATTGGTAATCCTGAGATTTGTTGGTAAATTTTATTTTGAAATGTAAAGAAAGTTAAGAACATGATGTATTCTATGCCTTTAATTATTTCGTTTAAAGGAAATGTTTTTCAAAATAGATTTGATCTTTTTTGAAGGCTTTGAATAACAAGTCGTAATGGGATGTTGGTATAGAGAGAAACAACATCAAACGAGACCAATTTGTAGTTGAGTGGAATTGAGATGTTAGAAAGTGAATGTTTTAGGTGGAAACTATCTTTGACGTGTGAATTAGTCGTATTGATTAATTTAGAAAGTTTAGATTGTATAAATTCTGCTAGTTTATGCGTTGGACTATTTATTGATTATACTATTGGACGAAGTGGATAATTATTTTTATGAATTTTTGGCAACCAATAGAGACGAGACAGGTTGCAATTTTTAGCTTTTCAGTATTTGTATTTTGTTTCATCAATGATTTTTAGGGTTTTCCATCTGGAGAGAATATTGTTAATACCTTTTTGTAGAGTGCTGATGGGGTTTCTATTTGTTAATTTGTAAGTTGAGGAATCTGCGAGTAAATTATGAGTTTTTGTAATGTAATCTAAATTTGTTAAGAATGAATGTTGAATTTCCTTTGTCAGCTCGTGTAACTAAAAGTTGAGGGTTCTTTTTTAAGAATGAGGCCGTGTGTTTTGTAATTTGATTAGTGTTGAAAAATGATGTTGGAATATTTATTTTGTTTGAGATTTTAGTGAATCTGGTCCTAATTTCGATTTGTCTATGTTTGTCGAGTAAAAAATCTAATTTGCACTCAAGTTCGGAGATTGATTTGTGGATATGAGTTTTTATGTCTGAGAGTTTGATGTAAGGAAAACAAAACTTTTCACCTAGAGACAGGAATGTGGAAATGTGTAGCGGAATATCAATGTTGGAGAGATTTATAAGCCATTCTTTCGTTTTATTTAATGTGATTGTCGAATTTATATTATTCAGAGAATCAGTGGAAAGATTATTATTTGTGTTCTGTTGTCTATTAGTAAGGGTTGAGTATAAGATGTGATTTTGTGTTGTTTGATTTATGCTTTGATAACTTAGGTGATGTATATTGTTTTGGTTCAGATGTGTTTGGAATGATATTGTTCTTAAATATTCGTCATGATTGAAAATGTGAAGATGTATGTTCTTGGTTCGTTGAAATCTAAGGTTTTGAAGTTTTTTTTTTGTGTTTTTCATATGAGAGTTTTCATATGAGAGCTATGAGAATTAATATAATAATACGAATATAAATATATTTCCGCTTACTTTTATAAATTATAATTTATTTGGCATAAGGACGGGTGTGAGTAAAGCGTAAACAATATTTTAGAAGATAGATAAGTTGTAATTTAGATTTATTATTATATTTAAATTAACGTATAAACTGAAAAAATAAGCGATGAGAGTGTGCGATCATTTTTTTGTATACATTAATAACTAAACGCAGATAATCAAGAGCTAAATAAGCATTGAAATCATCTAAAAGCCTCGCTCGTGCCGTCGGGTGACGTCACGCGCGAGTCGTGCTCAGATTGCTTTTTCCCTCGAATCCTGCGTTTCGGCTTGGCCGCACATGAACGTGCTCAGCGTCCATGTGTTGGTGTAGCTGCCGAAGGCGCGGTCGGGAAACTCCGGTGGCGCTCTGCTCTTCCGGAAGACGTCCGAGCGTCGCTCGCTCACGGACACGCGCTACTATGATTGTGTGATGGGCGCGCAAGAGGCTAGAGAAGGGATAACTTTTGCGCGCGATCTGGCGGCACTGTCTTCAGGCATTTGTCCGACAGGAAGTAACGAAGATTCCACAATTCCGTTACCGTGATTAAGAATTTGATGTACTGTTGTTGGCATGAAGTACCACGGATAGAGTTCGACTAATTTTTGTGCAGTATCTTCAGTGTATTCGCGAACTTTGCGTATATTGTCTTCGACGCCACAAGAAATTACGTGGAATACAACATGACATCGCTTTATCCATTCTTCATCAATTCCCGTTATCGTGGCGAAAATTTCAGAATTTTCGAAAAAAACTCCGTGCTGTATTTCCGTCGTTATCATTAAATTATTTGGACGTAGGACCGCAAAGGTAGCAACGCATATTTGTCGATGTTTTCGTAATAAAATTACAAATTTTACCATCTACCACAACACAAGTTTGACATTTGTTAATTTCCTTGCCACCAACTACAGTTTGTTCGGGCACGAGGTTTCTCTCTTGCGCTTCGATACAATCAAGTTCTGCCCTAGTTGCTTCGTCAGTTTCTTTAGTCAGATTGACTCTATCAAAGATTTGGAAGGAAAGAAGTGAAATAATGATAATGTTGGCATCCGATTTATTGTCCCCTCCGTCGCTAAATTTTTGTTTGTGAGTACTTTGACCGGACGTGCCATCGCATCGCGCCTTGCATTTCAATTCTAAACTACCAACTTTATTTTGAGAATACTTCCAATAACGTCCGATTGTACCGTTAATATTATTTCAGCTGTATGATATAGCAATGCTTGAAGTCTGACTCTGGCTCCACTTTAGTTACAGAAATTTCTGACTTTACAGGGTAATTTTACCTTCTGCTACAAGTGACAATGCTTCGTTGCCTAACAGCACATCTTCTGGGACGCATTTCATAGATTTCCACTACTGTGATGCTTTTGATGAACTGCCTTCTGTGACATCCCTAATTGCATCTGAAGCATGAAAATTTCCAGAAGCCCGGAGACCCACTTGTGTACCGTAGGCCAGTTCGTGGACGGTATGTTCATTTCGAACCTTTCCTGTCCTCCTACGTTTTGACCGATCACTCAAATCGTCCCAGCTTGTGGAAGGACGCCCCATTGTGTCTTCCGTGGAAGTCTTCGAACCTTCATTTTCAATTGTGAAAGACACAGGAACGTTGAGCCACTCGTCGAATTTTCGGAAGAATTTGATTTCGTTCCTGCTCACTTGTTGCCAGCTATTTTTAAATTCCGATACCAACCTACCCATGGCATCTTTCAGACTTTTCGGCAAAATGTATGAATGCTTCAATCTTTTTAACACCTCCTATTCAACAATGTCAGTGACGACGTTGATATTTCCGTTCAATACCGATTTCACAAATATGAAAGTTTACTTTCTCGTGAAAGAAATCTCTTCGGTGTTATCGAGAGGTTCTGTAGAAGATGGAAAAATAAAATTAATGGAAGAATTATCTTCCTCAATTTTCTATAAACAATACTGCAGCCGCAAAAATTACAAAGAAGTGCAGAAAGTATACACATCATCGCATAAAAATTATAACCGAAACCGATGTCGCAGCTAGTTGCAGCAATTTTTTGGGTTTGTTTTGAAGAAATGTCTAGGGAACAATTTCCATTTGGTTTGAGAGCCGGGGTCGATAAGGGTTTCCACTTATTGTCTTTTTTAACGCGATTTTTCATAACGTGACGAAGAAAAATACCACTATTTTTGATAATGACTTACTATTTCATACATTGTTAATAATAATAATTTCGAGCAACACATTGAAATTGTATTTACTTTCGGGGGAAGAATCCATTTTGAAGAATCAAAATCCGTAAACTTTTCGCGATTCTACACGCGCCTGAACTCTGGGTTATTTTCGACGCACGACGAGTAAACAACGCAGCAGGCACGACTCTCACGAACGGAATGCGTTCCTAAACCAGGTAGGGACGCTTCCCCTTTCTTGACGGTCATAATACATATTAGGTGTACCACTATAACAAATCCAACCCCTAAAGTCCCTAGACATTTTTTTTACGTATGGCCGGCTATTCGGGATTTGGGACCACTGTAGAATGGTCCAAGAGACGGGCGTCTGCCGCATCTGACGAGGCGCAGACCGCCAGAAGAGAAGCAAGTGCGGCTCAATTTTTTTTTAAGCTGAGACATGTGGTCTGTATGGTCCCGGCACAGCTGATTAAGGGGAACTTTCTCAAATCCTTATTTCACGTGTCTTTATGTGTACCTTAGTATGCTGAACAAATCATTAGAAAAAAAAAAACCAGTCATCAATGGGTGAGAGATCAGGCTGCTGTAATGTCGCATGGTACACATGCGAACAAAAACCTTGTTTCGTGGTTCTGAAGTTTCTTGCCCCGTCTGACATTAGCTCTTTCGTGTACTAAAAGTCGCTAGTAGTTGAAAAAAAATATTAGTTTTAATAAATCGGCAGAGAAGGAGATAGATAAAAAATCAAATGTTGTATTGTACACGTCGTAGAAATAAAAAATGCGTGTGCCCGAATATTCTGGCCACATTTTACATCTGTTTGTATGGGTGCCAGAATGCTCCAGAAATTCAGAAAAAAATACTGGACAACAATAAAGTGTCCAGGCATGAGAGGTGGGACTTCTCGATTGGCGCGCGATACAGATTTAATGAAAAAATCTGGTTTTCCGTGTCTGAAGCTTCTAGTTAATTGTCACATATGTTTTCATATGTACGAGAACTTTCTCGTACTGTAAAAAAATATTAGAAAACAATAAGTCATCAAGGGGTGACAGGTGATACTGCACGACTGTTGTACCGTACGACT
Organism: Ophion obscuratus; assembly: GCA_964007375.1. Classification (NCBI taxonomy): domain Eukaryota; kingdom Metazoa; phylum Arthropoda; class Insecta; order Hymenoptera; family Ichneumonidae; genus Ophion; species Ophion obscuratus. The sequence continues at coordinate 16,178,294 of OZ023316.1, read as the reverse complement.
TCTATGAAACAAATAAATATTTCGCTCCTCTCAAGCTTATTACAACATCTCAGCCATTTTTCTGTGTGTACGGAATTCTCTAGTACTGTAAAGACGTGCGAGACAATGAGAAGCCATCAACGGAGGGAAGATACCACTGCTGGATTGTTGTGTGGTGGGGCGTGAATAAAAAAAAATGTTTCGGGTGTCCGAAGCTTTTGGCTGCTTCTCACGTACGTCTTCATGTGTACGTGTAGTTTTCAACTAGCCAGAACTTCAAAACCAAATATGGGGAAATAATGAATCGGCAAGGGATGAGAAATCACACTCCTCGACTGTTCGATGGAACACTTTTCAGAAAAAAATCATTCTCGACTTCTGAAACATCTGGCTACTTCTTTCATGTTCCTTTATGTGTACTGGAACTCCCCAATATGCTAAATAAATCATTACAACAGAACGAGTCATCAATGAATGAGAGGTCAGGCTGCTGTAAAGTCGTATGAAACAATTTCGAACAAAAATCGTATTTCGTGCGTCCGAAGAGTCTCGCTCCGTCAGACATTAGTTCTTTCGTGTACTCAAAGTCGCTAGTAGTTGAAAAAAAAATATTAATCTCTATAAATCGGCAAGTAACGAGATAGATAAAAAAAAATCAAATGTTGTAGTGTACACCCCGTAGAAAAAAAATCGCGTCTGCCCGAATATTCTGGCCACTTTTTACATCTGTTTGTATGCGTACTAGAACTCTCGAGGAATTCAGAAAAAAATACTGGACAAAAAAAAAATTGGTCCAGGCATGGGCGGTGAGATTTCGAGATCGGTGCATGGTACATGTGTAATTTAAAAAAAAAAATGATTTCCCATGCCTGAAGCTTCCAGTTACATCTCACATATGGTTTTATATGTGTGAGAACTTTGCGGTACCTTGAAAAAAAATTAGACAACAATACGTCATCAATGGATGATAGGTGATACTGCTCGATTGTTCCACCGTACAACTGAAATGAAAAAAATATATATATATATATTTCGCGCCTCTGAAGCTCGTGGCTACTTCTTTGTCATCTTTCTGTGTGTACTGTATGTAACTCTCTAGTACTGTAGAGAAGTTCTAAAAAACGAGAAGTCGCCAAGGGAGGAACGGTACCGCTGATCGATTGGTCTGTGATGGGGCTTGTATACATTTTTTTCTCTTGTGGCGGAAGCTTCCGGCTACTTCTCAAATACGTCTTTATATGCAGGAGAACTCGCCAGCATTTCAAAAACAAATATTGGACGGCAATAAATCGACAAGGGATGAGAAATCACACTGCTCGAATGTTGTATGAAAGACTTTCCATAAAAAAAACATTCTCTATTGCCGAAGCTTCTGGCTACTTCTGTCATGTGGCTTCATGTGTACTGAAACACTCTACTACGCTGAAGGAATCATTAGATAACAATCAGTCAACAAGGGATGAGAGGTCAGACTGCTGTACCATCGTGTGATACACTTCTGATCAAAAAAATTATTTCGTGCGTCCGAAGATATTGGCTCCTTCTGAAAACGGTTCTTTCGTGTTCTCAAAGTCTCTGGCAGTTGAAGAATAAAAAATTAGTCTGAATAAATCGGCAAAGAGGGAGATGGAACAAGAATCGAATGTTGTATGGTACAGGTGTAATAAAAAAAATTCGATTTTCCGTGTATGGAGCTTCTAGCTACTTCTCACATGTGTTTTTTTTGTGTATGCGAACTTTGTGGTACAATACAAAAAATATTAGACAACAATAGGTCATCAAGGGATGACAGGCGACACCATGCTGGATTGTTCTACCGTGCAACTTTCATGAAAAAAAATTATTTCGCGCCTCTCAAACTTATGGCCACTTCTCAGCCATCTTTCTGTATGTACTGTTACGCTCCAGTACTGTAAAGAAGTGCTACACAACATGAAGTGATCGGGGGAGGCAAGATACCACTGCTCCACTGTTGTGTGGTGGAGCTTGAATAAAAAAAATGGTTTCTTGTGTTTTAAGCTTTAGGCTACTTTTCTATGTCCTTTCTACTTCTACTTTCCTACGTCTTCATGTGTAGGAGAACTCGCCAGTATTTCGAAAACAAATATTAGGCAACAAGGAATCGGCGAGGAATGAGAAACCGCACTACTCGAATGTTCTATGGAACACTTTCCGGAAAAAAATCATTCTCGATTTCTGAAGCTTCTGGCTACTTCTTCCATATGTCTTTATGTGTACTGAAACTCTGCAGTACGCTAAATAAATAATTAGAACAAAACCAGTCATCAATGGATGAGAGATCAGGCTGCTGTAATGTCGCATGGTACACTTGCGAACAAAAACCTTATTTCGTGGGTCTGAAGTTTCTTGCCCCGTCTGGCATTAGCTCTTTCGTGTACTAAAAGTCGCTAGTAGTTGAAAAAAAAATATTAGTCCCCATAAATCGGTTGAGCAGAAGATAGATAAACAATCAAATGTTGTAATGTACACCACGTAGCAAAAAAAAAAATTGCGTGTCCCCGAATACTCTGCCGATATGTCATGTCTATTTGTAAGCGTACTGGAATTGTCGAAGAATTCAGAAACAAAACTGAACAACAATAAATGGCCCAGACACGCGAGGTGGGACTTCCCGATTGTAGCATGGTACAGATTTAATTAAAAAAATATGACTTCCCGTGTCTGCCGCATCGAGTTACTTCTCACATATCATTTTATATATGCAAGAACTTTCTCGTGCTGTGAAAAAAAAATAGACAACAATGTCATCAAGGGGCGACAGGTGACACGTGCTCGATTGTCGTGTGGTGGGGCATGAACAAAAATGATCTTTTGTTGTGTCTGAAGCTTTTGGCTACTTCTCACATACGTCTTTATGTTAAGGAAAACTCGCCAGTATCTCAAAAACAAATATTGGAGAACAATGCATCGGCAAGGGATGAGAAATCACACTGCTCGACTGTTGTATGGAATACTTTCCAAAAAAAATCATTCTGTACTTCTGAATCTTCTGGCTACTTCTTCCATGTGTCTCCGTGTGTACTGAAAGTCTCTAGTACGCTAAATAAATCATTAGCCAACAATCAGTCAACAATGGATGAGCGGTCAGATTGCTGTACCGTCGAGCGAGACACTGCCGATCAAAATTATCTTTTCGCGCGTCCGAAGGTTTAGGCTCCTTCTGTCATCATTTCTTTCGTATTCTCAAAGTCTGTAGTAGGTGACAAAAAAAATATTAGTCTCAATAAATCGGCAGAGATGGAGATGGAACAAGAATCGGACGTTGTATGGTACAGGCATAATAAAAAAAAAACGATTTCCCGTGTCCGAAGCTTCTGGTTGTTTCTCGCATATGTTTTTACATGTACGAGACCATCCTCGTTCTGTTAAAAAAATATTAGACAACAACAAGTCATCAAGGGATGACAGGCGAAACTGCGTGATTATTCTGCCGTACAATATCCATGAAAAAAATGATTTCGCGCCTCTCAATCTCATGGCTACTTCTCAGCCATCTTTCTGTGTGTACTACAACTGTCCAGTACTGTGAAGAAGTGCTAGGCAACGAGAAGTGATCAACCGAAAGATGGTACCACTGCTCGATTGTTGTGTGCTGGTGCTTGAATGAAAAACAAAAAAAAAAAAAATGATTCCGTGTGTCTGAAGCTTTCGGCTACTTCTCATAAACGTCTTTCGACAACAATGAAGCGGCGAGGGATGAGAAATCACACTGCTCGACTGTTTTATAGAACACTTTACAAAAAAACATCATTCGCGATTTCTGAAGCTTCTGGCTACTTCTTCCATATGTCCCTATGTGTACTGAAACTGTCTAGAATGCTGAATAAATCATTAGAAGCAAACCAGTCATCAATTGTTGAGAGGTCAGGCTGCTGTAACGTCGTATGGCACACTTCCGATAAAAAATCTTATTTCGTGCGTCCGAAGTTTCTTGCTCCGTCTGACATTATTTCGCGTGTGCACGCAAAGTCGCGAGCCACTTTTTACATCAATTTGTAGGCTTACTACAACTCTCGAGAAATTCAGAAAAAATACTGGACAACAATAAAATGTCCAGGCATGAGCGGCGAGATTTCTCGATTGTTGCGTGGTACAGCTTTAATAAAAAGAGAAAAAAGGATTTCCCGTGGCTGCAGCTTCTAGCTGCTTCTCACAAATGTTTTTATATCTACGAGAACTTTGTGGTACCGGAAAAAAAATATTAGACAACAATAGGTCGGCAAGGGATGCCAGGCGACACTGCTTGATTGTTGCACCGTACAACTTTCACGAAGAAAAATATTTCGCGCCTCTCAAGCTTATGCCCACTTCTCAGCCATCTTTCTGTGTGTACGGTTACTCTCCAGTACTGTAAAGAAGTGCTGCACAACAAAAAGTGATCAGGGGTGGCAAAATACCAGTGCTCGATTCTTGTGCGGTGAAGCTTGAATGAAAATAATTGTTTCTTGTGTTTGGAGCATTCGGCAACTTTTCATATACGTCGTCATGTGTGGGAGAACTCGGAAGTATTTCAAAAACAAATATTAGACAACAAGGAATCGGCGAGGGATGAGAAACCACACTACTCGAATGTTCCATGGAACACTTTCCAGAACAAAATCATTCTCGATTTCTGAAGCTTCTAGCTACTTCTTCTGTGTGTCTTTACGTGTACTGAAAGTCTTTAGTACGCCAAATAAATAATTCTAACAAAACCAATCATCAATAGATGAAAGGTCCCCATATATCGGCCTGAGCAGGAGGTAGATCAAAAATCAAATGTTGTAATGTGCACCTCGGAGCAAAAAAAAAATGCGTGTCCCCGAATACTCTGCCGACATCTCATATCTATTTGTATGCGTACCGGAACTGTCGAGGAATTCAGACACCTAATCGGACAACAATAAATCGTCCAGACACGCGAGGTGGGACTTCTCGATTGTAGCATGGTACTAATTTAATTTAAAAAATATGATCTACCATGTCTGAGGCATCGAGTTACATCGTGCGAGCACTTTCTCGTGCTGTGTAAAAAAATAGACAACAATATGTCATCAAGGGGTGACGGTGACCCGGGCTCCATTGTTGTGTGGTTGGGCTTGAATGAAAATGTTTTTTTTCTTGTGTCTGAAGCTTTTGGCTACTTCTCACATACGTCTTTATGTTTAGGAACACCCGCCAGTATTTCAAAAATGAATATTGGACAACAATGCATCGGCAAGGGATGAGAAATCACGCTGCTCGACTGTTGTATGGAATACTTTCCAAAAAAAAGTCATTCTGTATTTCCAAAGCTTCTGGCTACTTCTTCCATGTGTCTCCATGTATACTGAATGTCTCCAGTACGCTAAATAAATCATTAGCCAGCAATCAGTCAACAATGGATGAGCGGTCAGATTGCTGTACCGTCGTGTGAGACACTTGCGATCGAAATAATTATTTCGCGCGTCCGAAGGTTGAGGCTCCTTCTGACATCTCTTCTTTCGTATTCTCATAGTCTGTAGTAGGCGAAAAAAAAAATATTAGGCTCAATAAATCGGCAGAGAGGGAGGTGGAACAAGAATCGGATGTAGTATGGTACAGGCTTAATAAAAAAAATCGATTTCCCGTGTCTGAAGCTTCTGGTCACTTCTCGCATATGTCTTTATATGTACAAGACCATCCTCGTACTGTTAAAAAAAAAGATTAGACAACACGAAGTCATCAAGGGATAACGGGCGAAACTGCGTGATTGTTCTGCCGTACAATATACATGAAAAAAATTATTTCGCGCCTCTCAAGCTCATCGCCACCTCTCAGCCATCTTTCTGTGTGTACTACAACTGTCCAGTACTGCAAAGGAGTGCTAGACAACGAGAAGTGATCAAGCGAAGGAAGGTACCACTGCTCAATTGTTGTGTGGTGGAGCTTGAATGACAAAAAAAAATGGTTCCGTGTGTCTGAAGCATTTGACTACTTCTCATAAACGTCTTTATGTATAGGAGAACTTGCCAGTATTTCATAAACAAATATTCGACAGCAATGAAGCAGCGAGGGATGAGAAATAACACTGCTGGATTGTTTTATAGAAAACTTTACAGAAAAAAATCATTCGCGATTCCTGAAGCTTCTGGCAACTTCGTTCATGTCTCTTTATGCGTACTGAAACTGTCGAGTATGCTAAATAAATCATTAGAAGCAAACCAGTCGTCAATTGATGAGGGGTCGGGCTGGTGTAAGGTCGTATGGCACACTTCCGATAAAAAAATCTTATTTCGTGCGGCCGAAGTTTCTGGCTCCGTCTGACATTATTTCGCATGTGTACTCAAGGACGCTAGTAGTTGAAAACAAAAAATTAGTTTCAATAAATGGGCAGAGAAGGAGAAAGATAAAAAATCACATGTTATATTGTACACTTCGTGGCAAAAAAAAAGACACCTGCGCCTGAATATTCGGCCCACTTTTTAGATCTATTTGTATGCATACTACAACTGTCGAGAAATTCAAAAAAAATACTGGACAAAAATAAAATGTCCAGGCATGAGCGGTGACATTTCTCGATTGTACCATCGTACAGGTCTGATAAAAAAAAATTGACTTCCCGTGGCTGAAACTTCTAGCTGCTTCTCACATGTGTTTTCATATGAAGGAGAACGTTGTGGTACCGTACGAAAAATATTAGACAACAATAGGTCATCAAGGGATTAGAGGCGACACTGCTCGATCGTTCTACCGTACAACTGTCACGAAAATATTTTTTCGCGCCTCTCAAGCTTATGCCCACTTCTCAGCCATCTCTCTGTGTGTACTGTTACTCTCCAGTGCTGTAAAGAAATGCTACACGACAGAAAGTGATCGGGGTAGTCAAGATACCAGTGCTCGTTTGTTGCGTGGTGGGGCTTGAATAAAAATGGGTTTTTCGTGTGTCTGAAGCTTCTGGCTACTTCTCACATACGTCTCTATGTTTAGGAGAACTCGCCAGTCTTTCAAAAACAAATATTAGACAAAAATGCATCGGCAAGGGATGAGACATCGCACTGCCCGACTGTTGTATGGAATACTTTCCAAAAAAAAGTCGTTCTGTATTTCCAAAGCTTCTGGCTGCTCCTTCCATGTGCCTCCGTGTGTACTGAATGTCTCTAGTACGCTAAATAAATCATTAGCCAACAATCAGTCAACAATGGATGAGCGGTCAGATTGCTGTACCGTCGTGTGGGACACTTGCGCTCGAAATAATTTCTTCGTCCGTCCGAGGGTTTAGGCTCCTTCTGGCATCTTTTCTTTCGTATTCTCAAAGTCTGTAGTAGGTGAAAAGAAAAATATTAGTCTCAATAAATCGGCAGAGAGGGAGATGGAACAAAAATCGAATGTTGTATGGTACAGGCTTAATAAAAAATCGATTTCCCGTGTCGGAAGCTTCCAGTTACTTCTCGCATATGTTTATATATGTACAACGAGACCATCTTCGTACTGTTAAAAAACAATATTAGACAACCACAAGTCATCAAGGGATGACAGGTGAAACTGCGTGATTGTTCTGCCGTACAATATCCATGAAAAAAAAATGATTTCGCGCCTCTCAATCTCATTGCTGCTTCTCAGCCATCTTTCTGTGTGTACTACAACTGTCCACTACTGCGAAGAAGTGCTAGAAAACGAGAAGTGATCGAGCGAAGAAAGGTACCACTGCTCGATTGTTGTGTGGTGGAGCTTGAATGAAAAAAAAATAGTTCCGTCTGTCTCAAGCTTTTGGCTACTTCTCATAATCGTCTTTATGTATAGGACAACTTGCCAGTATTTCATAAACAAGTATTCGACAGCAATGAAGCGGCGAGGGATGAGAAATCACACTGCACGACTGTTGTATGGAATACTTTTAAAAAAAAATCATTTCGTATTTCTAAAGCTTCTGGCTACTTCTTCCATGGGTCTCCATGTGCAATGAGTGTCTCTAGTACGCTGATTATATCATTAGCCAACAATCAGTCAACAATGCATGAGCGGTCAGACTACTGTACCGGCGTGCGATGCACTTCCGATCAAAATAATTATTTCGTGCGTCCGAAGGCTTCGGCTCCTTTTCACATCATTTCTTTCGTATTCTCAAAGTCTGTAGTTGTTGAAAAAAAATTTTAGTCTCAATAAATCGGCATAGAGATAGATGGACCAGGAATCGAACGTTGTATGGTACAGGCATAATAAAAAAAAACCGATTTCCCGTTTCTGAAGCTTCTAGTCACTTCTCGCATATGGTTTTAGATGTACAATACCATCCTCGTAGTGTTAAAAAAAATATTAGACAACCACAAGTCATCTAGGGATGACAGGCTAAAGTGCGTGATTGTTCTACCGTACAATATCCATGAAAAAAATTGTTTCGCCCCTCTCCATCTCATGGCTACTTCTCAGCCATCTTTCCGTGTATACTACAACTGTGCCGTACTGTGTGGAAGTGCTAGGCAACGAGAAGTGACCAATCGAAAGAAGGTACCACTGCTCGATTGTTGTGTGGTGGAGCTTGAATGAAACAAAAAAAGATTCCGTGTTTCTCATGCTTTTGGCTACATCTCATAAACGTCTTTACATATTGGAGAACTTGCCAGAATTTCATACACAAATATTGGACAATAATGAAGTGGCGAGGGATGAGACATCAGACTGCTCGACTGTTTTATAGAACAATTTACAGAAAAAAATCATTCGCGATTTCTGAAGCTTCTGGCTACTTCTTCCATGTGTCTTTATGTGTACTGAAACTGCCTAGTATGCTTCATAAACCATTAGAAGCAAACCAGTCATCAATTGATGAGGGGTCAGGCTGCTGTAAGGTCGTATGGCGCACTTCCGATAAACAAATCTTATTTCATGCGTCCGAAGTTTTTGGCTCCGTCTGACATTATTTCTCGTGTGTACTCAAAGTCGCTAGTGGTTGAAAATGAAAAATTCGTTGCAATAAATGGGCAGAGAAAGAAATAGATAAAAAATCACATGTTGTATTGTCCACTTCATAGCGAAAAAAAGAGACCTGTGCCTGAATATTCGGCCCACTTTCTAGATATATTTGGTTGCTTACCGCAACTCTCGAGAAATTGAGAAAAAATACTGGACAACAATAAAATGTCCAGGCATGAGCGGTGACATTTCTCGATTGTTGCATGGTACAGGTTTGATAAAAAAAAAAAAAAATCCTTTCCCGTGGCTGAAGCTTCTAGCTGCAGCTCACATGTGTTTTTATATGTACGACAACTTTTCGGCACAGTACAAAAAATATTGGACAACAATAGGCCATCAAGGGATGACAGGCGACACTGCTCGATTGTTCTACCGTACAACTCTCACGAAAAAAAAATTATTTCGCGCCTCTCAAGCTTCTGCCCACTTCTCAGCCAACTTTCTATGTGTACGGTTACTCTCCAGTACTGTGAAGAAATGTTACACAACAAGAAGTGATCGGGGGAAGCAAGATACCGGTGCTCGATTGTTGTGTGGTGGGGCTTGAATAAAAATTGTTTTTTCGTATGTCTGAAGCTTTTGGTTACTTCTGACATACGTATTTATGTGTAGGAGAACTCGCCAGTATTTCAAAAAAAAAATATTGGACAACAATGCATCGGCAAGGGATGAGAAATCACACTGCTCGACTATTGTATGGAGTACTTTCCAAAAAAAAAAATCATTCGGTATTTCTAAAGCTTGTGGCTTTTTCTTCCATGAGTCTCCATGTGTACCGAAAGTCTCTAGTACGCTAAATAAATCAATAGCCAACAATCAGTCAACAATGGATGAGCGGTCAGATTGCTGTACCGTCGTGTGAGACACTTCCGATCAAAATAATTATTTCGCGCGTCCGAAGGTTTAGGCTCCTTCTGACATCTTTTCTTTCGTTTTCGCAAAGTCTGTAGTAGGTGAAAAAAAATATTTGTCTCAATAAATTGGCAGATAGGGGAAGGGAACAAGAATCAAACGTTGTACGGTACAGGCATAATAAAAAAATCGATTACCCGTGTCTGAAGCTTCTAGTTGATTCTCGCATATGTTTTTATATGTACGAGGCCATCCTTGTACTGTTAACAAAAATATTAGACAACAACAAGTCATTTAGGGATGACAGGCGACCCTGCGTGATTGTTCTGCCGTAGAATATCCGTGAAAAAAATTATTTCGCGCCTCTCAATCTACTCAATCTACTGGCTACTTCTCAGCCATCTTTCTGTGTGTACTACAACTGTACAGTACTGTGAAGAAGTGCTAGGCAACGAGAAGTGATCAACCGAAAGAAGGTTCCGCTGCTCGATTGTTGTGTGGTGGTGCTTGAATGAAAAAAAGTGGTTGCGTGTGTCTGAAGCTTTCGGCTACATCTCATAAACGGCTTTATGTATAGGAGAACTTGCCAGTATTTCATAAACAAGTATTCGACAGGAATGAAGCGGCGAGGGATGAGAAATCACACTGCTCGACTGTTTTATAGAACACTTTACAAAAAAAATATCATTCGCGATTTCTGAAGCTTCTGGCTACTTCTTCTATGTGTCTTTATGTGTACTGAAAGTCTCTAGTACGCCAAATAAATAATTCGAACTAAACCAATCATCAACGGATGAAAGGTCGGGCTGCTGTATCGTCGGATGGTGTACTTTTAATCAACATTTTTTTTCGCGCCTCCGACGTTTCTGGCACCGTCTGTCATTGGGCCTTCCATGTACCAAAATTCGCTAGAAGTTGAACAAAAAAAAATATTAGTCCATATAAATCGGCTGAGCAGGAGATAGATAAGAAACCAAATGTTGTAATGTGCACCTCGTGGCAAATAAAATTGCGTCTCCCCGAATACTCTGCCGACATCTCAAATCTATTTGTATGCGTCCCGGAACTGTCGAGGCATTCAGAAACAAAATTCGACAACAATAAATGGTCCAGACACACGAGGTGGGACTTCTCGATTGTAGCATGGTACAGATTTAATTTACAAAATATGATTTCCCATGTCTGAAGCATCGAGTTACTTCGTGCGAGAACTTTCTCCTGCTGTGAAAAAAAAATAGACAACAATATGTCATCAAGGGGTGACAGGTGACCCGTGCTCCATTGTTGTGTGGTGGGGCTTTAATAAAAATGGTTCTTTCGTGTGTCTGAAGCTTTTGGCTAATTCTCACATACGTCTTTATGTTTAGGAGAACTCGCCAGTATTTCAAAAACAAATATTGGACAACAATGCATCGGCAAGGGATGAGAAATCACACTGCTCGACTGTTGTACGGAATACTTTCCAAGAAAGTCATTCTGTATTTCTAAAGCTTCTGGCTGCTTCTTCCATGTGTCTCCATGTGTACTGAATGTCTCTAGTACGCTAAATTAATAATTAGCCAACAATCAGGCAACAATGGCTTCGCGGCCCGATTGCTGTACCGTCGTGTGAGACACCTGCGATCGAAATAATTATGTCGCGCGTCCGAAGGTTTAGGCTCCTTCTGACATATTTTCTTTCGTATTCTCAAAGTCTGTACCAGGTGAAAAAAAAAAATATTAGTCTCAATAAATCGGCAGAGAGGGAGATGGAAGAAGAATCGACTGTTGTATGGTACAGGGTAAATTTAAAAAAAAATCGATTTCCCGCGTCTGAAGCTTCTAGTTACTTCTCGCAAATGTTTTTATAAGTACGAGACCGTCCTCGTACTGTTAAAACAAATATTAGACAACCACAAGTCATCAAGGGATGAGAGGCGAAAGTGCGTGATTGTTCTGCCGTACAATATCCATGAAAAAAATTAGTTCGCGCCTCTCCATCTCATGGCTACGTCTCAGCCATCTTTCTGTGTGTACTACAACTGTCCAGTATTGTGAACAAGTGCTAGGCAACGAGACGTGTTCAAGCGAAAGAAGGTACCACTGCTCGATTGTTGTGTGGTGGAGCTTGAATGAAAAAAAAAAAAATTGTTCCGTGGGCCTGAAGCTTTTGGCTACTTCTCATGAACGTCTTCAGGTATGGGAGAACTTGCCAGTATTTCATAAACAAATAAACAATGAAGCGGCGAGGGATGAGAAATCACACTGCTCGGCTGTTTTATAGAACACCTTACAAAAATAAATCATTCGCGATTTCTGAAGCTTCTGGCTACTTCTTCCGTGTGTCTTTATATGTACGGAAACTGTCTAGTTTGCTAAACAAATCATTAGAAGCAAACCAGTCATCAAGTGATGAGAGGTCAGGCTGCTGTATGTATGGCAGAATACCTATAAAGAATCTTATTTCGTGCGTCCGAAGTTTCTGGCTCCGCCTGACATTATTTCACGTGTGTACTCAAAGTCGCTAGTAGTTGACAACTAAAAATTAGTGTCAGTACATGGGCAGAGAAGGAGATAGATAAAAAAATCACACGTTGTATTGTACACTTCGTAGCAAACAAAAACACCTGTGCCTCAATATTCTGCCCACTTTTTAGATCTCTTCGTATGCTTACGACAACTCTCGAGAAATTCAGAAAAAATACTGGTCATTGATAAAATGTCCAGGCATGAGCGGTGACATTTCTCGATTGTTGCATGGTACAGGTTTAATAAAAATTAAAAAAAAAAGATTTCCCGTGGCTGAAGCTTCTAGTCGCTTCTCACATATGTTTTGTTGTGTACGCGAACTTTGTGGTACCGTACAAAAAATATTAGACAACAATAGGTCATTAAGGGACGACAGGCGACACTGGACGATTGTTCTACCGTACAACTTTAATGAACAGCCATCTTTCTGTGCGTACTCTTACTCGCCAGTACTGTAAAGAAGTGCTACACAACAAGAAGTGATCAGGTGATGCAAGATACTTCTACCCGACTGTTGTGTGGCGGAGCATTATTGAAAAAAAAATTGTTTCTTGTCTTTGAAGCTTTTCGCTACCTTTCTTACACGTCTTCATGTGTAAGCGATCTCGCCAGTATTTCAAAAACAAATATTAGACAACAATGAATCGGCGGGGGATGATAATTCACACTGCTCCACTGCTATATTCAATACTATCCAGAAAAACATCAGTCTCGATTTCTCAAGCTCCTGGCTACTTCTTCCATGTATCTGTGTGTACTGAAGGTCTCTAATACGCTAAATAAATCATTAGAATAAGACCAGTCATCATTGAGTGTGTACGGAAAGTCTCCAATACGCTGAATAAATCATTAGAATAAGACCAGTCATCGATGGATGAGAGCCCGGGCTGCTGTAACGTCGAATGGTATATTTTCGATCTAAAATATTATATCTTGCTTCCGAAGTTTCTGGCTCCGTTTGACAACAGTTCTTTCGTGTACTAAAAGTCGGCAGTAGTTGGAAAAAAATATTAGTCTCAATAAATCGGCAGAGAAGGAGACAGTTAAAAAAATGAAATGTTGCATTGTTCCCCTCGTAGCAAATAAAATGCGTGTGCCTGAATATTCTGCCGACTTTTAACATCCATTTGTATGCGTACTACAACTCTCCAGGAATTCAGAAAAAAATCGGGACAACAATAAATTGTCCAGGCATGAGATATGAGACTTCTGCATTGTCGCATGGTGCAGGTTTAATAAAAAAAATTGATTTCCCTTTGTGGAACTGTACAAAAAATATTAGTCAACAATAGGTCATCAAGGGATGACAGGTGACACTGCTCGATTGTTCTACCGTGCAACGTTAATGAAAAAAATTGTTTGGCGCCTCTCAAGCTTATGGCTACTCCTCTGTCATCTTTCTGTGTGTACTGTAACTTTCTAGTACTGTAAAGAAGTGCTAGACATCGAGAAGTCGTCAAGGGAGGAAAAGTGCCCCGGCTCGATTGTTGTGTGGTGGGGCTTGAATAGAACATTTTTTTTCGTATGTCTGACGCTTTTGGCTACTTATCAAATAAGTCTTCATGCGTAGGAGAACTCGCCAGTATTTCGAAAACAATTTACTTTCAGATTAGCCAGTATTTCAAAACAAAAATAATTTTTTTCATTACAGTTGCACGGTAGAATAATCGAGCAGTGTCAGCTGTCATCCCGTGGTGACCTTTGGTTGTCTAATATTTTTTTAACGGTGCCATAAAATTCCCGTACATAAAAAAAACCATATCAGAGGAGTGACTACAAGCTTAAGACACGGGAAGATTTTTTTCCTTCTTAAACCCGTACCGTGCAACAAGCGAGATGTCTCACCTCTCATGCCTCGACAATTTATTGTTGTCGAGAATTTTTTCTGCATTCCTGGATATTTCTAGTACGCATACGAATATATGCAAAAAGTCGGCAGCATATTCAGTCACGCATTTTTTTTTGCCTCGAGGGGTACAATACAACATTTGATTTTTGATCTATCTCCTTCTCTGCCGCTTTATCGAGACTAATATTTGTTTCAACTCCTAGCGACTTTTAGTACACGAAAGAACTAATGTCAGACGGAGCCAGAAACTTCGGACGCACGAAATAAAAATGTTCATCAAAGGTGTACCATACGACGTTACAGCAGCCTGAACTCTTATCCATTGATGACTTGTGTTGTTCTAATGATTTCTTTAGCATACCGAACAGTTTCAATATACATAAAGACCCATGAAAAAAGTATCCAGAAGCTTCAGAAATCGAGAATGATTTTGTTCTGAAAAGTGTTCCATAGAACAGTCGAGCAGTGTCCAATATTTGTTTGCGAAACACTGGCGAGTTCTCATACACATAAAGACGTATGTGAGAAGTAACCAAAAGCATCAGACACACAAAAATGTTTTATTTTTTCAAGCCCCACCACACAACGTTCCAGCAAGGCTACCGTTCCTCCCTTGATGACTTCTCGTTGTCTAGCACTTGTCTACAGTACTAAAGAGTTACAGTACAGACAGAAAGCTGACAGAGAAGTAGCCTGAGATAAGCTTGAGAGGCGGGAAATAATTTTTCCATTGTAGTTTTACGGTAGAACAATCGAGCAGTGTCATCTGTCACCCCTTGATGCCTTATTGTTGTCTAATATTATTTCACAGTACGTGTAAGCTCTCGTACATATAAAAACATATGTGAAAAGTTATTAGAAGCTTCAGACAAGGGAAATCGTTTTCTTCTTCATTAAACCTTTACCCAACAACATTTGATTCTTGTTTTATCTCCCTTTTCCTCGTGATTTATAGGGACCAATATTTTTTTCAACCACCAGAGAATTTTCGAATAGGAAACAACAAATTTTAAAAGGAGCCAAACACTTCGGATGCAGGAAACAATGTTTTTGATCGGAAGTGTATCACACGACGGTATACCAGTCTAACCTCTCATTAATTGACGACTGGTTCTGTTCTAATGATTTATTTAGCATACTAGGGAGTTTGAGTATACATAAAGACACATGGGAGAAGTAGCCAGACGCTTGAGTAATCGAGAATGATTTTTTTCTGAAAAGTGCTCCATAGAACAGACGAGCAGACCGATTTCTCATCCCTTGCCGATTCATTGTTGACCAATATTTGTTTTTGAACTCCTGGCTACCTCTCCTACACATAAAGACGTATGTGACAAGTAGCCAAAATCTTGGGACACACGCAACGACTTTTTTTATTCAAGCCCCACCACACAACAAGCGCACAGTGGTACCGTTCTCCCTTGATGACTTGTCGTTGTCTAGCACGTCTTTACAGTAATGGAAAGTTACCGTTCGCACAGGAAGATAGCCGAGAAGTTGTTATAAGCTTGAGAGGAGCGGAGTGTTTTTTTTCATAGAAGTTGAATACTTATTGTTGTCTAATATTTTGTTTACAGTACGAGAAAGTTTTCCTACAAATAAAACCACATGTGAGAACTAACTAGAAGCTTCAGACACTGGAAAACAGATTTTTCATTAAGTCTGTATCACGCAACAATCGACAATTCCCACCTTCCATGCCTCGGCCATTTATTGTTGTCCAGTATTTTTTATGAATTCTCCGAGAGTTCCGATACGCATATAAACGGATGTAAAAAGTGGCCAGCATATTCGGACACACGCGCTTTTTTTCTGCTACGAGATTTACATTACAGCATTTTCTCTTCGATCCATCTCCCTCTCTGCCGATTTATAGAGACTAATACCTTTTTTTTCCTACTACTCGCGACTTTTATCACACGATAAACTAATGTCAGAATGAGCCATAAACTTCGGACGCGCGAAATAGTATCTTTGATCGAAAGTGTACCATACGAGGTTGCAGCAGCCTGACCTCTCATCCCTTGATGACTGGTTGTTGTCTAATGATTTATTCAGCGTACTACAGAGCTTCAGTACACATAAAAACACATGGAAGAAGTAGCCAAATGGTTCAGAAATCGACAATTATATTTTTCTGGACAGTGTTCCATTGAACAGTCGAGCCCTGTGATTTCTCATCCCTCGCCCATTCATCGTTGTCCAATATCTGTTTTTTAAATACTGGCGAGTTCTCCTACACATCAAGACGTATATGAGAAGTAGCCAAAAGCTTGAGACACACGAAACATCTTTTTGTTTCAACCTCCACCACACAAGAATCGAGCAGTGGTACCTTTTCTCTCCTTATCCCTTATCGTTGTTTTGCACGCCTTTACAGTAATGGATAGTTACAGTACACACAGAAAGATGGCTGAGAATTTGCCATAAGCTTGGGAGGCGCGAAATAATCTTTTTCATGTTAGTTGTACGGTAGAACAATCGAGCAGTGTCACCTGTCATCCCTTGATGACTTATTGTTGTCTAATAGTTTTTTCAGTACGAGGAAGGTCTCGTACATATAACAACATATGCGAGATGTAACTAGAAGCTTCAGTCGCGGGAAATCAATTTTTTTTATTACACCCGTACCATACCCCATTTGATTCTTTTCCTATCTTCCTCTCTGCCGATCTATTGAGTCTAATATTTTTTTTCAACTATTAGATACTTTTAGAACGCGAAAGAACAGATGTCAGAAAGAGCCGAACACTTCGGACGCACGAAATAATTTTTTTGATCGGAAGTATTTGTTGAATTTATTTGGAGCGATTACGGAAATACATTCGATTTCATGGCAATTTTCGTGTCCAAGCGCGGCAGCGACTCGATAATAGTGTGCGGGTTTACGTGCGCACATTTTCTTTTAACCGGCCCCGTTATTCGGGGATATACTATATCTATACATTCATAACATGCTCTCCGTTCTCGCGAGGTCGTATTATTGGTGTGAACGACAATTTTCGACAAAAGCTAGCGATTATCGGCATTTGTTTCTCGATGGGCTCGTCGCGAGCATTCATTCTCGGCGTAACCATCATGGCCGAGGAAAGGCGTGTTAGAATGCATGCGGTATTAGCGCGATCGAATGATAATTATTCGCTGTGCGAGCGCCTCTATCGCGAAGAATACGGCGAACCGACTCCTTCGCGCCAAAGCTTCCGACGGTACGTATATATTACGGGATCCAAAACGTGTTACTTTGGGGCCGTCCATAAATTACGTCATCGACTTTTGCTGATTTTTGACCCCCCCCCCCTGAAATCATCCTATCCGTCATATCGTTGTGATCAAATCAACGTTACCGTCATCTAACGACCAGACCCCCCCCCCCTATTTTAAAATGACGTAATTTATGGACGGCCCCTTTGTGGATCTCGACTACATTGGGTTTCGGAGGTTAATACATTGAGTGAGCCGGGAATGAATACATTGAGTGAGAATCTTTTTGCAAAAGACTTGCAGAGACCATCGCAGAGCACGGCACGTTAAAAGCTCCGCGGAGACCGCGCGTGAAGCCAGTCACCGACGAAGTCCGGGCACCCGTACTCCAGGCCATCGAGGAAAACCCCGTGCAGAGTGCAAGAGGCCTCGCTCGTGCATTAGGTGCGTACAATGACCAAAACTTGCACAGTAGCTTCCCCACTTTCCCCAAGCGAAATTTGGATTTTTTTTCGTTTATAATTCTTGAAGGTGCACATATTAAGAGACATTTTGGTGAAATTTTTATTTACAAGTTCGAAAATTGACGGTGTTAGAGTCACTTTAGTGGAATCAGTTAGCGCGACCGGTTACTGCCCTCAGTCCCTACAGGTGCGGCATCGTTCACAATAGATAAAGCACAGGCTCTTATTATTTTGAGAAATATAATGAAGATGAAGAAACGTCAAATTGCCAATCGCGCGTCGCTAGATACTTTAATGTTAGTATCAATATTCTAGAAAAAAAATAGAACTTTTTATCAAGAAAAACGGAACGAAAACTTTTAATGCGCTTTTCTTATAAGCATTTGTTTCGACCTTCTCCCAGCGAATGCTCGAAAACGTATCGACCGATTTTCAACTCTTTTTTCAAATTTTTGTAATCGCAGTGCAACTACGGTTGCACGTAGCCGATTTTGTACATTTCGATAATTACTATTTTTAAAGACTACTTCAATACAAAAAAGTAGTGGCGCGCGGGTACTCGATTTGATTGGGTACCCGACGGGTTACGTTTTTACATCACCCGACACTATCCGGTATCCGAATTCGGTTATCGGGTACTTTCAAATTTTGGGTACTCGTAAATGTCGAGTACTCTTAAACTTCGGGTCTTCGTGAACGACTCTAAGATCCGTATCCATTATTTATATTTATATTTATTTTTTATCTAGGCGTATCGATCAAATAATAGGAGAAAACGAAAAATCGAAGGCGATAAAACGAATAAATGATTATACTGTAAACATCTTTTTTCGTTTCACTTTTCCATTCTGCGTGCGTGCGTGCGTGCATGCGTGCGTGCGTGGGTGCGTGCGTGCCTGGGTGCATGCGTGCGTGCGTGAGTGCATACGTGCGTGCGCGCGCGCGCTTGTGTGTGTGTGTTTGTGTACTACGGCGGAGTGAAAAACGGACAATTTTCCCGAGTCGAAATTTTCGAGCCGCGTTCAACCCACAAAATGAAGGCGAGCAGAAATCGGCGTGAGCGGATTATTGGGTATCTAAAGGAGGGTACAATGTTTGAAAGTACCATGCGTTAGAGCCTTCGATGAACCTCCGGCATGGCAGAAAGTAGACTTTTTGACTCAAAGGAGGTCAGTGAGGTTCACAATTGAACCTACGGAACCTCAGTTCGGCCTACTGCGAGCGCTCCCGCAGAACCTACTTCCCCCCCTTTCGGCCTACTGTACACTGCTAAACAAAAAAATGAATTTATATAGAATCTATTTAAATAAAATAGGTATTTTCCTTGTCTCACAGCCTACTACGATCATATTTCTTTCAAAGATATTTATATATATTAATAAAGATGAGATTTAAATTAATCTTTATTTGCTTACAATGCACACTGTAAAGCTAAGTGTACTATATGTATAAAATATTTCATAAATCGAAAATAAAATGAACGCCTTAATTGAGAGCTTTACCACAAGGATTTTTCATCCTAATTCGTCATTCCCTGGCCTATAGAAATGATTTTGTTCGCAGAAAATATTTGCCCTATATGCGCCTTGAACCTAGCCTACCTACTCATAACTACGCTCCGCTGCCCCTATGCTACCGAGTGCTTATAACATTTTGGTCGCTGATATGGCATAAGAAAGCAAATGAATACCTCTAACTATTAGTTGTATCACATAAGCTATGTGAATTAGTTAATATGATTGTGATAATTAGAGAGTTTCATCGAATAACATGCTATAGATTTTTCAAACAAACACACATATACATATACATATATATAAAATTCCTCTCTCTCCACCTTCTCTACCCCCCGCTCCTTTTATATGAGTGTTGCAATAAAGATGGACCATTAGTTCAATCAAATAGAAAAAAGGTTAACTCTAAGAAAATTCTATTTAAGGTAAATTTAAAAAAAATAACTAGACCCATTCAGTGAACTTAACTAAATTGTTTTTTTGAACAGATGAAGATGTTGAACTGATGAAACCGAATCACAGATTTATTAGGATCAAATAAAATATGTAGTTATTGGACGATATTAAATAGATTCATTTTCTATAAATAAACATTTTTGAAATCAATCATTTTAATGATGGAATGCAATAGGAAAAATTTGGTTCTATGAAAAATCTAGTTAACTAAAATAAAAAAGAATCAAATAGACGCGGTTAGTTAATATTATAATTATTTAGCGGAAAAAAATAAAAATATGCTTCATACATACACGTGGAAATGGTTTTTAAATTTTCGACGTGCTAAAAATGAAAACAAAGAAAAATCAAATATTTTATTTAAAATCGACGGTAATCGGCCGTCGACATTTATCAACTTATTATTGAATAAACAAAAAAAAACAAAACGAACAAAAACAAAAAGAAAAAATAAAGAAAAAATCGAATGAGGTTGAATTCTAAACCGACAATTTCAATCCTGTAAAACATGAAATAGACTATAATTAACACCCTAACGTTCCATATAGATATCAACATTATATGTTATTTAGATCTACACTGCCAGCCAAAAGTTTTCGGACACTCCACATAATCGCAAAACTTTTGAGCGCTGGATAATTGCCAAATAATGTTAGAGTAATATAATTCATTTCATGTATTATTTCACGAACATACTATAAAGATCTATATAATTAAGTAATTATACAGAGCTTTATACTATCTTCGTAAAATAATTATTATTCTACCATAAGTTTGCAATGATCCAAAGTGATATTAAGTTTTGCAGTTATCTGAAGTGTCTGAATACTTTTGACTAGTAGTGTATATTCAAATATATTAATGCAACCACATATTTCGAGTATAATATATATATAGTATTATATAATATATACAGTCGCTTAAAAGTTTGGATACACCATAGTCGATATTTTTTGCTGCACGAAAAGTTACATAGCTTCGTAAATAAAAAGATAACCAAATTTACCGAATGGCGTTTTGACGGGAATAAATTCAGCTTTATATTGCTTTTCTGAAATATTTTTTTATAATTTTCTTTTCGCCCCGGTACGCACTTTTATACGTGACTGATTTTCGGCTTCTTTTCGACCATCGAGAATTGGGCGCATGACTTATGCAAAAAAAATCGTTGCGTTTATCCATGATAAACTTGAACGGGGTAGCAAGAAGTCCATTTGCGTTTTTATAAAGTTTTGTACGATTTTTTCGCAATGTTATTTCATTTTTTGCTAAAAAAGACTAATTCTAGATAATGCAATGTAACTCAAGAACTAGAGGGTTTAAGAAGAAACGTCAAGGACGAAAAACGTCGCATAAGCTTATAGTGGATAGACTGACATTTTTTAAGAATTTTCCTGTGAGATTTTTTCTGACAGGAAAACGCCCATTAATCCGATAGAATTGGAGTAAGACTGTATATGGGTCATTCCATGTCAAATCGACAAATTTTTTACCTGACCCCCTTTGATTTCGCTGAAAATTTTCTATCTTTTTCTACCCCCCGAAAGTTGTTTTTCAGAATTTTTTCAAATTTTTTTTCCCGACTCAAAAAAAGTTATGAATTTTTTTAAAAAACCGCTCTTTTATTTTTAAATTGCCAGAACTTTTTCAAAAATTGACCGTTTGGGAACTTTTTTTTTTCAAAATTTTTGTTTTTAAATGTAGTTTTCGAAAAAAAATATGAAAACATTTTCAGAATCCCAGATATATGAAATATTTTAGTTTTTTTGAAAAAACCGTAATTTTCTCAAAGTCCGACCGTTTTTTTTTTGTTTTTTTTTTGCTCTAAAAATACTTCAACTAATTCTGCAATGATCCCCGTTAATCAAAAGATGTGACGACAATCGCTTCTAATTTTTTTTCTTGATTATAAAAAAAATTTTGTTGAATTTTTGCTGATTTTATATAACTTTGTTATGACATTTTTTTTATTTCCTCGTGAAACCTCAAAAGTTGAAAAATAAAATTTTATTGGAGAATTTCAAGTGATTATTTTCATACTCTTAAATAAATTCACCGTCTCTTAACATCTTTAAATAAATTAAAAACATTTTTTTGTATGTGTTCAAATTATATTATCTTTTATTTAACTTTCATCAGAAGTATTGTCAACAGAGGGCTGAAGCATTTTTTTATAACATGAACTACATATTCGCTCATCAGTCGACAAATTGTATCGAATTGCTAAATGCTCCGGTAAATTTCGCAGGGATATTTTTTTTCTATGCTTCTCCAAATTAAATGGATTGCAACATCGATCAAAAAACTTCGGCATTGTAATCACTCGTTAACAAAATATAAATTAACAGCACTTTATGATAAATAATAGGTACTTTATTTAGCAATAGTAAGTCTACGTGACACGATGAACACAACGACAATGTAATTATTCTGAAAACATAACCTCCATATTATTTAAATGAAATGTAGATGATATCTTTTTTACCGACAATCGATAGCTCTTAAATTATCACATTGTATCAACTGGAGGTAACTTTTAAACCCATTGTATTTTTGAAGTTGTCATATTTCAGTACCAAAAAAAAACGTCCATAAGAGTAAAAAAATAACGTCAATGAGAGAAAAAAATTATTTTTTTTTTAAATAACAATTTCTTGGACGATAATCACTTGAAATTCTCCAATAAAATTTTATTTTTCAACTTTTGAGGTTTCACGAGGAAATAAAAAAAATTTCATAACAAAGTTACATAAAATCAGCAAAAATTCAACAAAATTTTTTTTATAATCAAGAAAAAAAATTAGAAGCGATTGTCGTCACATCTTTTGATTAACGGGGATCATTGCAGAATTAGTTGAAGTATTTTTAGAGCAAAAAAAAACAAAAAAAAAACGGTCGGACTTTGAGAAAATTACGGTTTTTTCAAAAAAACTAAAATATTTCATATATCTGGGATTCTGAAAATGTTTTCATATTTTTTTTCGAAAACTACATTTAAAAACAAAAATTTTGAAAAAAAAAAGTTCCCAAACGGTCAATTTTTGAAAAAGTTCTGGCAATTTAAAAATAAAAGAGCGGTTTTTTTCAAAAATTCATAACTTTTTTTGAGTCGGGAAAAAAAATTTGAAAAAATTCTGAAAAATAACTTTCGGGGGGTAGAAAAAGATAGAAAATTTTCAGCGAAATCAAAGGGGGTCAGGTAAAAAATTTGTCGATTTGACATGGAATGACCCATATACAAGCATTCTTTTATGAATTGCCTATAAAATAATAATAAATCGATATTGAGAAAATTTGATTGTTTTCGCATATTAATATTGCACTAATAATTTGATAAGGGGACGATGTATTTTTATTAATTTCGTCATCGAACGGGTTACCGACCAGGCCACAATGGAATGATGATGGAGGAGATATCGAATTTGGGCCGAAAGCAGGTTAGGTGGGGTCGAGGCAACAGTTTGAGGTTGAAAGCAGGTTAAGGAGGCCTGTGCTCTGCACGTTTCACTGAAACTGGGGTCGAGAAAAGGTTTGGGAGGTCTAGCAGAGGCTACTGTGGGCCAAGAGGAGGTCTCTGCATGGCACTGAACTCGACAAATGAGGTTTCGTAGGTTCAACGGAGGCTGGCGGCTTATGTATTACAAAAGAAATGGGTCCTGCAAGGGTTCAGAGGAGGCTAAAAATTTCGACTCGGGTTGGCGTATCGTAATAGCGCGGGAAAGTTGCGTTTTGCCATCCCTAGAAAGTGGGCGAAGGGAAAAAATGTACAATGAATATTTTCCCTTCCGGCAAACGCCTTAAAGTTTTGAATTTTTAACCTGGGTTTTAAATGGAGAAAAAATCCCCAACAGACCAAGATTCAACGCCCTGCGCTTATTCGAAGCGAGAAAAATGTAGCTTCCATTTGACGTTTAAAAATTGAAAATGTCTCGATTAGTTTCGGAGACATAAGCGTTTGAAGAACAAGATTTTTCTGGGAAAAAAATTATAAGGGGACCAAAAATTAAATTCGGAAGAATGAGTCGCCGAAATTACCAGTTAGCACTAGACAGAATTAATAAAAATTCGACGAAGAATCTTGCCTTTATTCAGTTTTTCGGCAGTGAAAAATCGCGGTATTTCTTGAAATGCGAGTGTCGTAAAAGAAGTTTGCCGGAAAAAATTGTAAATATACACATAACAAAAGTACTAAAATTATTAAATCAATTATTTGTATTTCTTATGAATTCCAACCTATCGGTGAAGGGTAGAGCTGGGGTCTATTTTGTCCGTTTTGGTACGTTTTCGTGGTGATATCTACTATGAAACGAAATTTGAAATTATGTTTCGGCAACAAAGCTTCTCGAGTACCCGATATTAAACGAGTGCTCGAAAAACTCGGGTAGTCGATAAAGTTCGAGCATGCCCGTCCGATCACGGGTCCCCGAAAAAAATCGGGTACTCAATCCGAATAATAGTCTAATTACCCTACCTGACTCGACCAATTCTGCTACCCGCACACTCCTACAAAAAGGGTCTTGAAAATAGACAAAAAATTCGAAACCGTCGGCGTTTTGTAAAAAAACAAACCGGAATTTAAAAAAAGGCTACGCATAAGGATAGCTACATTTGTATCGGTAATGTATACATTGTTGACTTTTCATTTACAGATAATCTTTCATAAAGACATCGATGATACAATGACGAGAAATTTGTTTTTCAAAGCATACATCTCGATCAACTTTAAAGATTTTTTAATATAAATTGGTATAATACTAGATGGATATATACTTCATATTTATGAAAAAAATCGTAATTGACGACAAAGCACCCGGTACGAATCGAAATTAAAGGGGCGGAGGGGAGTTCAGGTCACGCGTTACGGTTCTGTTTCTTTGGGGGGGGGGGCAATATTTGGGAAATTCAGCGTTACGTAATTTATTTACGCTCCGTAATGAGGGCGAGAGAGACCTGCGATTAAAATAAGAGAGAATAAGAGGGAATCAAAGAGAGATCGAGAGGTAAAGAGAGAGATCGAGAGAGAATGTGAGGGAGAGTGAGATAGGATACGAGAGAATCGGATAGATTCTGATAGGGAGATCGAGAGAGATTGACAGAGAGCCAAATTCAAGTGTTTGAAAAAAAAATTGTTTCACTAAAGCACGTAGCATTCATGGCGCTTTAGTGAAAGTGAGTTTCGACGGCCTCGCGATCTTAGCCGTAGAAAATAAAACCGCCTATGAGACGAGCTTTGATGAGGTAATAGATTCTGTCGCGGAAATGAAAGCTCGACGTGTAAAGCTGTAGCAAGATTAGATAGTAAAATTTGCTGTGACCTAAAGATTGGAGGTGTGTGTACAATCTGGCTTGTGCGTTGTCTACACTGGTTATATGCATTCTATGTTAATATCACACACAAGGAAAAGTTTTTAGCAAATAGGTAATAAATGGCGCAAATTTATTTAAGGGTTCTTATTCCCGGTCACGAAAATCTCACCCAGTATATTTGTTTTGTGAGTTTTTCAAAATCATTTATCTCCCATGCTGAAGGGGGTGGGCGCCAATGTCAAGTTTTTGCCCCAGCTCGCATAAATCAAGGGGAGGGAGAGAGAGAGGGGTGGGGGGAATGACAGTTACATATAGTATGCACATTTCTTTGTCCAGATGTGAACCGCGAAACGGTGCGAAAAATATTGCGGCAGCGGCGGTACCCATATCGAGCGCACGCTAGCCAAGAATTGCACGCCGATGATCACGAGCGAAGGCTCGAATACTGCGCGTGGGCCCTTGGTCAGGAGGTACAAGACCCGGACTTCCTGAAATTTGTATTATTTACTGACGAGGCAGGGTTCACAAACCGCAAGATGGTCAACCGTCAAAACGTCCGGTACTGGGCTGAGGAAAATCCAGGATGGGTCATCGAAATCCCTCTGCAGAACCGTTGGCGGGTCAATGTGTGGGCCGGTGTTCTCAACGATAGAATTGTCGGTCCATGGTTTTTTGAAGGCAATATGGACAGCGTTAAGTACGAAGAACTGTTAACAAACGTTCTCCCCGACCTTCTAGAAGACGTTCCTTTGGCCGTTCGGCTAAGAATGTGGTGGCAACAAGATGGACACCCGGCTCATACAGCACGAAACGTGCGAGCCATTCTGCGTCAGCGTTTTCCCAATCGGGTTCTCGCTTTACATGGAACGATTCCGTGGCCGCCACGATCTCCCGATTTGACACCCCTCGATTTTTTCGTATGGGGAACAATAAAAAACATTGTCTACAGGACAGAACCGACTACGGAAGACGATATGCGAGAGAGAATAAGGGGTGCATTTGCATCGATAACCCCACGTATGCTGCGGCGGACTAGAGCCAACATGACAAAAAGACTAGAATTATGCGTAGATAGAGAAGGGGCCCACATTGAGCACCTTATTAAGCGATGGAACCCATAATTCCATTTCTTCGGGAGGTGCTTAATGCGAACTCATTCTCTTCCATGATCAGTTCTTATCTTTATGATATGTTCACTGTGGTCTGCAACAGTAGCCAACTCTCTTTCATATCATCTGTCATAGTCGATTCTGATATTGTAAAGTGTTTTGAGTTCACCAAACAAAAGAACATTAGGGGTTCTTATTGGAGGACTTTGCTGACGACGAAACGTTCCATCTAAGTCGAAAAAACGATTTTAAAATTGATGTAGAAAGACTGACAAGCTTCTGCTATATGAACGGCGAAATACCACCTCATTCTTTACCGAATGTTAAAAAAAAGGCGCGCATTCTAAAAGGTCGTTTACTTTACGCTACTCATAGGGCTCTCAAAAAATCATGAATAGCCTTTCATTGAGTCCTCCAGTCAATATATTTTCCCGCCACCGACGATGCAGAGGCATTTATATGATCGATACAAGATAGACCGAAACCCAGAACCGAAAGTTTCGATAGCGTTAGGTCTTTTGGTTTGGTGGCTCTGTCTCGGCATGTATCTATTGTACATATTGGCTTCGTGTTCATTGTTCTTTTGTTGTTATTGTTTCGTGTGTTTTATTGTTCTGTTATGTTATTGATTCGTTTTTAATGTACATATTGTACATATTGTCAAAATTGTAAATATTGCGTTCATTGTTGTTGTTGTTATAGTGTCCTCATTGTAAATATTAAAGCATTTACATCAAACTATATATAGTGTTCTAACTTTGTTGCGTTTTTTCAATGGAAATGTAAAGTAGATCATCCGAAAACGAACCACCCGAATTGTTCCTCGACTTCCTACTATTTCCGCTGAGAGCGAGTAGGAGAGACGCGCGTGTTCGCAAGCTGTCAGTACGACGACAGGATCATTGTTCACGTCATGAAGACGAAATTGGCGTCGCGCTTGGTGTTTGCGAGAAACATTTAACGTTGTTCGAACATCCTCGTCATAGCAGTCCTGGATATTATCTAAGATCGAACAAATTATTCCCAAGGCGTGCACGGTGCGTTCTTGAAGCCGATCTAGTTGCCAAGAAGGGTACAAAAAACAATTCGGACAATGGTTCGCCCAAATTCGTTCTCGATTTCATCGTCGCTCATGTCAGAGCGAGTACATCGCTTGACCGGTGCTTGGAAGCTGCGCAAGTAAAACGGCAGTGGCGTTCTGCAGACGACGAAGATGAAATCGACTCCGCGCCTGGTGTTTCGGCGCCCCCCTTAACGTACTTGAAATGTACTCATCTTAACTCCCATCTATTTTTTCTTAAGTTTCGTTGAATATGCCCCGAGGCGTGCGAGATGGCTCATCAGAACGAAGCTCAAGTGATTATCATAGATGAAAATATATGATAACCACTATGAGATACTATGAAAAAGTTGCCGCGATGGAACACATTTCGTATTGGATTTTAATGTATTCAACTTTGAATCTCCGTTGCCTTTAAACATTTTTTCTTTAAGCCGATATCTCCATGCATGCGATTTTCGACGAACACAATCATTATTTGTTGAAGAATACGCATTGTGGTGTTTAATTTTGTCGACGTAAGTTTTTTCGACATTATGCAAAGGCAAAGAACCCAACCACTGTAAACGCGATTCCAATAAATAAACATGAAACATTGTTCTAACAAATCGTCTTGCACATTGCATTCGACTCCATAGCGCAAACAAAATATTTATTGTTTGCTCATTTATCGAAGGTAAAAAAAGCAAAAGCCGGATCTCTTGTAAATCTCCGTTTGGATCAATGTTGTCTACAGGTGGGAATTAAACCAAGTGCAAATGCAAGTGGTCTCGTCGTGGAGCAATGTCTTTAATCAGAAAACATTGCGCAATAGATTGCTTTCGTTTCTTTGTAGTGAACTACTACTACTGCAGCAGTAGTAGTTCTGAAACGCTGTTTTCCATAGCGAGGGAGGTGATTTTGTACAAAAAAAAATCATCGGAAACGACTCCAAACGCTTTTATCGCGATTTCGATATTAGAACGTAAAAGATCACATGAACAAATGCTTTTTCATATTGGATTCGTCTCGATCCTATCAAAAACGTTTAATACATGCGTGGGCATAAAAGATTTCAAGAAACAAGTTTCGTATCTCGTGTCAATCTCCGTTTCGATCGATGTTTTATACAGGTGGAAATGTATCCAAGTGCTAGTGCAGTACTCTCCAGTACTGTAAATGCGTGCTAGAAAACGAGAAGTCATCAAGGGAGGACATGTACCACTGCTCGATTGTTGTGTGGTGGGGCTTGAATAAAATAAAATTGTTTCGTGTGTCTGAAGCTTTTGGCTACTTCTCACATACGTATTTATGTGTAGGAGAACTCGTCAGTATTTCAAAAACAAATATTGGACAACAGTGAATCGGCGAGGGATGAGAAATCAAACTGCACGACTGTTCTATGGAACACTGACCAGAAATAAATTATTCTCAATGTCTGAAGCTTCTGGCTACTTCTTCAGCGTGTCTGTGTGTGTACTGAAACTATCTAGTACGCTAAATAAATAATTAGACAACAACCAGTCATCAATGCATCTGAGGCCAGGCTGCTGTAACGTCGTATTTTAAACTTTCGATCAAAAATATTATTTCGTGCGTCCGAAGTTTCTGGCTCCGTCTGACATTAATTATTTCGTGTACTAAAAGTCGCTAGTAGTGGGAAAAAAATATTAGTATCAATAAAGCGGCAGCGAAGGGGATAGATAAAAAATGAAGTGTTGTATTGGACACCTCGTAGCAAAAAAAATCGCGTGTGCCTGAATATGCTGTTGACTTTTTAGACCTATTTGTATGCGTACTAGAACTCTCCAGGAATTCAGAACGAACAATGAACAACAATAAATTGTCCAGGCATGAGACAAGGGAGGAAAGGTGCCCGTGCTCGATTGTTGTGCGGTGGGCCTTGGAGAAAAAAAAAAATTATTTTGTTCGAAGGTGTCGGCTACATCTCACATACGTTTTTGTGTGCAGGAGAACTCCCCAGTATTTTAAAAACAAATATGGGACAACAATAAATCGGCAAGGGACGAGGATTGACACTGCTCGACTGTTGTATCGAATACTTTCCAGAAAAAAATCATTCTGTACGCCTGAAGGTTCTGGCTACTTCTTCCATGAATCTCAATGTGTAATGAAACTCTCTGGTACGCTTAATAAATCATTAGACAACAATCAATCAACAAGGGATGAGAGCTCAGACTGGTGTCCCACCGTGTGTTACACTTTGGATCGAAACAATTATTTCGTGCGTCCGAAGTTTTTGGCTCTTTCTGACATCGGTTTTTTCGTGTTCTAAGAGCCTCTAGTAGTTGAAAAAAAAAAATTGGTCTCAAGTAATCGGCGGAGAGGGAGACAGAACGTGAATCGAATGTTGTATGGTACAGGTTTAATTTAAAAAAATCGATTTCCCATGTCTGAAGCTTCTAGTTACTTATCAGAAATGCTTTTTCTATGTGCGAGAACTTCCTCGTACTGTAGAAAAAAATATTAGACAACAATCAGTCATCAAGGGATGACCGGTGACACTGCTCGATTGTTCCGCCGTACAACTTCTATGAAAAAAAATCTTTCGCGCCTATCAAGCTTATGGCTACTTCTCAGTCATCATTCAGTATGTACTGTAACTGTCCAGTACTATAAAGAAGTGCTAGACAACGAGAAGTGATGAAGGGAGAGAAGGTACCACAGCGCGATTGTTGTGTGGTGGAGCTTAAATTGAAAAATTGTTTCGTGTGTCCGCAGCTTTTGGCTACTTCTCATATACGTCTCAATGTATGGAAGAACTCGCCAGGATTTCAAAAACACATATTGGACAACAATGAAGCGGCGAGGAATGAGAAATAACACTGCTCGAGTGTTCTATGGAACGATTTTCAGAAAACAATCATTCGCGATATCTGAAGCTTCTGGCTACTTCTTTCATATGTCGTTCTGCGTACTCAAACTCTCTAGTATGCTAAATAAATCGTTAGACAACAACTAGTCATCAAGGGATGAGATGCCAGGCTGCTGTCAGATCGTATGGTACACTTCCGATAAAAAATCTCATTTCGTGAGTCCGAAGTATCTGGCTCCGCCTGACATTAGTTATTTCGTATACTATAAGTCGCTAGTAGATAAACAAAAATATTAGTGTCAATAAATTGGCAGAGAAGGAGATAGATGAAAAATCGAATGCTGTACTTTACGCCTCGTAGCAAAAAAAAATGCGACGGCCTCAATATTCTGCCGACTTTTTAGATCTATTTGTAGGCGTACTAGAACTCTCCATAAATTCAGATTGAATACTGAACAACAATAAATTGTCAAGGCATGAGATGTGAGATTTCTCGATCGTTGCATGGTAAAGGTTTAATAAACAACAAATGATGTCCCGTGTCTGAAGCTTCTAATCACTTCTCACATATGATTTTATACGCCCGAGAACATTGTGGTATGGTAAACAACCATTAGACACCAATAGGTAATCAAGGAATGACAGTAGACATTGCTCAATTGTTCTACCGTGCAAGTGTAATGAAAAAAAATATTTCTCGCCTCTCAAGCATATGGGTACGTCTCTGTCATCTTTTTGCGTGTACTGTAACTGTCTAGTACTGTAGAGAAGTGCTAGACAGCGAGAAGCCATCAAGAAGCCCTGCGCGATTGTTGTGTGGTGGGGCTTCGAACATTTTGTTTGTTTTCGTGTGTCAGAAACTTTTGGCTACTTCTCATATACGTCCTAATGTATGGGAGAACTCGCCATAATTTGAAAAACAAATATTGGACAACAATGAATCGGCGAGGGATGAGAAATCCCACTGCTCGACTGTTGTATGGAATACTTGCCAGAAAAAAAATCATTCTGCATTTCTAAAGCTTCTGGATACTTTTTCCATGCTTCTTTCTCCATGCGTACCGAAACTCTCTAGGACAATAATAAATCATTAGACAACAATCAGTCAACACGGGGTGAGAGCTCAGACTGCCTGTACCGTCGTGTGATACACTTCCGATGACAATAATTATTTCGTGCGTCCGAAGTTTTGGGCCCCTTCTGACATCGGTTCTTTCTTGTTCTAAAAGTCTCCAGTCGTTGAGAAAAAATATCAGTCTCAATGAATCGGTAGAGAGGCCGAAAAAAGAATCGAATGTTGCATAGTGCAGGTTTAATTTAAAAAAAATCGATCCCCCTTGACCGATGCTTCTACTTACTTCTCACATACGTTTTTTTTATATTTACGAGACCTTCCTCGCACTGTAAACAAATTATTAGACAACAATGAGTCATTAAGGGATGACAGGTAACGTTGCTCGATTGTTCTACGGTACAACTGCCATGAAAAAAATTCTGTCGGGCCTCTCAAGCTTATGGCTACTTCTAAGTCATCTTTTGTGTGTACTGTAACTCTCAAGCACTGCAAAGAAGCGCTCGACAACGAAAAGTGATGAAGGGAAAGAACGTACCACAGCTCGATTGTTGTGCGGTGGAGCTTGAATTTAAAGAATTGTTTCGTGTGTCTGAAGCTTTTGGCTACCTGTCATATACGTCTTTATGTGTAGGAGAACTCACCAGTACTTCCAAAACAAATATTGGACAACAATGAATCAGCGAGGGATGAGAAAACACACTGCACCACTGATCTTTGGAATACTTTACAGAAACAAATAATTCTCGATGTCTGAAGCTTCTGGCTGTTTCTTCCATGTGTCTTTGCGGGTACCGAAACGCTCTGGTACGCTAAATAAATCGTTACATAACAACCCGTCATCAAGGGATGAGAGGCGAGGCTGCTGTAACGTCGTATGGTATACATTCGAACAAAAATATTATTTCGTGGGTCCGAAATTTCGGCCTCCACCTGACATTAATTCTTTCGTGTACTAAAAGTCGCCAGTAGTGGAAAAAAAATATTAGTCTCAATAAATCGGCAGCAAAGGAGATAGATAAAAACTCAAATGTTGTATTGAACATCTCGTAGAAAATAAAATCGCTTGCGCCTGAATATGCTGCCGACTTTGTAGATTTATTTGTATGCGCACGAGAACTCTCCAGGAATTCAGAACAAATACTGGACAACAATAAATTGTCCAGGCATAAGAGGTGAGACTTCTCGATTGTTGCATGGTAAACGTTAAATAAAAAAAAATTATTTCCCGTGTCTGAAGCTCCTACTAACTTCTGACATATGTTTTCATATATACGGGAACATTGCGGTACCGTAAATAAATATTAGACAACAATCGGTCGTCAAGGGAAGACAGGTGACACTGCTCGGTTGTTCTACCGTACAACTTTAATGAAAAAAATTATTTTGCGCCTCTCAAGCTTATGGCTACTTCTCTGTCAGAGAAGTGCTAGACAACGAGAAGTCGTCAAGGGAGGAAAGGAACCGCTGCTCAATTGTTATGCCATGGGGCTTGAATACAAAAAAAAAAAATTCGCGTGACTGAAGATTTTGGATACTTCTCATGTACGTCGTTATATGTAGGAAAACTTGCCAGTATTCCACAAACAACTAGTGGTCTTAAATTCATCGGCAAGGTATGAGAAATCCGACTGCTCGACTATTGCATGGTACAGCTTCCATAGAAAAAAAAATCATGCTGTATTGCTGAACCTTCTCGCTACTTCTTTCACGTGTATTTATTTGTTCTAAAGCTCTCTAGTACTTCAAATAAACCATTAAACAACAATCAGTTTACAAGGGATGAGAGGTCAGTGCGCTGTAGCGTCGTGTGATACATTTTCGATCAAAAAAATTATTTCGTGCGGCCGAAGTTTTCTGCCTCCTTCTGACATCGGTTCTTTCGTGTTCTAAAAGTATCTAGTAGTTAAAAAAAGTATATTAGTCTCAATAAGTCGGCAGAGAGGGAGATTGAACACGAATCGAATGTTGTATGGTACAGGTTTAATCAAAAAAATATCGATTTCCCGTGTCCGGTTTTGAAAGAAATAAGATCTTGAGAGCGTGAGATCAATTTTTCACTTTTCGATACGTGTGGACTTTGGAAATCCAAACATGTTGCGACTTTGTTTGTGGTTCCTCTTAAGAATATGTGAATACCACCGTCGCCTAAAACGTAAAAAGTTGCGCGACTTTATCGAAGAACCTTGCTTATTTATTTATTTTACTTGTTGTCAATTTTTTGCTGTCCAATACCACTGCTCGATTGTTGTGCGGAGGAGTTTGAAAAAAAAAAATTACTTTCATGTGTCTGAAGCTTTTGGCTACATCTCATATACGTCTTTAGGTGTAGGCGAACTTACCAGTCTTTCAAAAACAAATATTGAACAATGATGAATCGACGAGGGATGAGACGTAAGACCTCTCGATTGTTGTATGGTACATACAACAATATCTTTCATAGACAAAAAAATCATGCTGTACATTTTTCATGCGTATATACATTTCATGCGTACTTCGGACGCACGAAATAATTTTTTGATCGGAAGTGCATCACACGACGTTACAGCACACTGGCCTCTCATCGCTTGTTTACTGATTGTTCTTTAATGGTTTATTTTACATACTAGAGAGCTTTAATACGCATAAAGACACGTGAAACGAGTAGCCCGATTCTTCAGCAATACAGCATGATTTTTTTTTCACAGCTGCACCATACGTCAGTCGGGCGGTCGGATTTCTCATACCTTGCCGATTCATTGTTGTCCAATATTTGTTTTAAAGTACTGGAAAATTCTCGTACACATAAAGACGTATATGAGAAGTAGCCAAAAGCTTCAGACACACCAAAAACATATTTGTATTCACGCCCCATGACGCAACGATCGAGCAGCGGTACCTTTCCTCCCTTGACGACTTCTCGATATCTAGCACTTCTCTACCAGGTGTGTAAGTATGAAACCGGAATTTGCCCATAGGTGGCGCTAGATGTCGATGCAGTTACCGACACATCACGTCAGCGGTGTCTTGTTATTGTATTAATATCCGACAAAGATTTCCAACTCACAATAACACGAGTTTCATTCAGTAGCATTATTTATTAGAGATAAACATGTCGAGTTTTGTGCCAACAAATTACGATTTGCGGACAGCACTACTTTTCTGTTTTCATCTGAAGAAAACCGCAGCCGAATCGCATCGAATGCTTGTGGAGGCGTTTGGTGAGCATGCGATCGGTAAAACACAGTGTTTCGAGTGGTTCAAACGGTTCAAAAGTGGCGATTTTGACGTGAGGAACGAATAACGTGGAAGACCACCGAAAAAGTTTGAAGACGCTGACCTGCAAGCCTTGTTGGACGAAGACGACGCTCAAACACAACAACAACTGGCGGATCAGTTAAAGGTGACCCGAGAAGCCATCTCCCTTCGGTTGAAAGCCATGGGAAAAATACAAAAGGTGGATACGTATTTTTTCTGTACAAAAATTCCGGTTTCATACTTACACACCTGGTACACTACGAGAGAGTGACAGTACACGCAGAAACATGACGGAGAAGTAGCCATAAGCTTGAGAGGCGCTAAATATTTTTTTTCATTACAACTGTACGATAGAACAGTCGAGCTGTGTCACCTGTCGACCCTTCATGATTTCTTGTAGTCTAATATTTTTTTCCGGTACGAGGAAGGTCTCGTACAAATAAAAACACATGTGACAAGTAACTAGAAGCTTCAGACACGGAAAATGGATTTTCTTTAGCAAACCTATATCATACGACATTCGATTCTTGTTCTATCTCCCTCTCTGCCGAATTATTGAGACTAATATTTTTTTTCAACTACTAGAGACTCTCACAACACGAAAGAACCGATGTCAGAAAGGGGCAAAAACTACGGACGCGCGAAATAATTTTTTTGATCGGAAGTGTATCACACGACGGTACAGCAGCCTGACCTTTCATCCCTTGTTGAGTGATTGTTGTCTAATGATTTATCCACCGTACTAGAGAGTTTCAGTACACATGGACACACATGAAAGAAGTTGTCAGATGCTTCAGAAAGGGAGAACGATTTTTTTCTGGAAAGTGTTCCATACAACAGTCGAGCAGTCGGATTTCTCATCCCTTGCCGATTCATTGTTGTCCAAGATTTGTTTTTGAAATACTAGCGAGCTCTCCTACACATAAATACGTAGTTGAGAAGTAGCCGAAAGCTTCAGACACACGAAGAAAAACACATTTATTCAAGCCCCACCACACAAGAATCGAGCAGCGATACCTTTCCTCCCTAGGCAACTTCTCGTTCTCTAACACTTCTTTACAGTGCTAGAAAGTTACAGTACACACAGAAAGATGATGGAGAAGTAGCCATAACCTTGAGAAGGGCGAGATATTTTTGTAAAGTTGGACGGTCGAAATATCGAGCAGTGTCACCTGTCATTCCTTGATGACCTATTGTTGTCTAATATTTTTTTTACGGTACCACAAAGTTCTCGTACATGTAAAAACATGTGAGAAGTGACAAGAAGCTTCAGACACGGGAAATCGACTTTTTTTTATTAAACCTGTACTATGCAACGATCGAGAAGTCTCGCCGCTCACGCCTGGACAATTTATCCTTGTTCAGGAATCTATCTGAATTTATGTAGAGTTCTAGAACGCATGCAAGTAGATCTAAAAAGTAGGCAGAATATCCAGGCGCACGCAATTTTTTTTACTACGAGGTGTACAGTACATCATTTGATTTTTAATCTATCTCCGTCTCTGCCGATTTATTGAAACTAATATTTTTTTCAACTACTAGCAACGTTTTGTACACGAAACAACTAATTTCAGACAGAGCTAGAAACTTCGGACGCACGAAATGACATTCTTCATCGGAAGTGTGCCATACGACGTTACATCAGCGTGGCCTCTTATCGATTGATAACTGGCATTGTGCTAATGATTTATTTAGCATACTAGAGAGTTTCTGTACATATGAGTACAGAAGTTTCATATTTTTGTACATATGAGTACAGAGTTTCTGTCCGTATGAGACATATGACCTGAGTGAACGGCTGCGGACATATTCGGAGAAAAGGTAAAGATGAAAAGAAATGAGATTTTCGTAAAAAAAACTTATTATTATTATTTTTTTCGGAAATTTCCCTTTTTCCTATTACCTGGGTGAATGGCTGCGAAAATATTCGGAGAAAATTTAGAGATGAAAAAAATGAGATTTTCGTAAAAAAAACTTGTTATAATTTTTTTTCCGGAACTTTTTCTTTTTCCTATTGAGTGAACGGCTGCGGAGATATTCGGAGAAAAGTTATAGATGAAAAAAATTAGATGGTACCTATAAAATCAAATTCTTCCGAGGCATGTTGAACTTAAGGTGCTATGCGGCACGTAGTATAACTTGTGCCAATTTTAATCTGGACAAATATTTTTTTTGTAATCTAGATGAGTGTAGCTAGTGAACCACGTAGGGGATTTTAGAAATAGTGATTCTTGAGTAATTGCCGAGTATTTAACTAAAAATGTTCATCTAGACCTAATAAAACAAAATTCTTTTTTTATATTAAAATTGGCACAGTTATACTGCGTGCCGCAGAGTTTCGACATGCTTCGGAAGAATTGCTGCAGTGTCGCCATTTTGTCATATTTTCGGATAAAAATTTCTAGCATTATACTTAAATATATGCTCAATAAATGCCGCAAGTATTATTTTTTTATCACATTTTCTTCCGCCAAAAAAAAATATCACAAAATACGCTTCCTGTAAGGCCGTTACAGTGGTGTTACCCCTTAAAGCCTTCATATAATTTCCGACATTTTCCCGTGATCGTAATTAAAATGATGAAATATTCGGAAAAATTCGAAAAAATTCGGAGAAATTCGGAGAAACTCGGATGTTTGCGTAAAAATAATTGTCCGCAAAACTCCGAATTCTTCATATTTGTTCCAATTCATAGAAAAATTCGGAATTTTTCAGAGAAAAATGTGCACTAGGGGCGCGGGATCGTTCCCAGCGCTCAGTGCTTTTTTTAATAATTATTATTACTATTAATTCTTATTTGATTAGTTATTTTTATTAGTTATCATTATTATTTTAATTAGTTATCTTTTAGTGTCGAAAAATGTATCGCGCACTCTGACCGCTTATTTTATTAGGTTGTACGTTAATTCTAATATAATAATAAATCTAAATTACAACTTATGTTCTAAAAAATTGTTTGCGCTGGTAAAATGACGACAGGCGCCCTTGTTTATTAACCAAGTTAAAATCAATGATGATGAAGGGGTTCGGGGGTTCGATAGGATATTCCCAAAATCACGGCTTCGAAATTCTCTCTGCTTTCACCTTATTTTCGGTCATTTTCGATCAAAACCAATAACGACGCTCTGAGGACGTGTGAAAGCGCCTTTGTTAATTATAAAAGACAAATGAAATAAGCCCGATGGTTCTCGGAGATTCGACGGGATATTCCCGATAAGACGGCACCGAGATTCTCTCTGCTTTCACCTTACCTTCGGTTATTTCGGATCTAAATTCATTATGACGCTCGCAGAATTTTTATAGCCGCATTTGTTAATTAACAAATGTAACAGCAATGATGAACAAGCGTATTGGAGGTTTGACGGGACATTACCTAAATCAAGGGACGGAGATTCTCTCTGCTTTTACCTTACCTCCGGTCATTTTCCGTTATAAAATGTGAACGCTGTGGTAAAAAGACGACAGGCTCATTTGTTTATTAACCATGGTAAGAGCAATGATGAAGACGCGATTCGAGTATTCGATGGAACATTCCTAATAATAAGGCACTAATATTCTCTCTGTTTTCACGTTACCTTCGGTCATTTGCGGTCAAAACCAATAACAACAATATGACTGAAAGAAAGGTAAACGCAGAGAAGAACTCGATGCCGTCATATTAGCAATGCCCAGTCGGGTCCCCTAGATTCATCACAATTATTGCTTTTACCTTTTTTTATTAACAAATCCGCCTGTTATCATCCCCAAATCTTCGTCATTTTATTCGATGCGATATGACAGAAACAAAGGTAAAAGCAGAGAAAAACTCGATGCCGTCGTATTAGTAATATTCATTCGGGTTCCCCAGATTCATCACAGTCATTGCTTTTACCTTTTTTTATTAACAAATGCGCCTGAAATCATCCTCAAATCGTCGTCATTGTATTTGATGCGATACGACAGAAATAAAGGCAAAAGCAGAGAAGAACTCGATGCCGTCATGTTAGTAATGTCCATTCGGGTCCCCCAGAATGAGCACAATTATTGCTTTTATCTTTTTTTATTAACAAATGCGCCTGTAATCGTCTTCAAATCGTCGTCAGTGTATTTGATGCGATATGAGAGAAAGAAAGGTAAAAGCAGAGAAGAACTCGATGCCGTCATATTAGCAATGTCCATTCGGGTCCCACAGAATGAGCACAATTATTGCTTTTATCTTTTTTTATTAACAAATGCGCCTGAAATCATCCTCAAATCCTTGTCGTTGTATTTGACGCGATACGACAGAAATAAAGGTAAAAGCAGAGAAGAACTCGATGCCGTCATATTATCAATGTCCATTCGGGTCTTCCAGAATTTGCACAATCATTGCTTTTATCTTTGTTTGTTAAGAAATGCGCCTGTAATCATCCTTAAATCGTCGTCATTTTATTTGATCCAATATAACAGAAATAAAGGTAAAAGCAGAGAAGAACTCGACGCCGTCATATTAGCAATGCCCAATCGGGTCCCCTAGATTCGTCACAATTATTGCTTTTACCTTTTTTTTTATTAACAAAGGCGCCTGAAATCATCCTCAAATTGTCGTCATTGTATTTGACGCGATACGACAGAAACAAACGTAAAAGGAGAGAAGAACTCGATGCCGTCATATTAGTAATATTCATTCGGGTTCCCCAGATCCATCACAGTCATTGCTTTTACCTTTGTTTATAAACAAATGCGCCTGAAATCATCCTCAAATCGTCGTCATTGTATTTGATGCGATACGACAGAAAGAAAGGCAAAAGCAGAGAAGAACTCGATGCCGTCATGTTAGTAATGTCCATTCGGGTCCCCCAGAATGAGCACAATTATTGCTTTTATCTTTTTTTATTAACAAATGCGCCTGTAATCGTCTTCAAATCGTCGTCAGTGTATTTGATGCGATATGAGAGAAAGAAAGGTAAAAGCAGAGAAGAACTCGATGCCGTCATATCAGGCCTGTCCAATTGGGTTACCCAGAATCGACACAATCATTGCTTTTACCTTTGTTCATTAACAAATGCGCCTGTTATCATCCCCAAATCTTCGTCATTTTATTCGATGCGATATGACTGAAAGAAAGGTAAAAGCAGAGAAGAACTCGATGCCGTCATATTAGCAATGCCCAGTCGGGTCCCCTAGATTCATCACAATTGTTGCTTTTACCTTTTTTTATTAACAAAGGCGCCTGAAATCATTCTCAAATTGTCGTCAATGTATTTGAAGCAATATGACAGAAACAAAGGTAAAAGCAGAGAAGAACTCGATGCCGTCATATTAGTAATATTCATTCGGGTTCCCCAGATTCATCACAGTCATTGCTTTTACCTTTTTTTATTAACAAATGCGCCTGAAATCATCCTCAAATCGTCGTCATTGTATTTGATGCGATACGACAGAAATAAAGGCAAAAGCAGAGAAGAACTCGATGCCGTCATATTAGCAATGTCCATTCGGGTCCCACAGAATGAGCACAATTATTGCTTTTATCTTTTTTTATTAACAAATGCGTTAATCATCCTCAAATCCTTGTCGTTGTATTTGACGCGATACGACAGAAATAAAGGTAAAAGCAGAGAAGAACTCGATGCCGTCATATTAGCAATGTCCATTCGGGTCTTCCAGAATTTGCACAATCATTGCTTTTATCTTTGTTTGTTAAGAAATGCGCCTGTAATCATCCTTAAATCGTCGTCATTTTATTTGATCCAATATGACAGAAATAAAGGTAAAAGCAGAGAAGAACTCGATGCCGTCATATTAGCAATGCCCAGTCGGGTCCCGTAGATTCGTCACAATTATTGCTTTTACCTTTTTTTTTATTAACAAAGGCGCCTGAAATCATCCTCAAATTGTCGTCATTGTATTTAACGCGATACGACACAAACAAAGGTAAAAGGAGAGAAGAACTCGATGCCGTCATATTAGTAATATTCATTCGGGTTCCCCAGATTCATCACAGTCATTGCTTTTACCTTTGTTTATTAACAAATGCGCCTGAAATCATCCTCAAATCGTCGTCATTGTATTTGATGCGATGCGACAGAAATAAAGGCAAAAGCAGAGAAGAACTCGATGCCGTCATGTTAGTAATGTCCATTCGGGTCCCCCAGAATGAGCACAATTATTGTTTTTATCTTTTTTTATTAACAAATGCGCCTGTAATCGTCTTCAAATCGTCGTCAGTGTATTTGATGCGATATGAGAGAAAGAAAGGTAAAAGCAGAGAAGAACTCAATGCCGTCATATCAGGCCTGTCCAATTGGGTTACCCAGAATCGACACAATCATTGCTTTTACCTTTCTTTATTAACAAATGCGCCTGTTATCATCCCCAAATCTTTGTCATTTTATTCGATGCGATATGACTGAAAGAAAGGTGAAAGCAGAGAAGAACTCGATGCCGTCATATTAGCAATGCCCAGTCGGGTCCCCTAGATTCATCACAAATGTTGCTTTTACCTTTTTTTATTAACAAAGGCGCCTGAAATCATTCTCAAATTGTCGTCAATGTATTTGAAGCAATATGACAGAAACAAAGGTAAAAGCAGAGCAGAACTCGATGCCGTCATATTAGTAATATTCATTCGGGTTCCCCAGATTCATCACAGTCATTGCTTTTACCTTTTTTTATTAACAAATGCGCCTGAAATCATCCTCAAATCGTCGTCATTGTATTTGATGCGATACGACAGAAATAAAGGCAAAAGCAGAGAAGAACTCGATGCCGTCATATTAGCAATGTCCATTCGGGTCCCACAGAATGAGCACAATTATTGCTTTTATCTTTTTTTATTAACAAATGCGCCTGTAATCATCCTCAAATCCTTGTCGTTGTATTTGACGCGATACGACAGAAATAAAGGTAAAAGCAGAGAAGAACTCGATGCCGTCATATTAGCAATGTCCATTCGGGTCTTCCAGAATTTGCACAATCATTGCTTTTATCTTTGTTTGTTAAGAAATGCGCCTGTAATCATCCTTAAATCGTCGTCATTTTATTTGATCCAATATGACAGAAATAAAGGTAAAAGCAGAGAAGAACTCGATGCCGTCATATTAGCAATGCCCAGTCGGGTCCCGCAGATTCGTCACAATTATTGCTTTTACCTTTTTTTTTTATTAACAAAGGCGCCTGAAATCATCCTCAAATTGTCGTCATTGTATTTAACGCGATACG
This sequence comes from Ophion obscuratus, assembly GCA_964007375.1. Taxonomy (NCBI): domain Eukaryota; kingdom Metazoa; phylum Arthropoda; class Insecta; order Hymenoptera; family Ichneumonidae; genus Ophion; species Ophion obscuratus. Next base: position 16,136,758 of record OZ023316.1, on the reverse strand, counting down.
ACAGAAACAAAGGTAAAAGGAGAGAAGAACTCGATGCCGTCATATTAGTAATATTCATTCGGGTTCCCCAGATTCATCACAGTCATTGCTTTTACCTTTGTTTATTAACAAATGCGCCTGAAATCATCCTCAAATCGTCGTCATTGTATTTGATGCGATGCGACAGAAATAAAGGCAAAAGCAGAGAAGAACTCGATGCCGTCATGTTAGTAATGTCCATTCGGGTCCCCCAGAATGAGCACAATTATTGCTTTTATCTTTTTTTATTAACAAATGCGCCTGTAATCGTCTTCAAATCGTCGTCAGTGTATTTGATGCGATATGAGAGAAAGAAAGGTAAAAGCAGAGAAGAACTCAATGCCGTCATATCAGGCCTGTCCAATTGGGTTACCCAGAATCGACACAATCATTGCTTTTACCTTTCTTTATTAACAAATGCGCCTGTTATCATCCCCAAATCTTTGTCATTTTATTCGATGCGATATGACTGAAAGAAAGGTAAAAGCAGAGAAGAATTCGATGCCGTCATATTAGCAATGCCCAGTCGGGTCCCCTAGATTCATCACAAATGTTGCTTTTACCTTTTTTTATTAACAAAGGCGCCTGAAATCATTCTCAAATTGTCGTCAATGTATTTGAAGCAATATGACAGAAACAAAGGTAAAAGCAGAGCAGAACTCGATGCCGTCATATTAGTAATATTCATTCGGGTTCCCCAGATTCATCACAGTCATTGCTTTTACCTTTTTTTATTAACAAATGCGCCTGAAATCATCCTCAAATCGTCGTCATTGTATTTGATGCGATACGACAGAAATAAAGGCAAAAGCAGAGAAGAACTCGATGCCGTCATATTAGCAATGTCCATTCGGGTCCCACAGAATGAGCACAATTATTGCTTTTATCTTTTTTTATTAACAAATGCGCCTGTAATCATCCTCAAATCCTTGTCGTTGTATTTGACGCGATACGACAGAAATAAAGGTAAAAGCAGAGAAGAACTCGATGCCGTCATATTAGCAATGTCCATTCGGGTCTTCCAGAATTTGCACAATCATTGCTTTTATCTTTGTTTGTTAAGAAATGCGCCTGTAATCATCCTTAAATCGTCGTCATTTTATTTGATCCAATATGACAGAAATAAAGGTAAAAGCAGAGAAGAACTCGATGCCGTCATATTAGCAATGCCCAGTCGGGTCCCGCAGATTCGTCACAATTATTGCTTTTACCTTTTTTTTTATTAACAAAGGCGCCTGAAATCATCCTCAAATTGTCGTCATTGTATTTAACGCGATACGACAGAAACAAAGGTAAAAGGAGAGAAGAACTCGATGCCGTCATATTAGTAATATTCATTCGAGTTCCCCAGATTCATCACAGTCATTGCTTTTACCTTTGTTTATTAACAAATGCGCCTGAAATCATCCTCAAATCGTCGTCATTGTATTTGAAGCAATATGACAGAAATAAAGGTAAAAGCAGAGAAGAACTCGATGCCGTCATGCTAGTAATGTCCATTCGGGTCCCCCAGAATGAGCACAATTATTGCTTTTATCTTTTTTTATTAACAAATGCGCCTGTAATCGTCTTCAAATCGTCGTCAGTGTATTTGATGCGATATGAGAGAAGGAATGGTAAAAGCAGAGAAGAACTCGATGCCGTCATATCAGGCCTGTCCAATTGGGTCACCCAGAATCGACACAATCATTGCTTTTACCTTTGTTTATTAACAAATGCGCCTGTTATCATCCCCAAATCTTCGTCATTTTATTCGATGCGATATGACTGAAAGAAAGGTAAAAGCAGAGAAGAACTCAATGCCGTCATATCAGGCCTGTCCAATTGGGTTACCCAGAATCGACACAATCATTGCTTTTACCTTTCTTTATTAACAAATGCGCCTGTTATCATCCCCAAATCTTTGTCATTTTATTCGATGCGATATGACTGAAAGAAAGGTGAAAGCAGAGAAGAACTCGATGCCGTCATATTAGCAATGCCCAGTCGGGTCCCCTAGATTCATCACAAATGTTGCTTTTACCTTTTTTTATTAACAAAGGCGCCTGAAATCATTCTCAAATTGTCGTCAATGTATTTGAAGCAATATGACAGAAACAAAGGTAAAAGCAGAGCAGAACTCGATGCCGTCATATTAGTAATATTCATTCGGGTTCCCCAGATTCATCACAGTCATTGCTTTTACCTTTTTTTATTAACAAATGCGCCTGAAATCATCCTCAAATCCTTGTCGTTGTATTTGACGCGATACGACAGAAATAAAGGTAAAAGCAGAGAAGAACTCGATGCCGTCATATTAGCAATGTCCATTCGGGTCTTCCAGAATTTGCACAATCATTGCTTTTATCTTTGTTTGTTAAGAAATGCGCCTGTAATCATCCTTAAATCGTCGTCATTTTATTTGATCCAATATGACAGAAATAAAGGTAAAAGCAGAGAAGAACTCGATGCCGTCATATTAGCAATGCCCAGTCGGGTCCCGCAGATTCGTCACAATTATTGCTTTTACCTTTTTTTTTTATTAACAAAGGCGCCTGAAATCATCCTCAAATTGTCGTCATTGTATTTAACGCGATACGACAGAAACAAAGGTAAAAGGAGAGAAGAACTCGATGCCGTCATATTAGTAATATTCATTCGGGTTCCCCAGATTCATCACAGTCATTGCTTTTACCTTTGTTTATTAACAAATGCGCCTGAAATCATCCTCAAATCGTCGTCATTGTATTTGATGCGATGCGACAGAAATAAAGGCAAAAGCAGAGAAGAACTCGATGCCGTCATGTTAGTAATGTCCATTCGGGTCCCCCAGAATGAGCACAATTATTGCTTTTATCTTTTTTTATTAACAAATGCGCCTGTAATCGTCTTCAAATCGTCGTCAGTGTATTTGATGCGATATGAGAGAAAGAAAGGTAAAAGCAGAGAAGAACTCAATGCCGTCATATCAGGCCTGTCCAATTGGGTTACCCAGAATCGACACAATCATTGCTTTTACCTTTCTTTATTAACAAATGCGCCTGTTATCATCCCCAAATCTTTGTCATTTTATTCGATGCGATATGACTGAAAGAAAGGTAAAAGCAGAGAAGAATTCGATGCCGTCATATTAGCAATGCCCAGTCGGGTCCCCTAGATTCATCACAAATGTTGCTTTTACCTTTTTTTATTAACAAAGGCGCCTGAAATCATTCTCAAATTTTCGTCAATGTATTTGAAGCAATATGACAGAAACAAAGGTAAAAGCAGAGCAGAACTCGATGCCGTCATATTAGTAATATTCATTCGGGTTCCCCAGATTCATCACAGTCATTGCTTTTACCTTTTTTTATTAACAAATGCGCCTGAAATCATCCTCAAATCGTCGTCATTGTATTTGATGCGATACGACAGAAATAAAGGCAAAAGCAGAGAAGAACTCGATGCCGTCATATTAGCAATGTCCATTCGGGTCCCACAGAATGAGCACAATTATTGCTTTTATCTTTTTTTATTAACAAATGCGCCTGTAATCATCCTCAAATCCTTGTCGTTGTATTTGACGCGATACGACAGAAATAAAGGTAAAAGCAGAGAAGAACTCGATGCCGTCATATTAGCAATGTCCATTCGGGTCTTCCAGAATTTGCACAATCATTGCTTTTATCTTTGTTTGTTAAGAAATGCGCCTGTAATCATCCTTAAATCGTCGTCATTTTATTTGATCCAATATGACAGAAATAAAGGTAAAAGCAGAGAAGAACTCGATGCCGTCATATTAGCAATGCCCAGTCGGGTCCCGCAGATTCGTCACAATTATTGCTTTTACCTTTTTTTTTATTAACAAAGGCGCCTGAAATCATCCTCAAATTGTCGTCATTGTATTTAACGCGATACGACAGAAACAAAGGTAAAAGGAGAGAAGAACTCGATGCCGTCATATTAGTAATATTCATTCGGGTTCCCCAGATTCATCACAGTCATTGCTTTTACCTTTGTTTATTAACAAATGCGCCTGAAATCATCCTCAAATCGTCGTCATTGTATTTGAAGCAATATGACAGAAATAAAGGTAAAAGCAGAGAAGAACTCGATGCCGTCATGCTAGTAATGTCCATTCGGGTCCCCCAGAATGAGCACAATTATTGCTTTTATCTTTTTTTATTAACAAATGCGCCTGTAATCGTCTTCAAATCGTCGTCAGTGTATTTGATGCGATATGAGAGAAGGAATGGTAAAAGCAGAGAAGAACTCGATGCCGTCATATCAGGCCTGTCCAATTGGGTCACCCAGAATCGACACAATCATTGCTTTTACCTTTGTTTATTAACAAATGCGCCTGTTATCATCCCCAAATCTTCGTCATTTTATTCGATGCGATATGACTGAAAGAAAGGTAAAAGCAGAGAAGAACTCGATGCCGTCATATCAGGCATGTCCAATCGGGTACCCCAAAATCATCACTATCATTGCTTTTATTTTTATTAATAAATGCGCTTATAATCGTCGTCCATGTGGCGTATCGAATTCCCCAGAACCACCATCACCATTACTTTTACCTTTGTCAATCAACAATTGCGCTTGAAACCGTCCACCGAGCGTCTCGATACCCTTTGACGCAAAATAACCGAAAGTAAGGTAAAAGCGAACATAAGCTCGGGACAGTCATATCGGGGATTTCCGAACCCATCCCCCAGAACCATAATCATCATTATGGAATAACTGGTGTACGCCTTCAGAACCATCGCAGACATATATTAATTATTTATTGCGTAGATATAAATCGAATCGGCGCTCCAGGTAGCGGCACGGTCAACTTGTCTGAAAAAAATACCAAACTTGTTTATGTTCCAATGTTCGGTACTTTTCAATTAATCATTAAAAACACCTTTTTCCAGTACGTTGTTGTGTTTTCATTTACGTCTTGTGAACGCAAAAAAAGACAAAGACACGTACTGTAGATTTTTATTCGAATCGAAATGTTAAATAACTCTAGAGATAATCGCTCGCCGTCTCGAATCATGATTTTGCACATCCAAAATGGCAAACAATCATGGCCGGCGACATCACGTAATATCAAATCACGCGCCAAACAGTGCATTTCGGCAAACCTTCAACGCGCGTGCTCCCCATTTGCCCAAGATGTCAGACATTAATAGCAGACGATTGATGAAACGTCAAATCACGCGTCAAATTTGGCGTTTCGACGACAGTTCGACGTGTGTGCGCTAAATCAGCATATCCAAGATGGTATCAGCTGACAATATCAGCTGACTAATCCGAAACGTCAAATAACGCGTTTTGACGTTTGACGATGCGTTCGGACCGAACCGCGTAGCGTGCTCTCCGAACCCGAGTTCAGAGCGCGCTCGAAACGTGGCAAATGTCCACAATACGCACACGCGCGTGTGCACTCGTGCATCCTCATGCACGCACACACTCACACAATGCTCGCAGTAATGAAGTAATAGCACGTCTTACATTGTGAGTCAACTCATACAATGAAATAGATGTAAAAAGTCGGCAGAATATTCAGGCGCACGCATTTTTTTCTTTTTTTTTTGCTGCGAGGCGTACAATACATCATTTGATTTTTGAACTGTCTCCTTCTCTGCCGATTTATTGAGACTAATATTTTTTTCCAACTACTAGTTATTTTTAGTACACGAAAGAACTATTGTCAGACGGAGTCAGAAACTTCGGAAGCAAGATATAATTTTTCACATAGAAAATATACCATTCGACGTTACAGCAGCCTGGCCCCTCGTCGATTGACGACTGGTCTTGTTCTAATTATTTATTTAGCGGATTAGAGACTTTCAGTACACACAAAGACACATGGAAGAAGTAGCCAGGAGCTTCAGAAATCGAGACTGATTTTTTTTCTGGATAGTGTTAAATATAACAGTCGAGCAGTGTGATTTCTCATCTCCCGCCGATTCATTGTTGTCCAATATTTGTTTTTGAAATACTGGCGAGTTCTCCTACACATGACGACGTATATGAAAAGTTGCTAAAAGCTTTAAAGACAAGAAACAATTTTTTTAAATTAAAGCTCCACCATACAACAATCAAGCAGTGGTATCTTACCTCCCCTGATCACTTCTTGCTGTGTAGCACTTCTTTACAGTACTGAAGAGTAACAGAACACACAAAAAGATGGCTGGGAAGTGGCTATAAGCTTGAGAGGCAAGAAACAATTTTGTTCATGAAAGTTGTACTCAAGAACAATCGAGCAGTGTCGCCTGTCATCCCTTGATGACCTATTGTTGTCTAATATTTTTTGGACGGTACCACAAAGTTCTCGTACATATAAAAACATATGTGAGAAGCAACTAGAAGCTTCGGTTTTTTTTAACCTGTACCATGCAACAATCGAAAAATCGCACGGCTCATGCCTGGACATTTTATTGTTGTCCAGTATTTTTTCTGAATTTCTCGAGAGTTGTAGTACGCATACAAATAGATATCAAAAGTGGGCAGAGTATTCTGGCACAGGTACACTTTTTTGCTACGAAGTGTACAATGCAACATATGATTTTTTTTTATCTATCTCCTTCTCTGCCCATTTATGTAAACTAATTTTTTTTTCAACTACTAGCGACTTTGAGTACACACAAGAAATAATGTCAGACAGAGCCAGAAACTTCGGACGCACGAAATAAGATTTTTTATCGGAAGTATGCCATACGACGTTACAGCAGCCGGACCTCTCATTCATTGATGACTCGATTGCTTCTTATGATTTATTTAGCATACTAGAGAGTTTCAGTAAAGTGTGCTATAAAACAGTCGAGCAGTGTGATTTCTCATCCCTCGCCGCTTTATTGTTGTCGAATATTTGTTGATGAAATACTGGCGAGTTCCCCTATACATAAAGACGTTTATGAGAAGTAGCCAAAAGCTTCAGACACACGCAACAATTTTTTTCATTGAAGCTCCACCATACAACAATCGAGCAGTGGTACCATCCTTCCCTTCATCACTTCTTCTTGACTAGCACTGTATTACAGTACTGGACAGATGTATAAGACAGTTGTATGCACAGAAAGATGGCTGAGAAGTAGCCATAAGCTTGAGAGGCGCGAATTAATTTTTTTCGTGGATATTGTACGGTAGAACAATCACGCAGTTTCACCTGTCATCCCTTGATGACTTGTTGTTGTGTAATATTTTTTTTAACAGTTCGAGGATGGTCGCGTAAATCTAAAAACATATGTGAGAAGTAACCAGAAGCTTCCGACACGGCAAATCGATTCTTTTTATTAAACCTGTACCATGCAACATTCGATTCTTGTTCCACCTCCCTCTCTGCCGATTTATTGAGACGAATATTTTTGTTCAACTACTATAGACTCTGAGAACACGAAAGAAAAGATTTCAGAAGGAGCCAAAACCTTCGGACGCACGAAATAATTATTTTGATCGGAGGTGTATGACACGACGGTACAGCAATCTGACCGCTCATCCATTCTTGACTGATTGTTGGCTAATGACTCATTTTGCGTACTAGAGTTTCAGTACACATGGAGACACATGGAAGAAGTAGCCAGAAACTTGAGAAATATACAATGATTTTGTTTTGAAAGTATTCCACACAACAGTCGAGCAGCGTGATTTCTCATCCCTTGCCGATACATTGTTGTCCAATATTTGTTTTCGAAATGCTGGCGAGTTTTCCTACACATAAAGACGTATGTGCGACAAAAGCTTCAGACACACGAAAAAAAATCATTTTTATTCAAGCCTCACCACACAACAATCGAGCACGGGTCATCTGTCACCCCTTGATGTCATATTGTTGTCTAATTGTTTGTTTACAGTACGAGAAAGTTTTCGCACATTTAAAAACATATGTGAGAAGTAACTCGAAGCTTCAGATACGGGAAATCGTATTTTTTTAAATTAAATCTGTACGATGCTACAATCGAGAAGTCCCACCTCTCATGCCTGGACCATTTATTGTTGTCCAGTATTGTTTTTGAGTTCCTCGACAGTTCCAGTACGCACACAAATAAATATGAGAAGTCGGCAGAATATTCGGGGACGCGCTTTTTTTTGCTACGAGGTGAACGTGCCAAAATTTGATTTTTGATCTACCTCATTCTCAGCCGATTGATGGAGACTAAACATTTTTTTCAACTACTCTTGGCTCATTGTACATGGAAGAAGTAATGTCAGACGGAGCCAGAAACGTCGGACGCACGAAAAAAACTTTTTGATCGAGAGTATACCATCCGACTTTCCAAAAAAAAAATCATTCTGTATTTCTCAAGTTTCTGGCTACTTCTTCCATGTGTCTCTATGTGTACTGAAACTCTCTAGTACGCAAAATGAGTCATCAGCCAACAATCAGTCAACAACGGATGAGAGGTCAGATTGCTGTACCGTCCTGTGATAAACATCCGATGAAAATAATTATTTCGTGCGTACGAAGGTTTTGGCTCCTTCTGACAACTTTTCTTTCGTATTCTCAAAGTCTGTAGAAGTTGAAAAAAAAAAAATATTATCCTCAATAAGTCGGCATAAAGGGAGATGGAACAAGAATCGAATGTTGTATGCTACAGGTTTAATAAAATATTCTATTTCCCGTCTCTGAAGCTTTTAGTTACTTTAAACACAGAAATAACGACTATTATAAATAAATTTATGTTAGGGGTGATTTACCCCTTTAAACTTGCTATGCCGCCAAAACGCAAAAACCCGTCACCTTTAATTTTAATGGCCCTTCAAAATGATACCTATTTTATTAATTTGCATACAACCCTCTTAAGTGTGGGGTGAAAAAAAGGCAAATTGCGGGGTGGTTTACCCTATAATTTAATTGTTTCTGAACTTTTTCATAGTGGATTTTTCATCGCTTTTCATTAGAAGAATTTTCATTTTTGTTTCATTCAGATTGATGGATTGCTTCTAGGTGAAACTGCAAAATCATCCCTCGACTCGCCTTTCTTTGAGGGGCGGTTTCCCCCGTTAAATCCGTTTTTCCGCCGATAAAAAAATACGTGTCTCAAAGTTTTCGATGCTCTATCACATATATGAATTTCAACAAAATCGGAGGCGGACACCTGAGGGATGTTCCTTCTGAGTACGAAACTTTTAATTGAGTTCCAGCTACAGGTGTTCTTGCAATACCATCCCGATTCACACGTCTCACCGATGGGATATGCGCCGTTAATGATTCAATTCCAAGCACTTCGCACATTCTACTCACAACTTGTTCCGGCGAAATAGACATGTCCAATGGCACAGCCACCAAGAATAATGTCACTCAAATTTAATAACGTACGCTGCGGATTAGCCATTCCAGCTTTCAACAAATCTACCTCTCTTGAAAGTCTTACATTATTGACTCATACCCCCAATTAAGAAAGTTGTTTTTACCATCTGACATATGTCGATACAAAGGCTATGTATATGAATGTATTTGCTTCGCCGAATTAATCCCACTTTTAATGCCTCGTTCAGGTCGGTCGCATGTACCCTATCTACCGAGCCCGAAATAAAACCCTGGACAAAATTGTGCTAGGGCTAGTGTGCCGGGAATCCGACTTACTAGGAGATGCCGGATTTGCGTGCTTGACGACGCGTAAGAAAATTTCACACGTTTAGGTATCAAGAGGGTACCGATAATAATTTGTCTTGCCTCGAACATAGGCAATGATAGATTCTTAATGTATAAGGTTAAGAGCGATGACACACACATCGGTTTGTGCCGAGTCGATGGCCGAGTCGGCGCATATTTCTGTGTTTTCAAATGATGCAAAACACACACTGCGGCAAGCGTTGCCTAGCGGCTGAAGGACCGTCTGGACACGTCGTCTATGCGAAGAAACGCATGCGGTTTTATTGCATGAGCGGCGCTTGTTTATATTATTTTATATGCGCGTTAACACACGCATCGGTTTATCCAGCTTTTTTTACAAATGCAGCTCGCAATTATGAATTTTCAGTCTTAAAAATAACAGTAGAGTAGCTAGGGCGTTCTAACGCCGGGATCTCATGGGGGAGCGGGGGGTCCAGCGCGGTGAAGCTGAGTGCGGTGGTATGCATGGCGGGGGGCGGGGTAGCCGGGCACGGGTATGTGACGTCACGGAGGAGGATGTCCGGGCTCTCTGTGGAGGGGGTAGCCATGTGGTCCGAAGAGCGACTGGCGGGAAGGGGAAGCCGCCGTCGATAAGTATTTTGGGAATGAGTATGTGCGTGCGTGCGGGAGCTTATAATACTCTACTACTTAGACTGCACTATTCGCACCAGTATTATCTCTCGAAAAAGAACTTTGAAAGTGTGGCGAATGGATTTTACGAGTATCGACAAAGTCGGCCGGATGGCGGAGTTCCTCCCAACGAATAAACTGTCAGAACTCCCCGTTAAATCAGAACGACTAATCTCCGAAATGACGGCCGTACGGCGCGCCTTGTGAAGGCCTTCGACCAAGATCCGACAATGTTCGAGAGTATGCTGCACGTGGCACGCGATGGTCAACTCTGCATGCAGTATATTGGTGGAATATACAACAGTGTCGAGTTCCGACGTCTGTGAGCATAGCGGAAAAGATAAAATTGGTTAGAACACCATCTTCAAACAGCTTTCCGCATCATCGAGAGGATGCTGCAACTGGTGAATTCAGTGGTGGGAAATACAACAGCGTCGAGTTCCATCGTCTCCGAGCATGGAGACAAAATTGGGCACCATCGTCGAATGATGGCTCCCTGGCTGTTCGCTGTCGTCACGGTTTTTTTAAAAGTGCTAACTATGTAAAAATGTATATGTTTAATCGAATTATAAATGATGGATTCTTGTGCTGTGGAATAAATGAAGAAATTTTCATCAAAATGGTTTATTCATTTTGAAAAATCCCTCGCTTACACAACGCTTCATATACAGTCAACCAGCTTTCTGCCGATTTTACATTTGCATAGGCACAATTGTATTTCGCGTTGAAGGGATGATGAGGAAATTTTGAGTTTGTGATTTTCGACAACTTCTGCAGCGATGGACAGTCGAGAGTCTGCAAGTCGATGACGTTTGTCGCGCGATCCGTGAATCTTGATAGCCATGCGCATTTCTCAAATCCCTTCGCATAGATGGTAAGACCTCCATGCAAGAGTTCTCGAATTGTCTTTCTAGCTGCTTCGTAAGATATGCCGCTGTGTTCCCATCGTATTTCATGAAAATTGTGTTCCAGCCAGGTGTTTGTCTTTTTGCACTTGGCCGGTAAAGAGTCCCATGCGGTAATGAGTCGAAGGTGAACATGAGCGGTTCAGCATTCTTGTCGTGGAGTTGGACGTTGGACATCTCCTTTAGGACAAATTCGTTGACGGGTCTCTTGAGGCCCTGCACATCGACGATAAGCTCCCTTAATTATACTCGTAATGCTGACATTCTCATTACGATCGATTTCTATGGCATTCAATTCATATCGCACTTCCTCAAACAAATGACAAGTGGCATTGTTGACGAGACTTGTAGCAATCGTTGGCGCCCCGTCACGCTTGGGTAATTTCCCACATATGTGTAGGAAACTCTTGCTTGGCAGGATAGAGAGGTCTTGATGTTGGATGGCAATACGGATTTCATCGCTGTTATTGAAAGTTGAAGATGCATATGACTAATGAGCGTGAATCTCACAATGGATGATGGATTCATCAAAAACCACGGATGTCTTAATGTTTACGATTTCTTCTTCCATTTCACGCAACAGATACACAGAGCGCAGACTAAGTAATTTTTTACACGCTTTCGCCACGTACTTTGAGACCCAAATTTTTTAAGAGTAGCACGTTTTGAGGAGTTCACACTATGGGCACTGGCCGACGACTGATTATTTTTATCCATGGCCGTTTATTGTTATTGGAATATCTATTCAAAACTATACCCATCACGAATTCATATGCAGGCATGTGGTGATCGCTTCACTGCGGAAATTTACCAAATCAACGTCCTGATCCACTATGCGAAGCTGTATCGTGTCAATCGTTCGGTTCGTGATTGGCAGATAAATTACGTGGGAGGGAACTTCAATGATTTTATAGCCTGGTGGCATGGAAGGAAAGAATTCGTGAATTGTGTGTACATTTTGTCCGTTAATATAGGCACCAGCGGTAATTTTGCACTCAACGCGTAGGGCGTTTACTTTGAGAATGGCTACAGGAAGGTCCGATTCGTGTATTTTATTGGCTTCCAATCTGCGTGCGGCGAAGCCGCAGAATGGTTTCACCCAATGATGCCCAATAGAATTTTTCCGCTCAAAATTTACATCCTGATCACCCTCCATCTCACTGCGTTGCGTGTTATTATTGGGTTTAATGCTGATTTTGATGTTTTTACGCGAGAGCTCTGTTTGTATATATGTCTCAATATCCTCTATTTCATAACTGCCCGTAGGTATCGTCAACACCTCATCTCCCACGTAAAGTTTATCGTGGTCAACGTCAATATTGGGAATAGAGTTGAAGGTTAATAATTCCACGAGACCGAGGGTATAATTTTAGTGTGGCGAGAGTTCGATGGGGGGCCTCGAGTATGGACGATGCGCCAGATACGGTCAATGTTAAACTTTCACCCATGATGCTGGTAAATTGACAACTGGATTCTCCACGTCATTTTCCGCCTATACATAGTGTATATTTGTCTTTGTACTGCAATTGTCGACAAAGAAAATTGAGACACAAATGTCCACATTCTATACTATCACATTCAATACTATCAATACTATCTTATCATATTTCTATCCAGTCTTTTTGTAAGCGATTCAGTGTGCTCCACGACCGACATTTTCATCGAAATGTACAATTACTGCTACGCATTTGAGAGGTCCGCTCGCTGGCAATGTATCGTGCATGTAAACTCCACGAAAATGTGCAATCTTCAGGATTTTTGTATACTTGAGTAGGTCGCGGTCGGTGAGGGGTCGGTGAGGTAGCGTTACTTCTAGTTTTTTGGCTTGATATGAAGGCCCATTCACTGCTTATATGGTTTAGATGTAGAGCCTTGTTTAATGCACTCGCTACAATTGTCCGATTATGACGCTAACGTTCATCCAAGTCATGTTTAGCTGCTTGAGCAGCATTTACAGCTTTAGCTATACTAGCCGTACCAACTGATAAAGCACGCGTAGCGCTAAAACCCGCAAGAATGGGCACGAGAACGGTAATAAACCACCAATTTTATGGGGTACAGGTAGAACCCGAGGTATGCGTACTTTACCACCTCGCAACTTTACAGTTGCACGAGCACCCTTTAGAGCTGATATAGCAATCTTATACGGATAATTACTTTGAATCATTGTCTTCTTTGCAACGCTAATTATCTTTTTCAATTAAATGCCACCCTTGCGGGCCTTTATCGCCATGCCAAATTTTCTCTTTGTCTTCATAATATTTGCCACACTCCAAGCACTGGCTTTTTCACCGATTTTAGCGTCTTTAGTGGTAACACGTTGCCAAGTCTGTTCAGCCGACACTTTATCCGTCAAATGTCTCGCCTCAATATTATCCGGATTTTTCGAATACGCAACATCGTGCTGTTTGCAAGCCGTGTTCAATGGATTAATTCCCGGTTTACCCCGAGCAAGGCGCTTGGCCAACTTTGTGCCTGGTCCACAATACTGATACCTAGGCAGATGAAATTCAATGCGGAGTTTGTTGATTACGCGATTGACCAAACCTTTACCACTCGTCCCATGCAGAATCATGTCTGAAGATAATACGCGACTGACGGATAATCCTTAAAATGGGAATTTATTGCCGGATAGCATACGTGCACGGTTTTGCGGTCCATCAAATTGTGGGAAAATCAATGCTTTGCCCACTCTCATTGTCCATCCGAATCGCTCAAGCAGCCAAAGTATAAGTTGCTCGAACGTTCACTCGAACCTGTGAGTGGAGTTGAATATCATCCATTCGAGGCGCATGAACCAGTGGTAGCACCAAGTGATGCATGTTCCAACTCTATATTCATATTTGATGCCATAGCATGCGAAAAGCAGGATAATGTTAGGGCCTTCTTATCCATGGGAAGACACGAGATCGTTGACAGTTTTTATCTTTGTCGGACGTACACTTGTTTACCCAAACATCTCCTGAGAGATAATGTATATTTTGTGGTGCTTTTTAAGCAGGATGATATAGATCTCAAACACGTGTACAATGACCATGTTAATACGGATATGACAGATTCGTGCTTTAAAAGCACGTGCGTGAAATACTGGAATTCCTACAAATATGCATTTGTCACGATTAATAAGGATAGTGATATTAATGAGGGTCGATATAGACCAAGTTTTGATTATTATCTGACCATCGATAAATGACTCATCGCTGGTGCATGCCTTGACAGTGACAACATGAAGAGCGGACAACTGTTGCGAGAAAAAGGTGTATTGTGTGAAATTACCAAGGCGAGCGATGCAATCAGACGAAAGCATTGGATGATGAAAATTGGGAAAGATAACGATGAGGAGAGAATGCAGGATGCATTTAAGCCTATTGGAGAAATTGGTGTCGTATAAAAACGGTGAGGTGACGAAGGAGGAAATTAAGGATGAAAAAGTGAGTGATGGTGTTGAAGAAGGAGATGCGTTAAGGTAGTACGTGCGCGAACCTCCTCATTAGAAAAAAAGTTGATTTTTTTTTATGCTGTAGTAGAAACATAAAAAATGACATCCGCGAAAACTCTGCAGGCCTTACCGGCTAAATACAATAGAAATTAATTCACGAAATCAACGCATTTAACCCGCACCATATAGGGAATCCGTGCGGATCGAACTTTGGAACGGAAATAATAATATTTGCCGGTCAGATCAGAGCTATGCGAAAAGCGACGAATAACACGAAAATTGTCGCGGTCACGTATGCTCCATAATAAATATAGGTTACGGGACATTTCGAGCAGATATCATCGATTCAATCGACTCATTTTTGCGTTCGCTTGCCGCGTCTGCCATCTCTCTTGCTACAATATGCACATTACACATACACTACAACACACGATTACACATACGGTAAACAAACACATGGTTGACATGTATCGAAAGCACCTGAACACAGCGTTGACACGGATATTGCCAGAATTATGAAATGGCGGCCTGTGACAACTCAAGTCAAATCGGATTGCGATTTTGCTTCACTTACCAAACTATAATACATACAGTTATTACATGCACTTCTCAAATAATTATTTTCTGTATCATGTTTATTATTATACCCAAATACATTATATTTTGCTTTTTTCAGATTCAATAATTTATAGATTTTCTGTCGACTAGTCAATCCGCTAGTACTACCTTAAATAGTGTGAAACATCAATTGAAGAATGAGACACAAGATTCCTTCAAGAGCGAAATGCAAGATTCGTTTAAATTGATATATAAGGATAATGATGACTCGCAAAATGTCGAAGAGCTGATCAGCGAATATCTCCTGCTATTACAATCAAATAGAAAGGCAAGCTTAGATGTATGGTGTACGGAAATAGAAATACAAGCTTACAAACGAATAGCAAGGCAAGCTTGGATTATATGGTGTACGGAATCTCGCAAACGACAAATTAATGATAGGCAAATCTCCGATAACGTTTGTCTCCCAACATATTCGTGTGGTAGATGTGAGTTATGCGAAATCTGTTGGATTAAGGGAGCTGCTGTTTAAAGAAGTTCCCAATCTCGAAACTCTCATGCCAGCCGATTTGAAAAACTATAAAAAGATTGTAATCTCGACGAATGCGCACAAAAAATTGTGTAAGCCTAGTGAAACTATACGACGTAACACTAGTCACCAATTCAACACATCAATCGCAAATATAGTCGATGTGTTTGGACGCCAATTGCGTAAGAGTGTACTCCTGAGTAAGCAAGGTTCTCCAGGTCGACCTGGGATTGGGTTTAGAACTACCGCAGATGGTCATTATGACGTGGGGCAGAAACGATTGTATACCATTGCTAATCCGAAAGAAGAAGACGACGCCATCACTCTAAGGACGTTACAAAAGGGATCCCGAACTATCATTTGTCAGTTTAGAGCATATCTAGAGGGCTACCATTTTACAGTAATTACCGATCACCGTAGCCTGAAATGGCTACAGACGCTAAAGGAACCGACGGGTCGACTAGCCCGTTGGGCACTACAACTGGCGCAGCACGACTTCGAGATCATATATCGCAAAAGGGGCTGTGAACAACGTTCCCGATGCGTTGTCTCGTATTCATTCTCATGTCTCGAACCATTCAATGAATTGTGTAGAAGAGAGAGGCGCTCAACTTGCCCTATCTTCCCAAATGTCGATAGGAATAATAGTCCCGTCAGTAACGGAGGCAGACGATCCCTGGTACGTAAAGAGATTACGTGAGGTTTTAGCTCAACCTAAGAAATTCCCGAATTACCGTGTTCGCGAGGGACGTTTGTATATCTACCGCCAAACCACCAGGCGAGTGTTCCCTGAGGGAAATGCGACGGGATCAAAAATAGTTGTCCCGCGATATGCTCGCGAGGAGGTCCTGAGAGAGTGCCATGACGCGGCCCAAGCTGGTCACATGGGAGTCCAGAAACATATGACAGAGTCCTACTCTCATGTTTCTGGCCGAGAATGTTCCGAGATGTGACACGCTATGTGCGGCATTGCGAGATGTGCCAGTGCACCAAGGTCGAACAACGCCCACCCCTCGGTCTGATGGCCGGCGGGTGGTGGAGGAGCCTTGGGCGGTAGTGGCTACCGATATAATGGGCCCTTTTCCCCCAAGCAGTTGGGGAAATGTATACATTCTCGTGATTCAGGACCTATTTACGAAGTGGATCGAGGTTTGTCCACGGGCGACGGGCAAAAAGATTGGCGAGGCTCTGGAAGAGCTGGTCTTTCCTCGCTGGGGTACTCTTCAGGTCCTGCTAATGGACAATGGTACGGAGTTCAATGACTAGACCATTCGAGGCGTTGGTACTGATCGAAGCGTCTATCACACCACCACGACACCATATCACCCCCAAGCAAACCCAGCCGAACGGGTTAATCGAGTCGTGAAAACCATGATCGTCTCCTTCTTGGAAGAGGATCACAGGACTTGTGACTGCCACCTCTGGGAATTTCGATGTACGCTCAACACGGCAGTACACTCGTCTACCCTTGATACACCGGCGTTTCTAAATTTCGGACGGGACCCGCGGCCCCATAATTTCTATAGAGCTAGGGAAGAAGTCCAGCCCGAAATTGTTCCCTTAGCACCCGAAAAATGGTCCGCTCGAGTCCGGGACCGCGCGAAAGTTCACGCTGAAGTCTTCAATGACCTGAAGAAAGCGTACCAACGCCAAGCCGTCCAGTATAATCGGCATCGGCATGAAAGGACGTTCGAGAGAGGCGATCTCGTACTGCGAAAACAACGGATCTTGTCATTCGTGGCCCAAAATATAGCAGCGTAGCTCGCGCCGAAATACGCGGGTCCGTTAAAAAATGTTCGTCTATTGTCTCCGGTGGTATACGAGGTAGGCGAAAATGCGGGTAAGGTCGTGAAAGATCTGATAGAGGACCTAAAACCTCGCCTTCTCCCGTTAGACGGAGGAGTTTCCGCCACCGCCGCCGTGAACGAGAGAAATTTGGGTGTGGATAATGAAAGTGTCGTTTAATAACCTAAGGTCCTTGACAGATACTCGTACCTTTAGACTGGTAGTAGTTTCCTACAACTTCCCGCTGTTGGTGTCTTGAATTCGAAAGGGAAAATATTCGGCAAGCTATGAGTAACTACCTCGCGTCTGAGTGCTGACGGAATGTCGAGAGGTGGGCTATATTTCTCCAGTGGGTATCATTAAGGGCAGATGAGTTCCTTTTTCTTGTGTCTCTGGGCCACACAGCGAACGGAGCGAGACGACGGTCTTAAAGGGCGGGGTCGTCTTTTTACAGGGGGGGGGGGGGGATTTGTGACGAGGCAATTTTGCACGTCACCAAAGTTTGGCTCAGGCTCGGCGCATGGGAGGGCGCCTCCCGCCGTCTAGGAACCCCTTCAAACGATTTCCCAGGGCCCAGCATAAGGTAATTCATTGTATTAACCCTTTCGTTATTATTTTTGTTGTACTTCGTGAGCAAACGGCGTGTTCTCACCGTTATCAAGGGCAGGATCGAGGAGCGAGGCAAGGATCGAACAGCAACGGAGTTATCGGCCACGTCGCACCCGGTCTTGCGACGAGTCTTCGCTCCTCTACTCCATACCAGCGGAGCCCAATGAGGAGGAGGGGGGTCTCGCCCAATAACGGCCCTCCATACCTCGAGTAAATGGCTTCCATTGGATATTGATGAAATTATGAAAATGCGAACGTTATCAGCAATGTCCCCGCTGCAAAATCGAAAAGGCTGTGACTAGGCTAGGAGTGGTGGTCGGGACCCAGGTCCATGGAAAGGCTTCTCGCAAAAATTGCATCTCTTGAATTGTGGTCTGAAGCGAGGAGAGATGCAGTTGACGAGCTGTAGCCGTTCCCGCCATCCAAGAAACCGACGCCATCGGAAATATCGGAGATCGAGACCGAGGTTTTACCGGATCAAGATCTTCAGGAACTGTAGCGGTGAGGCCGTCGTTTCGCTCGTTTTGAGATCCTTTGTAATATGCACGCTGTGGCCCGTAGGGGCAAAGTATTGAAATTTTGATTATTTAAAATATTGAAGTCACGAGGCATATTATCCTGGCGTCGCAGTCGCGAACGGGAAGGATCGAGTCACCTTGCGCGATTCCATCTTTCGCGAAGACCTTGCTTAAATTAAATTAAGGGGTAAGATGCAGTCAGAATTTTCAACAAATCGATTTGTTCTGAAATGTTCTCTAAAAATTTCAAGTCAATGCGATGAATAGTTTCCGGAATATCCCACAATTAGTGAAGGGGCGTCGGGTCCCCATGGCAGGTAGCGGCTGACAAACGCGCAAACGATAATACCCGGGAAGGCAGAAGGCTTCGAAGACAACAACAAAATGATATTTTAGAAGATTCCATATCTGCAGAAGCCCGATTGTATGGGCCAGGAATTGATGATTCGATGTAAGTATTTTTTTAATTAGTATTTCTATACAAAAATCAAGTGTGAAATGGGAAAACTTTAATTTGTTGACAAATTGTTTTAACAATTGGCTATAAAAAATTGAATGCTCGACTTTTCGGAAAACAATTGTGATATTCGCATTCAGCGGATCAACATACATAAAAAAAAGTTCAGCTTTATCGCTCGAGCTCAAAATTTTAAGAACATATAATACCGCATCCACATCGAAAAACTTTAAACGCGCTTTTCTCGAAACTATGTTTTTCAAGACGGTGACCACTATAATTTAAAAAACCACTCGGTGGGTTTTGATGAAATTTGGTGTGCTTATTGATAGCATTAAAAACTAGTCCTTAATCGAAGGATTTTCATTTTTGTTGAAAATTTATATTTTTTTAACAATAAACGAGCGATTTTTTGGTCGAAAATCGAAAGTTATCTGTCGGAAACTGCCATTTCGTTATTTAAAAAAAAAAAGCTTTCATTAAGGACAAGATTTATTATTACACTAATTATTTTTGTTTGTTTTTTTTTTATTTCAGATCATCCAGTAAAATTGTATGATGGTCACCGCAAAGCACTACATGCCGAATCTTCGACAAAGATGGCGATATTTTTATAAATAATAAATATTTTTCTTTGAAAATTTGTACAAGTCAAGTTGAAAGATAACATAAAAAGTCTGTGTAACCACTTTTGTAGAACAAACTTAATGGCTATAAAAACAAATTATTGAAAATGCTCGTTTTTCACACCTGTGACTGCATCCCACCCCTTAACGTAGAGCCGCCGAGAGGGGCTCACTTTTGAATAGCCAGAACTGAAGTCATTTAAAATAAGCTAGGATTAAAATATCGTCTGTTTGTTGTACTCGAAATAGAGATTGACATACGTTCAAGGAAGAAATCTGTACCGCTTTGAGAGATAACAGGACCGCAAATTGCGCGTATCCCGAACCCGTATGCGAGAGCCGCGAAAAATCAAATTGACTACTGATTTCATAAAATCTCGGAGTATCGTAATATCATTTTGTGCTGTTGTCGCGGATCAACCCCGCCTCTCTACCAAATTCAGGGCTGCGGCACTCGAGTAAAACACATCTCGTCGATTCGTCGGGAAAAATAAATTTGCGTGGCTGGCGCCCTATCCCGTACGAGTCGGACGACAGCTATTTTGCTACGCGAGTACCGGAAATCGTGTCACAGAACATGCGCAAAGAAATGAATGAGAGTAGTCAGTTGTTGGTTAATGGACTTGAAACTATGATGAGAGACATTGCAGTGAATCCGCCGATACACCGCTTCAACAATACATCCTTCCACAGGTCATCGTAAGTATGAAAAAGGTCTTTAGCAAGGTCTACAGGAAGTGGTGATTTGTCCTTGAAGGTAGCCAAATTGTCAGTGGCAGCAGCGTGTTCAAATGTACACAACGATTCAATCCTGTCACGTCTGGAAGAAATGAGAACCCAAACTTTCGTTTCCTTCTTTCTTGTCTACGCCTAGCGCAATAGCACGGGAAGAGGGGATTTGCTTCGGGGAGGCTTCGAATCCATATGCGGTGAAAATATATGTAACGGGTTCGACAGACGTAGCTTCCAGTAACAAGGTTATTTTATTCTTTAATGATGTTTGAGATTCGGATTTCTCGGAGCACACTATTGGTGATCGAGGAAAGATACAGAAAAAATGTAATCGGCTTAACTTACGTTCGCCGAGCGGCCATTGCTCGTAGTAGGACGAAAGGCCTTGGTAAATTCTTGTGGCAGGCTTCTTCGCAAAATAAAAGTTAGGAGAGGTTCATACGTGGGGAAGGGGTGCATTCTCTGTGATGCGGTTTTCTTAGGGATTGATTATTGGGTCGTGAGGATCTAGGGTGACCTATGTGATTGGTCGAGACAGCGCCGGACAAAGGACTTCTAGCTCGTTATTGGGTCACGTCTGTCGATAAACACAATCGTTGTTGTATTTCCGAAAATTGAGTGAAGGAGCTTTGATACCAAAATCAAAATGCTTGTAGGTAATTGTAATTCATATGACTGAGAAATTATCTGAGGATGCATTAGAGCTCTTTTCACTTTAGACGCTAAAAAAGGCTACTTTCATGAATTTTTGGACAGGTTTATATTATAGATATTGATATAAAAGTTATTACACTTAATAAAGACACTCACGAAATACATTTTAAAAACTTGTTTATTCATTTAAGTCACCATTTATAGACAAAAAACGTAGTTAAAAAAATGTCGTAAAAAAATTTTAGGTTCCGCTGTTGATGAAATCTCGGAGATGGGTCATCTGAAAACAAAAAAACATACGGTTTTAGATTCAGTATGTTAATAGCTATAGCGCATATCATACGATTTTTTATATATGCAAAAATAATAAAAATAGCGGACATTTTTCGAAGAAAACATGTCTTCTTTTTCACCGTTTTTGTCAAAAAATATCTAAATTTTAAAAAATCCTTGATATGCGCCATAGCTATAGTTGTGAAGAATATGCGGTTAAAATTTCATAAGGATCGGCTCAGTATTTTCGAAGATTTGATCAACAAGCCGTCGAAAAACGTTGTTTCGCGAAAATCGGGTTTAAAGTTTGTTTGGGTTACATCAGTACATCCATTTTAAAAAAATGTATTTCGAAAGCGTATTTATTAAGTGTAACAACTTTTATATTAATATCTATAATGTAAACTATTGTATAGTATAAATTAGTATTGTATATTTACGAAAAAAGTCTCCTGGACACGTACTGCCTTTGAAGATTACAACATAATAGGAACATTGTTCGCACTTACTTATTTAATAGCCATATCAACTATACATTTTTCATGGATTATACCTACCGCAATAATGATAGTCGTAATAAAAGTATTTGAAACAAAGCAATTTCTTACAGCACGCACAAGCGATAATATCTGCTTCGTCGCATATATCGCATGTCAGTGCATTTTGTGAAAAGCAAAATTCTACCGGATTTTCGAACTGTGGTCTTTCTTCTTCGTAACTGCTTTTGTACCACGCATGTTTGAAGAGGCTTGTAAACCGTGGAGTAAGAAGAAAACTGGTTGTGCGTAAAAGATTATAACTTAAAGATATTCTTTCTCAAGCGCAGATTGATGTCGTAATTGTGCAATATTACTGTGTCAGAAAAGTGTTTGGCGAAGTTTTTCTATACACGGAAGCCGTATACATTAAAGGACTGTATGATTCCCGTTGTACCTGCAAGAATTACCAACTTAACGCCTTGACTGTGAGTGACACGCATAGGAACAAAAAAAAGTCGTGCCATTTTTGTGTCATGACACGTATAGGGGCATAATTCTATTGCATCGAATCGATGCAGTAGAAATAGGTAGGTTTTTAAATGCCCATGTACGTGTCAAGACACAAAAATGGCACGACTTTGTTTTGCCCCTATGCGTGTCACTCACAGTCAAGGGGTTAAATGTGAACGAATTTTCTACAGAATTAAAGAAACTGGTGCAATTCATTTACCTGCTGGAATGGTTAAAACTTTGATGTTTTGCCCTTGCATATCTATTTCTTCAAATGCAGTTGGATATTGACCGCTTTAAGAATCCAGAAGTATTATCGAGTTTGGCGCCGGATTGGGGATATATACTTCTTAGAACCAACGCTTGAAATGATTACTGGTCAATTTTCCAGATTTCGAAGCCAATAGAAATACATCTTCGGCTCTGAATATATTTTATTCCACTCGAGGTCCAAATTTGCCAATAGGTCCGCTTGAAACGACCAACATAGGTGTCAAAAGCTTGCCACTCGCAGAAATCAAAGGCTGTATACTATAACTGTGTGTTATCGATGTTTTTGATTGGACTACTGTGTTGTGCCGCTGAATCGCGCCAACATGTGTGCCCTGGATTTACGTCCCCGAAAAAGACTGGTGGCTGGAATCGGGCGATCGAGGATGGCTGGGGTCTATCCAATGACGAGTAAATCTCCAACTGAGGAATTACGAACTTACAATTATTTAACTTTATTATAATGAGGCAACATTTGATTTACAAAATGTTTCATTGCCTCCGACACTCACTTCATGCCGTCAGCCGAAGACTGACTTCTGACGATTCGTTCCTCTAATTGTTAACTCGATTATTGGCAATCGAACGTTCTCGAACGTTCGAATCATACGATGCCGATTCAGCAATACGTGTCGCCAAAGTCACTTCTGGAGGTGCTTGACCTGCCTAAACTGCTGTCGTTTGCACGGGAGGGCTATGGCCTCTCGATTTCGTAAATCGAATATGCTCATTTCTATGCATTTTGAAATATGCGCTAAATTAGGGGCACAACATTACTCCCCTCTTAGGAAGACGAAATCCATGGCTAAATGAAGATGAAATTTTTTTTGTTTTGTTTTTTGTCCGGTCGTCTTTCGGCTTGCAAATAGTTTTACAAATGCATTATACGTGTGACACATTCCACACGTGCATACTTATTTCGTTGAAACCTTAATAGACATTTATTTTCCCAAAAGTTTTATTGAATTTCCCATTTCATATTAAATTGTAATGCTCTTAGTGGTTTTTGTTTACGGCGTACGGGTTCGTGGTGTGTTACGCGTGAACGTGACTCTAAGATTCTTTGAGTCAGCTGTTGCGTTACGTTTCACGGCTCGCGGCTCCAATGCTGCAGTGAGAAGGTCGCTTCGTTGTGACATAGCTCGCAGGCGGTGATTTCGTACGTACTTGTATGTTATGTACATGATAATGATTACAACGGGGATGAATATGCTTAAATAATAATTTCCGATAATATGTTTATAGGTTGATACGGAATCGTGATCGTTAATCATTTTTTTTTTAAATTCTCGATTCTTTCTCCTATTTTGTTTATTTCCGCTGGTTCATTTATTATTTCATGAGGTCTACTTGTTTCTAGTAGCGAATGTTGTATATCTACTTCTGAAAACAGAAACGATAGATTATACGATGGTAGAAACGTTATAGTTTCTTCCTGATGTATTTCTTTTAACGTTTCAATTTTAAAATCTTTGGTTGTGACAGAACATTTCCCGTCCAAAGCCAATATTCCTGTACCACTTAGTGTTCGGGGTAACCGACGCGGGAGCTCACGATATTTTTGCGAGGCGCTTGCTGGGGTTGTAAGTCCCAGTTATACCTGTCGGTACGTCGATGTTATCTCCCGAAACTGTTCCTGACGACGAAGTTGACCCGAGAGGAACGATGGGAAAAAATGAATTAAGATTGGGATTTACACTTTCTTTTTAATTCACTATATACTTTAATAACAAGAAGAAAACAAAAACTATTGCTGATGACAAACGGTTGTACAAAATAATTAGTAATTTGGATCGTGTGATGTGTTCGTTCGAGTCAGGGATCAAGATGAGTTCTTGTCCGTGTCGAAGTTCACGAGTCGAAGTTAAAAGGTTTTGTAGGCGAGCAGCTAGTTGTGTCTGTCGCGCTTGTTGAGTTAAGACTGATTTGAACTATATAGAAAATGCAAACTCTCGAACTTTTAGCTCTCTCGTTGGAGGGAGGTAAAGATGGCTTCGAGAGTTTGTATCACGCATTCCTCATTGGTTGACCCTTACATTACGAGATTTTGCAAATATTCATTGGCTGAAAGGGGTCGCGTCCCCCGCAGGTAAGCACGAAGCGTTGGGATGCAGTGCTCAATCGGAGGTTCGCGCAAAAACAACCCTGACGGTCAATCCGTCATAAAACATTTGGTCGCCAGACGCCGTACCTTGGATTTTTCGATAATAAAGCGATCTAGCAATCCAACACTTGGTCGCCAGACGCCGTGCCGCGGATTTTCCAATAGTAAAACTATTTAGTACTACGACATCTGGTCGCCAAGGGTTCCTTCGCGGATTTTCCCATTGAAGCCGCGAAGGGTAAGAATGTAAAAGCTAAGGGTTCCTCTGAGGCTATGCGATTGTCAGTATACGATATTTCCAGAACATGAATATTGTCTGTAGGTATAGCGCGTGTGGATTTGTCTGAGATATAGATATATATATATAAAATTAATCTACGCTGCATTCCGTGATGCTGAGAACTGAACATCTTCCCCCCGTTGAGAGATTGTATTCAATTGATCAACGATACCCTGCATGTAATACCAATTATTATACAGATACTTTTCTGCTTAATGTTCTATATTGTTTTTCTCTGCACCGTCACTTTCACTTAGTAATGGGGCGAGTTTGCGGATGTTTCTATCGAATTCACCCGTAGCCGTCTTCACTCTGACTGCTCGAATGACTCCGTCATTTCCAGGATACACCTTGATGACTCGACCCAGAATCCATTGCCTCGGCGGTAGATTGTCTTCTCGGAGGATCACAATCGTGCCCTCTTTGATGTTGTGATGGCCGCTGGTCCATTTCGTCCTGAGGTTTTGCTCGTTGAGGTACTCCTTGTGCCACCTTCTCCAGAACTCTTGTTGTTTTTTTCTGGATTAGCTCCCAATTTGATAGCCGATTGGATGGCGCTGACTCGAAGTTGGTTTCTGGTAAGCTCATTAAAGAATCGCCAACAAGGAAGTGACCGGGGGTCAGAACAATTAAATCGTTGGGATCAGTGGATATGGGAGTGAGAGGGCGAGAGTTCAAAATTGCTTCGATCTCAATTACAAATGTATTGAACTCTTCGAACGTAACTAAGTCATCGCAGATTCTTTTAAGGTGATGCTTAAACGATTTTACCCCAGCCTCCCATAATCCCCCAAAGTGAGGAGAGAGCGGTGGTATGAAATGCCATGTGATTCCTCGCGTTGCGAGATGTCGTTGAATCTTTTCGTTGTGTACCCTTGACTGGACAAAGGAATATAACTCCTTTAATTCATTATTGGCGCCGATGAAATTGCTGCCGTTGTCCGAATAAATGTTTCTCGGTTTTCCTCTTCTTCCTATGAATCGCAGTCCATACGCAACTATTCGTTGCAATTTGCCTATCGACGAATATTTTTGGAAGAACGATGGATCAGGACTCCTTGTTTCTTCGGCGGTGAAGAGCATGCATTGTGTTTTGCGCAATTCCGGAAGTTCTGCTGGGATTGTTAAGCTGCTCACTGGCCACGAAGTTTCGTCGAGTGACAGCCATGATGGACCCGTCTTCCAGTTCGACTTCAGTAAGAACTCGGTCGGAAGTAATCCTCGCGAAATGTGATCTGCGGGATTGTCTCCAGAGCGGACGTGTCGCCACACCGAGCCTTCAGTTTTTTCTTGAATGCTAGCTACTCGGTTTGCAACGAATACCAACAATTTATGTGGAGGAGTCCTTATCCAGTGTAGCGCTACCATTAAGTCTGACCAGAAGATCGTTTGGTCGATGGGACGATTGATTGCCTTTTTGGTCGCCACGTATAAATCGGATAATAGTACTGCGGAGCACAATTCTAGACGAGGAAGCGTCACAGACTTAATCGGTGCAACACGATATTTCGCGCACAAAAGTCGTGTTTGTATATTGCCGTCGGTGTCGCTGGAGCGCAAGTAGATGCAAGCTCCATATCCCTTTTCACTGGCATCGCAGAATCCGTGCAATTGAACATCTATCGACCTTGGTATTATCACTCGTCGATCACATGAGACGTTGTTTAGCTCGATCAGTTGGGCCGCATATGTTCTCCATTCGGTGAGTACGCTCAAGGGGATGGCGTCATCCCATCCGGTTTTTTCCAGCCAGAGTTTGTGGAGAATCATTCTGCCCTTTAGTATTACTGGACCAAGAAATCCCAGTGGATCGAATATTTTTGCAACCTCTGAGAGCATGGTTCGCTTGGTTATCTTCGACGGTTGTTTGATAGGCTTTACCGTGTACACGATCGTATCCTTTGCTGAGTCCCAGTGGAGGCCTAACGTTTTTATTTTCGCGTCGCTCGAAGTGTTCAGTTGTAAGTTGACGCTTCCGTCGGGTAGTCGTTCTAAGAGACGAGGCTCATTAGAAGCCCATTGTCGCAAATTGAGACCTCCCCTTTTTAATAGATTGGAGATTTCATCGCGGAGTGCTTCTGCTTCTTCATACGAATCTGTTCCGGTAAGAAGATCGTCAACGTATAAGTCTCTTTTGATGACTGCCGATGCCAGCGGGAAGTGAGAAACTTCATCGTCTGCTAATTGATGGATGCAGCGAATGGCGAGATATGGAGCGCATGACAAACCAAATGTGACTGTATTCAGTTGATACGTCTTTTGGTTGCCGGCTGTATCTCTCCACCATATTCGCTGGTATCTTCTATCCTCTTCTCGGACCAAGAATTGCCGGTACATTTTCTCTATATCCCCGGTCAGGACATACTGATGGGTGAGAAAGCGTGTTAGTAACGAGAATATGTCATCTTGTATTGTTGGTCCGGTCATTAAGGTATCATTGAGCGATGTTGGATAGTCGTCGGTTCTCGCCGATCCGTCGAACACTACTCGTAACCTTGTGGTAAGGCTCGCCTCTTTTATGACCGCGTGGTGAGGCAAGTAGAATCCGTGTTCTCTTGCGGACTCTTCTGGCACTTCAGACATGTGGCCAAGATCAATGTATTCTTGCATAACGGCAGTGTATTGTTTTTCAAATTCGCTATTACGTTTGAATTTACGGAGAAGTGAGTTGAACCGTTTTTCGGCCAAGTGGCGACCATCTTTTAATTCTGGCTGACGGCTGTTAAACGGAAGCGCGACTACATATTGGCCTATCGGTGTGCGTGAAACATGCCTCTCGAAATGCTTCTCGCAAGCTTGTTCCTCCTTCGACAGGTGTTTGTTCGCATTGATGTCGTCCATCTCCCAGAAGTCTCGCAATTCTCGTTCGGCGCTAGCGTAATAGTTTTGAAGCGATTGTTTCTTCGACGACGGTCCCTTTGACAGAGCATTTCCCCCGATGATCCAACCGAGTTTTGTCTCTTGCATAATTATGTCGGGCGCATCGGGGCCGTTGAGTCTAATCTGTCCCTGACAAAGTAGCGAAAGCGTTGTGCCGGCGCTCAATAATAGATCTATCGGCGCTGGTTGATCGAATTTCGGATCGGCTAATGCCACGTGCTTCGGAATATCGAGACGGCCTCTATCTATCGGTTCACTGGGGAGTGCACCACCTAACCTTGTGACCGTAAGAAAGCTGAGCGTTCTGGAGTATCCGGTGATTCTTGAATCTATTGTGGCCTTTACCAGATAATTCGAATTCGATTGAGCGTTGTTAATGGCTTCGATGGGGACATTGAACTTCTCCAGTGGAAGTTTTAGCCTTTTAGCGAGAGACTCCGTCATGAAATTAGAGCTGGATCCGGTGTCTAATACTGCGCGGCATTGAATAGCTTGTTGCACGTTATTTCGTATGAGAATAACTGCGGTGACAATTATGTCTCTCGTGGGGAGGGTTGCTACGAGTGCTGTAGCCGCTTGCGCATCTGAGGCTGTGATCGGCTCTAGTCATGCTGACGACGTCCTTAACGCGTTCAATTCTTCTTCCGTCAAGTGTAAGAGTGCGTTATGACGCTTCAAACACGTAGAACAGGCCGGCGATCGACAGTGACGAGTCTTGTGGTTAGACTTCAGGCAATTCAAGCACAAATATGCCTTCCGAGCCTCTTGGATTCGCTGGGATGTAGCTAATGACAGGAATTTTTGACATCCTGTGATTCCATGCTCTTCCTTGCACAGCGGACAGGATTTTCCATCCGTGGAGGTCAGGAGTGCCTGAACCTTTTGATGTCTCTGACCTTCATTCCCTCCTTTGGGTTTTCCTTGCCATTTTGTAGTCGACGGCGAAGGCTGGTTGCATCCTGACGGAGCCATGGGTGTGAGTCGCGTCGCTTCTTCTCGCAGAAAGCGCAACATATCTTCGTAGCTAGGCATTTTAGTGCCTTGGATTTTCCTGTTCCATTCTCTCGCAGTGTCCTTGTCTAATCTTTTCAGAATGGTATGCACGATCGGAGTGTTCCAGTTTTCGATCCTTTCTCCGAGTGCCTTCATGGCAGGGATTTGCGTTTGAACGTTATTCAGTAATTTCCTGATCTCGTCGACGGAATTTTCCTTCATTGCGGGAGTTTCCATCAATAATTCATAATGACGAAGAATCAAGATGTACTCTATGTCGTACGTGGATTCGAGTAAACTCCAGGCTACCGCGTAATTTTCATCTATCGCTTGAAAGGCGCTGATCGAGTTTCCGGCTTCGCCGGCGAGCGTTCTTTTTAAATAGTCGAGACGTTGCGCGTCTGATAAGCCGTTTCGATTGTGGATTGTCTGAACAAACCAGTCCCGATACGTTCGCCAATCTTCCAATTTTCCGTCAAATTTTTTCGCGTCAACCCTCGGTAACGATACGAAGTATTCCGCTGATGCATTTGATACGGTAGATGTTGGTCGCTGATCGGGGTTTGGAACTTGTCTGTCTACAATTGCTCCACGGTTTGGCTCTCTAAATTTTCGGACGAGCACGAGCATTTCTTCGTATTCGTCCATTACAGTTTCTTCCACTGCGTCATGATCTATCATAGGTTCAATGACCTTGAGCGCCTCTTGGATGCGTGGGAGGTCCGCGATGGCTTCGTCAATTTTCTCGAGATTTTTACTAATGTACTCGGTATTCGCATGCGGCCCGGACCTTTCGAGATAATTTTTTAATTTTGTGATTCTCGTTTTAATTTGACCACGCGCTTGTACAAGGGTTGCTCGTTGCGCCTTCTGTGCTTCCGTCAACTCAGTTCCCGGCATTTTGTTCGAAATCGAGATGCGATGCAAAGGTAAAGGAAAATATAATTTTTTGGCGACTCTTTATGTAATGAGCTTACCTTTGACGTCCGGTGAGTTTCGGTGTAGGTAGGTGAATGCGATGATGCTATCTCAGCTCCTCGTTGTTCACAGATTGTGGATGCTTCCTCGAGTAGTTGGATGTGGTGGATTGATTCCTCTCACAGCACGCACTCTCGAAGTGTTTCCTTTGATTTTGTGACCGGTGTTGGGTTTCCGCGGTAGGTGATGCCTTTTGGCGTTTTCAGCTCCGCTCCGTTCACCGACGTTACGATTCTTAGCGTAGTTGGGTTTCCTGGCTCAAGGCTTTTCAGGATACGCACTCGCGATAGGTTTTTGTTTCACCTTTCACTTCGAATGACTGTTTTATTCACTAGATATCCGGCTCGAAGGACCATTAAATGTTCGGGGTAACCGACGCGGGAGCTCACGATATTTTTGCGAGGCGCTTGCTGGGGTTGTAAGTCCCAGTTATACCTGTCGGTACGTCGATGTTATCTCCCGAAACTGTTCCTGACGACGAAGTTGACCCGAGAGGAACGATGGGAAAAAATGAATTAAGATTGGGATTTACACTTTCTTTTTAATTCACTATATACTTTAATAACAAGAAGAAAACAAAAACTATTGCTGATGACAAACGGTTGTACAAAATAATTAGTAATTTGGATCGTGTGATGTGTTCGTTCGAGTCAGGGATCAAGATGAGTTCTTGTCCGTGTCGAAGTTCACGAGTCGAAGTTAAAAGGTTTTGTAGGCGAGCAGCTAGTTGTGTCTGTCGCGCTTGTTGAGTTAAGACTGATTTGAACTATATAGAAAATGCAAACTCTCGAACTTTTAGCTCTCTCGTTGGAGGGAGGTAAAGATGGCTTCGAGAGTTTGTATCACGCATTCCTCATTGGTTGACCCTTACATTACGAGATTTTGCAAATATTCATTGGCTGAAAGGGGTCGCGTCCCCCGCAGGTAAGCACGAAGCGTTGGGATGCAGTGCTCAATCGGAGGTTCGCGCAAAAACAACCCTGACGGTCAATCCGTCATAAAACATTTGGTCGCCAGACGCCGTACCTTGGATTTTTCGATAATAAAGCGATCTAGCAATCCAACACTTGGTCGCCAGACGCCGTGCCGCGGATTTTCCAATAGTAAAACTATTTAGTACTACGACATCTGGTCGCCAAGGGTTCCTTCGCGGATTTTCCCATTGAAGCCGCGAAGGGTAAGAATGTAAAAGCTAAGGGTTCCTCTGAGGCTATGCGATTGTCAGTATACGATATTTCCAGAACATGAATATTGTCTGTAGGTATAGCGCGTGTGGATTTGTCTGAGATATAGATATATATATATAAAATTAATCTACGCTGCATTCCGTGATGCTGAGAACTGAACACTTAGTGCTGTACGTTCTAATACAGATTGTATTAGAATTAGATTGTATGATACAATTTATCATTAATGCTTTGGTTTCAGGTGATGCGTACAACCAACGTCCTCCTTTTTCCAAGGCGATCACCATCGAATTTTTTATTCGCACCAGGTGACGAGTACAATATGAAGTTCCTGGTTTTTTTTCCTATAAACGTGGTCATGTCGCACGGTGCCTCAGATCGTATTACTTGTCTAGCATGTTTCGGATGACAGTAATATTGGGTGTTTTCCTTTTTACAAGGTGCTAATTCATTTTCGGTTAGCGACAGATAATCTCTATTTTCTCGGTTTATAATTACAAATTTCATCGACGTTTCTATGAATTGAAAACTATTTTGTTCTATTCATACGGGCATTCACACGGACTTTGTTAATGCTGCATTCGATATTCTCGATTAAAGGTATTCTCAGAACTAGTACTGGAGTGTTTTCGCTACAGTAAGAGCCTATTTCTGTAACTTTTAAGAGGTTGCTCATTTTCTCGCATTTGACTGACGTCGGGAAATTAAGTCCTTTCCGCAAATGTGGTAGTGCTTCTTTTAGATATGCTGCCAATTGTCTTCGTGACAATGTGGTCAGGGTAAGTATTCCCTTCAGTAGCCCTACTAGAAAAGTCTCTAGTAAACGTATGCCGTTTAATCCTCAGTCAATAATCTTTTTCTTTGTCCCTGTAGTAGACCCCCGTAGATTGATTCTACTTCGCTTTCTATTTTATTTTCGAAATTTTCGAGACAATCCGCTAGTTTGTTGGATAAATCGTGTTCCGGAGTCTGGTGACAAGTTTCCACTAAATGTTTTGATGCTAACTTTATTTGTTGATCTCTATCCATAATGGGCTGGATATCCATGAGTATGGCCAATTTCTATACTTCTTTCGTGACGAATAGCATTCCAATTTCCTCGTATTAAATTCCTGGTGACGTGGAAAATTTGTCCAAGTCAACATTTCCATGTTTACTTTTTTGGTTGTTCCCTTGCGTAACCCTAGGAAGGGCGATAAGAAACGTTTCCACGGTCGAGGCGACGTTTTTTGCGAGGGAGTGTCTGGTCAGGAGCTGTGTCAGCACCCCGGCTGCCCTTGAAGGTGTAGTTCACCTCGCGGTTGAATTTCTTCGAAATTAGAATGAAGTGGGGATTCTTTCTCAGCTCTGGAGCTCCGTTATTCTAGAGGGGCATCATTAATCGTTCGGTTTTCATTGAGGACAGGTAGATAAAAATAAAAGTTTTTAAAAGTAAGTCTACTTTTTCTATTTTTTTTTTTTTTTTTTCAAGATTCGTCTATTGATTTGTGCGTGTTTTTTTTCCCTACAGGATGTCGTTTCCCATCCGAGGTGAACGGGTAGTATTCGAGGGCCAGGGGGTCGACCTCTTGTTGGTAAGTTTATTCTTCCTTTTTATTCTATTCCTTTTAAATTTCACCTTTTCCTTATTTTGATTTTGATTTCCTTTTTTTCGTTAAGTCGGTGAAGCACGAGGCCCATGGGAGGTCGCCCTGGATGAGCCTTTGGCTGCGCCACTTCGTGACCCATGTCAAGGGCATACGGGCCCGTCCATATCCATACCGCGCTCAGGAGGTCCTTCTCCAGTTGTGGGAAGAGGAACCATTCTCTCGGGAATGCTGGGAGTAGGACTACGAAGGGATGCCTGCCGACATTCTGTGCCTTGGGTCCCTTTTCGGCCTTGAGCCGTTATAGCGGGTCGTGATCCGCGACTCAATCTAAGATGCCTATATGGTTAGGCCGTATGCTGGTCAGGGACCCCTAGGGGTTCCGACGAGTGAACTGCGTACCACCAGCTCGGGTAGCAGCCTGCTTAGCTGTTAGAGTGTTGGAACGTCACTCGACTCGACCGGTAGTGCGACTGAGGCCCGCATCCCCACGAGCGAACCGGTAGGTACCGCATTTATGCGGGGCCGCGTTGGTCGCGCGTTTTGTCGGCCCTGCGCTCATGAGAGCCGTGTAGTTAGGCTCGACAACTAGGTACGGCACGTAAAACTAAAGGACATCATCTGTAACAATAGATGGAAATTTTATATTTCGTTCATGCGTTGAAACACTTTTTTCTTTTTCCTGCTTCCTTCCTTTATTATTATTATTTTTAATACATATATATATATATTGTAACGTGTTTTTTTTTGGGGTAACACGCCGCTGGCCCGCCGGGCACACCAAGAGGGCGTCCTCCGGATCGGCGCCACCATCGCCGCCACGACAAGATTCCGTA
Organism: Ophion obscuratus; assembly: GCA_964007375.1. Classification (NCBI taxonomy): domain Eukaryota; kingdom Metazoa; phylum Arthropoda; class Insecta; order Hymenoptera; family Ichneumonidae; genus Ophion; species Ophion obscuratus. The sequence goes on along the minus strand of OZ023316.1, from coordinate 16,103,357 downwards.
GGGTCCTGCGTAGCCGTATATTATTTACTAATTCCGTCAGTATTTCTCTTCATTTTCATTATGTAATGTAAACCCGATGTCGAGGCTTCCCCCGCGGGAGGAAGTACGCGCCGTCCAGAAAGGAGACATCCGAGACACCGATAATGGCGACCTTGAATTTTCGCCCAGGGCTGAAGATTGAGAAAGCGCGAGTGGCTCGTAGGCGGCTGGACGATCGGGGAGGCCAAGATTCCCGCGAAAAACTCCAGCGTTCGCGACTCCCACCTTATCCGGAGAGAATATTTTATCGAGACCGGATCCACGGGCAGGCTTTCCATTCCCCTCCCCCTGCTGCAAGGTTACTCTCAGTCCGCGTAGCACGGAGGATAAAAAGGGTTGCGGTTATAGTTCTCGCCAAGACCCGAGGTCCGTGAGAGCTAGCGCGCTGATTTTATTCTCTCGTTCCGGGAGTTACGAAATTCGAACTTCGCGCTAGAATCGTAGGCGAACTCCCAAAAGAATCGGCATGAGACTGCCCGCTCGCGAGAAGCTAGCGATAAAGGAGAGGAGCGGGGAGGGGCAGGGGTACGCGTCTCGCACACCGGCCGGCTTGTTGGATAGCTTCTCGCAAGGTACCGAGCCGGAAGGACGTGTGACGACCAGAGTAGGCGGCCATTTATTTTCTACCGGTGAGCTCAGCGTTGCCCCTTGCAAAAGTCCGCATAAAAATCTGACCGTGTGGTCGTTCCTCGATCTCGGGTACTTTTCTCGTGGCCACGGCCTCTGTCCCGTTTCTGTAATCTTAAAACCCCGTCTCACGTAGCTAGCGCGTATTGTCGGGAAATTGTGTCGTGGTTGCGCGCGGGAAGCTGAACCCCGTTTCGCGACGAGCTTCGGCTCGATTAGTCTATAAAAAGTGTGAATGAATGTGTGCCTGGAAAGTTGGGACGTGTCATCCTCGGTGATCCCTCGGCCTGCGGCGGGGCTTGCGCCAGGGGAAAGGGGGGAGAGATTGCCCTCAAGTCAGGACGTCTTCACGGAGAACTAGCCTCCCGTTTATCATCGGGGTGCGGATTCAAACCCGTGCGGACTCCCGTCCATAATAACTGCATCTACCGGGTGCCCCTTTCCCCGGTGTAAGGATTTTCCCGGCTTCGTCGCGGGGGAGAGGTTGCCGAGCATCGGCGTCCACGTAAGTAGCGACCGGGGTATTTTTCCCGGGACATTTCTTTCTTTATTTTAACGCTCGGCCGGGTAACCGATTAGCGGGGGCCCGGTTTTGTAATATTAGTGCGGCCGGTAGGGGAGAGAGAAAAGAGGCCAAAACGAGCTCGACGTGTATTGTGTGTGTGCGTAGGCCCCGGTCGGAATTGGTGTGAGTGGACATTTGATTATAATTGTCTCGCGAGATTTCACGTGTATTGTATATTTCTGTTTTCGATTTTTGTCCCGTGTTCCTTGCGAACGAGGGGAATTATTGACAACATGTAAAATAAATTCCCTGACGATAGACTTTTCATGTCGCGCGCGATTGACACCTGACCCATCCCCTCTACCTTATCCACGAGGCTGCAGTGTGGCCGGACACTGCGTTCCCTTTTCTTATCCCGACAAGCCGATTTTCGGCTGGCGCCCAATATAAATTGTCGGGACGGGAGGAGGGGAGTTTTGTGTCTCTCTCGGTCCTTTTCCCCCAGCTCCCTCGATTTTTCGGTCACAATATATACATATTGTTACGTCCTGGCTTAACCCAGTGTATTAAAACGAACATTAAATTCATATTAAGAGAGCGCAGAAAGTGTATCGTGATCGCGCGACTCGCGGGTTACCAGAGACCCGGGCTATCGGAGGTCTTCCTAGTAAAGAGCGTCAGCAAGATCGCATCTGTGGGAACGCATGAACAAAGCTGATTCCACGACGTCAGCGATTTGCCCCATCCGCAAATGAACAATCAAAAGAGATCAAGAGTCCCTAATCGTCAGTCTTTCGTGCGCGGCTCTAGAGAGCTCATCCAGTCTCTCTCACCGGAGTCCCCTCAAAGGAAGACCCGGCTATTTCGAGAATCATTGTCCAAATGTTGTTGTATCACTTTTCAATTTAGTCGTAAAATATAAGTTAAAATCTTTAAAACCTAAACACCAAGAAGTGCGTTCTTTATTTCGACGACCCTTCCAAGCACCGCGGTAGCAGACCCTCCGCCAACTAGTCGGAGAGAAGTACAAAGGCAACCACGGTCCGACGGAAGACTGCGGCCACTCGACGCTCCACCAACAAGCCCTTCCGCCTAAGGAGGAAATCTATCCTTTAATAAACATCGGTAAGGTAGGTGAAGTGCAAAATAACAAATATAAAAATATAAAAGGTCGCCAGCACAGAGGGCTCCGATCCCCAGTCCGTGCCTACGGGCCCAAAAGAGGAGCAAATTATATTACTCGTTAAAACGAGGTTATATCCTATGCTATTGCAAAAAGCACAAACCTGGGACGTAACATTTTTGGTGACAGCGATGGGATCCATCTGTCTGGCAACATTTTATAAAATTAATCGAAGAAACAAAAATGTATTCGACTAATAAAAGCCACAAATTTCGGAATTGTTGTCTCTCTTCTCCCAAAGGTGTTTTTTTTGTTTTAACGAGTGTTCAAAATCAAATTGAATGGAAGTGATAAAACGCGTGTTTAAAACGAAATTTAATGAAACTTGTGTTAAAAACAAAATTCAATAAAAAAGGAGCACTTAAAAACAAAATTTTATTAATCGCGTATTAAAAAAAAAAATTGTTAAAACGCGTATTTAAAAATAAAATTTTATTGAAACGCGTATTTAAAGATAAAATATTATTAAACGCATATTTAAAAATAAAATTTTATTAAACGCGTATTTTAAAACAAAATTTTATTAAACACGTATTCAAAAATAAATTTGTTAAAACGCGTATTTAAAAATAAAATTTTATTAAACGCGTATTTAACAATAAAATTTTATTAAACGTGTTTTTTAAAATAAATTTTATTAAACGCGTATTCAAAAATAAAAATTTGTTGAAACGCGTATTTAAAGATAAAATTTTTATTCAACGCGTATTTTAATACAAAATTTTATTAAACGCGTATTTAAAAATAAAATTTTATTCAACGCGTGTTCAAAAATAAATTTTATTATACGCGTATTCAAAAATAAAATTTTTATTAAACGCGTATTTGAGACTTCCGTTTCCGGAGTGGATGAGAGAGAGCGTGTGTGAGACAGCTGAGAAGGAAAGCGGGGAAAAGTGAGTGTGAGCGTGGTGGAAAAAAAGCGAAAGTGAGGTGAGCGGTGAAGGGGAAAGTGGGGAGTGCGGTGGAGAAGGAAAAAACAGGGTGACGGGAGAACTAAAGAAGGAAGAGGAGGTGAAAGATGGAAGCAAGGTTAGAAAGGAAGGGCGAGGGAGGGGCGGTGGGGCAGAGAAAACGGGAAGGGAAGGAGAAGGCGAGTGGAGTCGGTGAGATGGCGGCAGCAGAGGACGGCGGAGATAGGAAGGGGTTGGAGAAAGGAACGAGGCGAGGCAGGTAGGTAAAACAGGGAGGCGGTAAAGGACTCGACGGGTAAGGAGAATAGGAAGGTATGGGCGATGAGGGAGAAGGTAAGGAGGTGCGCGAAGATGCGAGGGGGCGAGTGGGGGAGGCAGGGAGAGAAAAGGAGGAGATAGCAAAAAGGAAGGGAAGGAAAACGAACTCGGAAAGGCTCCGCATGGAAAAAAGCACGAGCGTGGGGGAGATAAGCGAATTGTGGAAGAGGAAGAGGGAACGGACGGAGGAAAAAGAACAGGAGGGAGAGGAGGCTTTTCAGAAAAGCAGAAAGGAACAGAGGTCGCCAGAAGGAGGGCGACAGGAGGGGGAGGGCTGGAGGGGATGATCGCAGCAATGAGGGAGGAGGTCAGGAGCGGATTGGCGGAAGTAAAGGCGGAAGTGCAGGGGAAAGGAAGGAAAGTCGAGGAGGAACTAGGGAGGATGAGGGGAGAGATGAAGTTGGGAGAGGAAAGATGGAGAAGAGAAAAGGAGGCGATGGAAAGAAGGATAAGGGAAGTAGACGGGAGGATGAAGAAAGTAGGGGAGCAGGAGAAAGAGATGGAAAAAATCGGGGAGAGACTGAGAGAGCTGGAGAGTACAGAAGGAAGAAGAAAGCAGGGGGGTGGAGAGGGGGAAGAAGAGTGGTTAAGGGGAGAGAAGGGACAGATGGAAAGGAGAGTACAGGAAATGGAGAGGAAAATGGAGAGAAAGGAGAGGGAGAAAAGACGAAGGAACTTCATCATAAGGGGAGCGACGAGGGAAGGAACGATAAGGCAAGCGGTGGTGGAGGTGCTGGAGAAGATAGGAGCGGAAGGGAGAGTGGAAAGGGTGAGAGAGCTGAAGAATGGGGCAGGACAAGGAAAGGAGAGAATGATAGAAGTGAGAATGGAAAAAATAGAGGGGAAGAAGGAGGCGATGAGGAGGAAAAGGGAATTAAGAGAGAGGAGAGAAAGAATAGAGGACGATTTGACATGGAAGGAAAGGAGGATGCAGTGGAGACTGAGAAGAATAGGGGACGAAGAGGAAAGGAGGGGGAAGAGGGTAAAGCTGGGGTACGGGAAGGTGATAATAGAGGGGGTCACGTGGTTCTGGGACGAGAGTAGGGAAGTACTGAGGGACTGGAGGGGAAAGGAAAGAGAGACAAAAGAAGGGGAGGGAAGAAGTCAAGAGGAAAGGGAGGCGGTAGGGAGTAGAGAACAGCCAAAAACGGGTAGAAAAGGGGAAAGGAAAGAGGGGAAAAAAAAGGAAAAGAAGGGGGGAGCTGGAAAGTGGCGTTTTAGAACGTAGCAGGTCTCACAAACAAGGACAAGGGGTTTTGGAGGGGGCTGGAGGATTGGGAGGTGGTGGTGATGGTGGAGACATGGGTAGAGGAAAAAGGATGGGATAGAATAACAGAAAGGCTTCCTAGGGGATACACGTGGATGACACAATGGGCGAGAAAAATAAATAGAAGAGGGAGGGCAATGGGAGGGATGGTGATAGGGGTGAGGATGGCGATGAAGGCGGAAATAAAGGGAGAGAGGAGGGAGGAAGCGGGGATAATGGGGGTGAAGGTGGGAGCAGGGGAGGACAGATGGACCATAATTGGAGTGTATGTGAACGGGGACATAGAGACGAAAACGGAGAAATTAAAAGGATGGATGGAAAAGCAGGAGGAAGGAGGAAGGGTCATAATCGGAGGGGATTTCAACGCGAGGACAGGAGAAGAGGGAGGAGGAGGATGGGAGGATAAGGGGGAGGAGGAGGAAGGCAGGAGATCAAAAGACAAGACGGTAAATACGGAAGGGAAGAAGTTAATCAAGGTGCTAGAGGAGACGGGGTGGGAAATATTAAATGGAAACGAAGAAGGGGACGAAGACGGGGAATTCACATACACAGGGGGGAGGGGGGAGACCGTAATAGATTATGTGTTGGGGGAGAATGAAACGAGGGAAGGGGTAGAGAGTATAAGGATAGGGAATAACGTTCAGTCGGATCATCACCCAGTGATAGTGACGATGAAAAGAGGAAAGCGGGAAAGGAGAAGACAGGGGAAGGGGGAAAGGAGAGCAGGGTGTGGCAAGTGGGCGGAAAGGATGAAGGAGGAATATGGGTGAAGGATAAAGGAGGCAGGAGCGAAAGGACGAGGGGTGCAAGAAGTGGTGAAAGAAATAACAGGGAAAATGAAGGAGGCCATGATGGCAGGCGAGGAGGAAGTCGGCAAAGAGAGGAGAGCGACGAGGGGAGGGTGGTGGGATGAAGAATGCAGAGAGAAAAAGGGGGAGATGAGAGAAGAGCTAAGGAAATGGAGGAAAGGATAAAGCACAAAAAAGCCTTATAGAGGAAAGAAAAGAGAGTACGGAAAGTTGGGTAAGAGGAAGAAGGAGGAGGAAAGAGAAAGTAGAATAAGACAGATAGCGAAAACGAAGACAGAGAACAAGGTGTGGGAAATAGTGAATAGGGGAAGAAAGAAAAGGAAAAGAGTGGGAGAGAAAATAAAAGCGGAAGAATGGAAAAGATATTTTATCGAGTTGTTGGGTGGAACGGAAGGAAGAGAGGAAGCGGGGGCAGAGAGAAAGAAGAGGAGACACGGAGGAGGAATTAGGGACAGAGGAAATAAGGAAGGTGGTAGAAAGGGTCAAGGAGGGAAAAGCGATGGGAGGAGATGAAATCCAAAATGAAGCATGGAAATGGGGAGGAGAGAAGGCGATAGAGTGGGCATGAGAAATCTGCGGGAAGGTATGGAGGGGGATAGGATGGCCAGAGGAGTGGAAGAAGGGGATAATTGTGCCGATAAAAAAACAGGGGCAAGGAACGAGGGTAGAGGAGTACAGGGGGGTGACGTTGTTGCCCTCGCTGTACAAAATTTATGCGGCAGTATTGGCAAAAAGATTAGAAGAAGAAGTGGAAAAGAAAGGAGCGGTGCCACAAAATCAAACCGGCTTCAGAAGGGGAATGGAAACAATTGACAACATCTACGTCCTGAATCACGTAATAGGAAGGCAGGTGGAGAAAAGGAAGGGAATGTTGGTGGCGCTCTTCATCGATATGAGAGCGGCCTTCGATTCAGTAGACAGAAAAGAATTGTGGAAGGCGTTAGAGAGGAGAGGAATAAGAAAAGGGCTAAGGGAAAGGATAAAATAAATATACGAGGAGACGAAGAGCAGGGTGAAGGTAGGGGGGAGACAGGAGAGGAATTTTTGGCGGAGAAAGGGGTAAGGCCCGCTAAGTCCGCTCCTGTTCAATGTTCTGACGGCGGATCTCGAGGAGGAATTGAAAAAAGGGGAATGGGGGGGATAAAGATAGGGAGGGAGAAGATTTTCTCACTAGCGTACGCGGATGACGTGCCGGTGCTGGCAGAAAGGGAGGAGGACATGCGGAACATGATTAGGAGACTGGAGAGGTATTTCGAGGGCAAGAAGCTGGAGGTGAACGTGGGGAAGACTAAGGTGATGAGGTTCAGAAAAGGAGGGGGGAGGTTTAAGAAAAATATATGGAAATGGGGAGGGGAAGAGCTGGAAGAAGTAAGGGAATTCAAGTACCTAGGGTACATGTTCAGGAGGAACAGGGGCCAGAGGGGCACATTGAAGACAGGGTAAGAAAGGCAGGAACAGTGGTGAGGCAGGTGTGGGGAATAGGGAAAAGGGAATTTGGGAAAGACGTGGGAAGGAGGATGTGGTTGTTCGACACCTTGGTGTGGACGGTGATGGGCTACGGGGTAGAGATCTGGGGATGGGAAGAAAGAGGGGCGATGGAAGCGATGCAGGAGAGATATGGGAGGTGGGTATTGGGGCTCGAATGGGGAACACCAGCGTATTTGGTAAGGGAGGAGCTGAAAAGGGACAAGATAAGAACGAGAGCAGGTAGAAGAGCGTGGAAATATGAGGAAAAGCTAATAAAAGGGGGAGGGAGTGAATGGGCAAGGAAGTGCTGGGAGGAGATCAGGCAAAGGGAGAGGAGAGGTGATCACAGGAGATCGAAATGGGAGAAAGGCAGGGAGGAGTTCAGGAGGATTGGGGGGGGGAGAAGAAGAATAGGATCAAGAAGAGCAGGGGTACGAGAGGAAAGAGGAGGAGGATAGAGAAGAGCAGAAAAGGGAGAGGTGGGAAAAGATAATGGAGTCGAGATACAACAGATGGTACAAGGAGATAAGAGTGAGAGGGCTTCCAGGGTACCTGAAGGCGGGATGGGGGGAAGAGAGGTATAGGAGAGTGGCAAGGTTCAGGATGGGGAACGAGATGAGAGAAGGAAAATACTGGGAGAAGGAGGAAGAGAGAGAATGTAGGATATGTGGAGAAGAGATGGAATCGTGGGAACAGGTGGATAGGTGCGGAGGAGGAGATGGGGAAGAAAGAGGGACAGGAGAAAGGATAATAGAGACCTTGGATGAAGAGGGCGGGGGGGGAGGGATGGATGAAGAGTCTGGAAGACAGGAGGAAGGAAAGGGAAAGGGAGAGAGGGGAAGGCGATGGAGAGGAAGAAACGGAGTGAAAGGGGAATGGAGTGAGAGGAGGAAACGGAAGTCGGACGGCGGGGAAGAGAGAGAGAGGAGTAGCATTAAGGGAAGCGAGCGAGATAAAGAAAAGTAGGATGAAGGCGGTGCGGCGCAGGTGGCGGAGAGAGAGAGAGAGAGAGAGAGAGAGAGAGAGAGAGAGAGAGAGAGAGAGAGAGAGAGACAGCGGCGAAATAGATGTAAGATAGGTTAAGTAGAATAAGGAAAGTGTAAGGAAGAATGTAAGGGAGGAGGGGAAACGGAGGCCTTTGTAACCCTACGAGGAACGAATAAAGCATACATATTAAACGCGTATTTAAAAAAAAATGTATTAAACGCGTATTTAAAAATAAAATTTTATTAAACGTGTATTTAAAAATATATTTTATTAAACGCGTATTTAAAAATAAATTTTTATTAAACGCGTATTCAAAAATAAAAATTTGTTGAAACGCGTATTGAAAAATATAATTTTTATTAAATGCGTATTTTAAAACAAAATTTTATTAAACGCGCATTTAAAAATAAAATTTTATTAAACGCGTATTTTAAAACAAAATTTTATTAAGGCGTATTCAAAAATATAAATTTGTTGAAACGCGTATTTAAAAATAAAATTTTATTAAACGCGTATTTTAAAACAAAATTTTATTAAACTCGTATTCAAAAATAAATTTTTTAAAACGCGTATTAAAAAATAAGATTTTATTAAACGCGTATTCAAAAATAAACTTGTTAAAACGCGTATTTAGAAGTAAAATTCAATAAAACGCGCACGTAAAAAAAAAATTTTATTAAACTCGTATTCAAAAATAAATTTGTTAAAACGCGTATTCAAAGATAAAATTTTATTAAACGCGTATTGTATGTATGTATGCTTTATTCGTTCCCCGTAGGGTTACAAAGGCCTCCGTTTCCCCCTCCTCCCTTACAATTCTTCCTTACACTTTCCTTATTCTACTTAACCTATCTTACATCTATTTCGCCGCTGTCTCTCTCTCTTTCCGCCGCCTGCGCCGCACCGCCTTAATCCTACTTATCTTTATCTCGCTCGCTTCCTTAATGTTACTCCTCTCTCTCTTCTCCCGGCCGTCCGACTTCCGTTTCCTCCTCTCACTCCATTCCTCTTTCACTCCGTTTCTTCCTCTCCTTCTCCTTCCCCTCCCTCCGTTTCCCTTTCCTTCCTCCTCTCTTCCAGTCTCTTCATCCAACCCTCCCCCCCGCCCTCTTCGTCCAAGATCTCTATTATCCTTTCTCCTATCCCTCTTTCCTCCCCATCTCCTCCTCCGCACCTATCCACCACGTGTTCCCACGATTCCGTCTCTTCTCCACATATCCTGCACTCCCTCTCTTCCTCCTTCTCCCAGTATTTTCCTTCTCTCATCTCGTTCCCCATCCTGATTCTTGCCACTCTCCTATAGCGCTCTTCCCCCCATCCCGCCTTCAGGTACCCTGGAAGCCCTCTCACCCTTACCTCCTTGTACCATCTGTTGTATCTCGACTCCATTATCTTTTCCCACCTTTCCCTTTTCTGCTCTTCTTTATCCTCCTCCTCCTTTCTCCTGTACCCCTGCTCTTCTTGATCCTGTTCTTCTTCTTCCCTCCCCCCCCCCCAATCCTTCTGAACTCCTCCCTGCCTTTCTCCCATTTCGATCTCCTTTGCTCCCCTCTTCTCTCCCTTTTCCTGATCTCCTCTCAGCACGCGTTTAAACGCGTATTTAAAAATGAAATTTTATCGAACGCGTATTGAAAAATAAAAGTTTGTTGAAACGCGTATTTAAAAATAAATTTTTTATTAAACACGTATTTTAAAATAAAATTTTATTAAACGCGTATTGAAAAATAAATTTTTTATTAAACGCGTATTCAAAAATAAATTTTGTAAAACGCGTGTTTAAAAGTAAATGCTAATAAAACACGTGGTCAAACCAAAATAAATAAAAACAGAAATAAAACAATAGGACAAATCAGAAGATTGTCCTCATTACTGTTTTGAAAACAAAACAAAAAAAATCAAGACAGAAATAAACAATAGGACAAATCGGAAGATTGTCCTCACTGCTGTTTTGAAAACAAAACAAAATAAAAACAAAACAGAAATAAAATAATAGGACAAATCAGAAGATTGTCCTCATTGCTGTTTTGAAAACAAAACACAATAAAATCAAAACAGAAATAAACAATAGGACAAATCAGAAGATTGTCGTCATTGCTATTTTGAAAACAAAACAAATAAAATCGAAACAGAAATAAACAATAGGAGAAATCAGAAGATTGTCCTCATTGCTGTTTTGAAAACAAAGGAAAACAAAATAAAATCAAAACGTAAATAAACAATAGGACAAATCAGACGATTGTCCTCATTGCTGTTTTGAAAACAAAACAAAACAGAAATAAAACAATAGGACAAATCAGAAGATTATCCTCATTGCTGTTTTGAAAACAAAACAAAATAAAATCAAAACAGAAATAAACAATAGGACAAATCAGAAGATTGTCCTCATTGCTGTTTTGAAAACAAAACAAATAAAATCGAAACAGAAATAAACAATAGGACAAATCAGAAGATTGTCCTTATTGCTGTTTTGAAAATAAAAAAAAATAAACAAAACGGAAATAAACAATAGGACAAATCAGAGGACTGCCCTCATTGTTGTTTTGGAACAAAACAAATAAAAATCTCGAATCAAGAAAACGGCACCGATCGCGCTAGCCACTTCACAGAGGAAGAGCTAATAAAGCTACAGGATTAACTAATCAAAAAATAACGCGAGCTGGCTAAATTTGAAGAAGCCAGCAGGGCACGCGAAGTAGAACTTGAGAAACGACTCTTAGAAGTCCATGAAAGAGAAATTGCGCTACTTAAACAGGGAAATACGGGACATGTACGAGAACAAAGGGGCGAGTGTCCCGGAACCCGTGGCGACCTCAATGCAACGCTGTGGGTCAAACTTGAAAGCGTAAAAAGGGAATTAAGCGACTTGAAGTTACGCACCATAAATGAGGTGCCAAACAGCGCCCCTGAAACAAGTAATAGTGGGGGTTTTAACACGCACTTGTCATTTAAAGATGTTCTCGAATCCCACCTTCAGTGGAAGTAATATTCCGGTGCTAAAGTTTTCTCGCGCCTGTAGAAGAGCAAAAGATATGCTCACACCGTCTCTCGAACCAACATTCACGCGACTATTACGCAACAAGTTAACGGGTCGCGCATATACGGCTATCGAGGACGGTTACCGCGTTTACCGAGCGTCTCAAAGAAATTTTTGGGGGATCAAAGTTGGTAAACCAATATAAGGGCGAACTAGGAAACGTTACAAAGGGTAAAACAGAGCATGTACTCGACTATATAAGCCGCGTAAAAGATCTCCATGCCGCGATTTACGACGGAGAAACCGAGTCTTCGGGTCGGTTGTCGCGTATGAAAAAAGAATCTCGAGGATGAAGCCATGGAATGGTTTATTGGTGGTCTCCCACCCGATTTTCGACTCCGTTTAAAATTCGAGGAGTATTCTAATCTCAGCGCGGCCTATCAAACCGCGATAAAAATCGAAAAGAAAATGGAGCGCGATAGATCGCGATTTCAAGAAGCAAGTAAAACTCTGAAGGGCGCAACTAACGCGCAGCAGCAAATAAAAACTGAAAAACCAAAGCCGTCGGTGTGTGGTCACTTTAAAAGACGTGGCCACCAGGACGAGAACTGTTCGTTTAAAGAACAAGAAATGGAACCCCAGGGTCCAAACAAACTCGAGAACGACAAAACGATTCTTCAGAAGTTAAAAAATGCAAAGGGTAATGAGCAACCCAAACAAACTATCAAATGTACGTACTGCAATCGTACAAACCATACTGAACAGACGTGCTTCTTCCGTATGCGGGATACAAAACTTTCGGAAAACGGGAAACAACCTTCGGCTCCGCAAGGTGCGAACCGAAGGGACAAAGTGAAAGAGCGCCCTGTAAAAACAGTCCAAGAACAAGACGAGTCGGTACCGTCAACGTCCGCCTAAGGAGAAACACGTACATACCGACTATTGAAATCGAGGGCCCACAGTTATCAAAAATTTCCATTTTTCTAGTAGATTCAGGTTCAGAACCAAATTTGATCAAAATCCGAGCGGTAAACGATAACATAAAACCAAATCCGTACGATATTTTAAAACTGCAAGGAATTTCGGATGTACCCGTATACACAATTGGGTCAACAGAAATAGATATCTTGGGGATCTCTGAGTTTCATATAGTGGAAAATTCGTTTCCAATCAAACAAGACGCGATTTTAGACGCAGAATTTAACGGGCTAAATCGGGCAGCCATAGATTGGGATGCAGAGGTGGTAAAGTGGAAAGACGAAGTGGTACCTTTTAAAAACCATGAAACCGTGATGATCCCGAGTCGGTCAAGCAGCGTCCACTACGTCCGCGGTAAAAATATCGATGGAAAGAAGGATATATTCCGCGTTTAAAGTTGGGCGAGGGAATATTCGTAGGCGAAGCCGCAGTGAGTAACCATAAAGGCGTAGCATACATGAGAGCATTGAACACTACTGGAAAGGATGTGGAACTCGCCGTTCCGGTGGTGACTTTAGAGCCTTTCGAGCTCCACAATCCAAACCCAGAAAAAAGTCAGAATCCACGCGGGCCACCGGACAAGGAAAAATGACCAGACCTGGATAGAGATATGCGGGATCGGCTATGTGTCGAATGTCGTGCGCACGAGCAAAGCATACGCGCGGTAAAGTCAAATCAAATCGATGTAAACGCAAAGGTATTAAAAATAAAATCGCTGCTCAGACTTGAACACCTTAATGAGGAAGAGCGGGTACGTTCACCAAACAAGTCGGAGATCTATTAAAGGGTAAAATCATCGAACCTTCGATTTCGCCATATAGCTCACCGTTGTGGATCGTGCCGAAAAGGGCCGATTTACAGGGGAAACCTAGATGGCGGATGGTAATAGACTACCGAAATTTAAACGAACAGACCATCGGGGACGCCTACCCACTTCCTAATATAACGGAAATTCTTGATCAACTGGGTAGTGCAAAATACTTCTCCGTGTTCGATTTAGCAAGCGGGTTTCATCAAATACCGGTACACCCAAAACACGCACACAAAACTGCATTCACAACGCCATTTGGGCATTATCAGTTTTCTCGAATGCCCTTCGGGCTCAAAAATGCCCGGCCACGTTTCAACGTTTGATGGACCGTGTGCTGTGTGGCTTACAAGGAATAGAATACTATTATAGTCGAGGTATACTATTTGTATGCCTCGACGATCTAGTACTGTACACGAGTTCATTGAAAGAACACGAGGATAAATTCAAGGTTCTAAGCGAAAGATTGCGAAAAGCGCATCTAAAACTTCAGCCGAACAAATGTGAGTTCTTGCGAAAAGAAGTAGTATACTTGGGTCATGTTATAAGCGAAGACGGCGTCAGGCCGGACCCGAAAAAACTCGAAGCGCTAGAAAATTATCCGCGGCCGACTAACCCGACAAAAATTAAGCAGTTTCTTGGCTTGGCTGGGTACTACCGCCGATTTATCCATAATTTTTCGGGTATCGCAAGACCGCTAACTCAACTATTGAAAAAGGAGACGGTCTTTAAGTGCAGCAATACGCAGGAAGAAGCGGTTGCCAAATTACGCGATCGACTTTGTAAATAACCCGTACTGCAACATCCGGACTTTAATGCGCCGTTCATTATCACGACGGACGCGTCGGCGGTTGCAATTGGTGGTGTGCTCAGTCAAGGTAAGATTGGCAGCGACCGACCTCGAACGCATCTCGAACATTAAATAAAGCAGAGGAAAAATACCCTGTCATAGAAAAGGAATGTCTTGCGATCGTTTATTGCGTCAATTATTTTCGGCCTTACGTGTATGGTAGGGAGTTCTCACTAGTAACAGACCACAAACCATTAGTTTGGCTGCATTCAGTGAGGGAACCCGCCAATCGGCTAGTTGCGTGGCGTTTCACACTCGAAAACTACTAATACGAAATTGTTTATAAGCCTGGGAGGGCAAATTGTAATGCCGATGCGTTATCTCGAAACCCTCCTGAATGTAACACATCTATTTTTGTCGTGACCCCAGTCCGCACGCGAGCGCATCTCGACGTATCTCACGATGAAGATACCATAACGTTTAGGAGATCCAAAAAACGAAAGGTCGGCCAAGAAGAATCGGCTGACTGCGGACAAGGAGGCAGTAAAGAGGTAACACAGACCGAACCATCGGTAGTAGACTCTAATAACGACAACGATTCAATTCAGGCCGAAACGTGCGGTAGTACGAATTCCGAGACAACGGACGACATGTCCGCCAGCGGAGCCGATTCTTCTACCGACTCTAGCAAGTCAGCTTCACCCGTATAATGCGAAACATTCAATGTTACCGAAACTATGGACAAACTTTCCATGAGAAAAGACAATCTAGCTTTCATAATCACAACAAAAAAAACCAGGCTGTAGACGAAGGAGCTAAAGACTTAGCGTCTACACTAATTTTGCCAATATATTGAGACCTAAATCTTTTGCGAGCGGGAGTCACGTGCGTCGGAAACTGAGTATTAATCGGCTTTCCTGTAAAAAACGATTTACATGCCAATGTCGCAAAGGAAGACTTAAGCGAATCAATGGAGTCACTCCGAGACGTTATAGTCGACCTAAGGTTAAAATTTGTGAGTGTTGCGCGAACTGAGACTATCGACAATATCCCTTCAGAACCAACGCTAGCGATGGTCCGAAATCACCTCAAAGATTTACCAATACAACTTACAATATGTAAACAACTAGTACGCGTTCCTGCCGCAGAAGAACGAAGAGCCATCATGGAAGAGTGCCACGAGTCGTTGGTCGGGGGCCATAAGGGGGTCACGAAAACCTACAGTCAAATTCGGAAAAATTACTTCTGGGCGAATATGAAGGCCGAGGTTCAAGAATATATCGAGCATTGTTGCAGTTGCCAGCTGAGAAAACTCGTAAGGGTTAAAACAAGACTCGTTAGCGATTCCAATGCAGCGCATGACAGCATCGGATATAGTCGACGCTGTTGTCAAACATTTCATTACGCGGTTCGGGGCAACCAAAGCAATCTTGACAGACCAGGGTACAAACTTTTGTAGCAGCCTGATGAGGGGATTCGCAACCAAATTTACGATCAAACAGTTCAAAACTACGTCGTTCCACCCTTAATCTAATGGATCCATAGAACGTTCTCACCATGTTTTCATAGAATATTTGAAACACTACGTCGATCAAGAACACGACTGGGACGAATTCTTGGAAATTGCTATGTTCTCATACAATACCAGTCGTCACGAGGGAATGGGGCTCACGCCTCATGAGCTTGTGTTTGGAAAAATTGCAAGGCAACCAGCAAAAAGCGACAGGATCGAGGACAACAGGAGCCGACGTATGCAGAATATCTTCGCGGACTGTTCACAAGGATCCACGGTCTTCAAGAATTAGCCGCCGAAAAATTACGCAGTGCTAAAACCAAATCAAAAGTGTATTACGACGAAAAACAAAACGCTCCAAAATTCGAGGTCGGGGATAGGGTTCTCTTATTAAAGGAATCCAAAACGGGAAAATTCTATGAACAATATACCCTGTGAAGTTCTCGAAATCTCAAAAGTTGTCCATGCAAATAAAGTACGGGCGACGAAACTACAATGAACCCTATTTTCAGGACATGTTGAAACTCGGACGGGTCGACCGAATGATCTGCGCCATGTTCGGCTTGGCGGTTACCTTCTCACTTATAGGCAGAGTACACCAAGTTATGGCTCTTGTTGTATACGATTGAGGAGGATCAACGCTAAACGTTACCACCTTGTCCTTGAACGATATAAAGGAGTGCGACATCCCCTCGACCGACCCGGAGCCGATACCAACATTCATGCAGCTGCTCCAACTGTCCGAGTTCTCAGACACCGCGATAGTCCAATGTAGAATCGAGATTTGCCGCATCATCACACACTGCGGGATGCACTCACACAGCTCACTGGTACACAATGGATTCCAAGAATATCTCCACGAACTGGACGAGACATCCTGTCGCCGTGTACAGGAGACAGGGGTCATCCGAATTGGTTACGCGGCAGAGGTTCACGGACTTCGCCGCAATGACACCACATCTAGGAGCATAACGCTAGCTGGGTCAGTAACCATGAGTGGCCAATGTCAAGAAACTCAATACAGCGACCCGTTCGGTACCTGGAACGATGTGGTCGTACAAGCATCATTGAAGATTTCGTTGTTCAACTATCAAGCCGCGGTCAACCTAAAAACGGGAAACGTAGTTCTACCATCAGGAACGCAATGTCAACTGGGCGACGGCAATTGCATCGACATCGAGGGGAACAACGTGTTCTGGAAGCCAACACCAGTTGACTCATGCAACTTCGATATGTATGACGTCGATATGTATATCGATATGTATACCGCGAATGCTCGTTCAATCAGGTACGAAAATAAACTGCGACCCTGTGGTGCCAGCGCAATATCAAATCGAGGGGGTATGGTATCGATTTTCTCCAGAGCCATTCGAAATCCGGACACCCCAGTCGTTGGAACCACTATCGAAGCCAACCTGGAAATACGCATCACCTGGGAACCTCGCTAGAAGCGGCATTTACTCCGAAACGGACATTAACAAGTTACGTGAACGAATAATGTTTCCGGCCGAGAAACCAGCGCTACTTAACAATATCGCGCGAGGAACCATTGGTTACCAGATCCCGCCTGGCACGGTATCAATACGTGGATTGCTCGACGAAGAAACGCTGAACCACATAGCCGACAACGCAGCGGCAAATTTCTGGAATGGTTTCATGACGTTTGGATCAGTTAGTGGTGGCCTCGTCGGCGTCCTCGTGATAGTAATAGCCCTCAAATTCGTCACGGATACATGCATTCATGGATATGCCCTTCACGCATTGTACGGATGGAGTGTACATCTTCTCGGAGCCATATGGAGTTCATTGACTGGCCTCCTTCTCGCCCTAGCACATAAAAGAAAGGGGAAAAGCGAAAAGGACGAACAACCAACTCAACAGCTGGAAGAAATCTGCGCCGAGTCAACGTCACCGGCGCCTCCACCTCGGATTATTTACCCCGAACTTCCACTAGCGAAATCAACAAGCAGCCTGACGGGAGTCATTAAATTCATATTAAGAGAGCGCAGAAAGTGTATCGTTATCGCGAGACTCGCAGGTTACCAGAGACCCGGGCTATCGGAGGTATGCGTTACCGAAGTCCCTGGCAGCGGAGGTCTTCCGAGTAAAGAGCGTCAGCAAGATCGTGCCTGTGGGAACGCATGAACAAAGCTGATCGTCAGTCTTTCGTGCGCGGCTCTAGAGAGCTCTTCCAGTCTCTCTCACCGGAGTCCCCTCAAAGGGAGATCCGGCTATTTCGAGAATCATTGTCCAAATTTTGTTGTATCACTTTTCGATTTAGTCGTAAAATATAAGTTAACATTTTCAAAACCTAAACATCGAGAAGTGCGAGCGTTATTTCGACGACCCTTCCAAGCACCGCGGTAGCAGACCCTTCGCCAACTAGTCGGAGAGAAGTACAAAGGCAATCACGGTCCGTCGGAAGACTGCGGCCACTCGACGCTCCACCAACAAGCCCTTCCGCCTAAGGAGGAAATATGTTCCTTAATAGACATCGGCAAGGTAGGTGAAGTGCAGTACATCCTGTGCCATTGCAAAAAGCACAAACCTGGGACGTAACAATACACACACACACATATATTTCCATTATTTTATTATCATTATAAAATGTTCATATCATTTTAATTTCATTTCCTTTTATTTTATTTTATAATACCTTTTTTTAACGGGTGCCACGGGCAGCGCGCCACGCATACGCAAATCCGTCACGTGACGATGGCCGCTCGGCGGTTGCTTGGCAACGACGCGAAACGGAGAGGCGTCGGTGTACGCCTCGTGGGCCGCTCGCGGACGTCCGCGGGCCAGGCGAGTAGTCCCTCATAACCTAACGGTCCGTGGGTAACGTAGGGTTTAATCCGGTCTACATGTACCCGGACTGCCTTACGTCCATGGCCGATAGTGTAGTTCACTTCGGAGTCTTTGCTCTGTAATTTGTAAGGCCCCGTCCACTTGGGGGTCAGTTTCGCTGATTTTCCTCGGCGAAGGGTCGGGTCGAACAATAGGACTTTGTCGCCGAGCCAGTATTCTACCTTACCAACCGTATTGTCCCGTTCTTCTTTTACCGTAATTTTTCCTTGTGTGCGCCGTTGCTCGCCACCTGCCATGTGGCTCGGCGTCGTTCGCGCAGCTCCCTGACGTACTCGTCGTATGTATATGTTTTTCTTGGGGGTTCTTTTAATGCTGTCGGTAACTTGGCTACCTTTCCATAAATTAATTCATGCGGCGTATAACCTGTTGCCATATGAGGAGTCGTGTTATACGTGAACATTGCGTATGGCAACCACTCATTCCAATCTCGTTGATCCTCGTGAATGATTTTTTTTTAGATATTCCGCTAGAATCCAATGGGATCATTGTAGGGCTCCATTTGATTGAGGATGGTATGCGGTTGTTTGGATCTTTTTTTATTTGAAATAAAGTGCAGATTTCCTCGAAAAGTTCACTTAAAAAATTCGTTCCTTGTTCAGATAATACTATTTTTCGAATGCCATACTTGCAGATGATTTGCGTTGCAAATCGCCTGGCTGCTTCTCTAGCTTCTTGATCTTTTAACGGCATGGCTACGCTAAATTTTGTTGATAAATCTGGGAAAGTTAGGATATAATAGTGTCCTACTTCGGTTTCAGGTAGGGGACCTACTATATCGACTGCACATTTTTCGAAAGCTCTTTCGGGTGTATCGGTGATTACCATCAGTGCGTTTTTGTGTCTCCTCATTTTATTCCGTTGGCATTTATCGCATGATGATACATATTCTTGTATATCTTTATTCGTTCCAGGCCAGCCATACTTTGTTTTAATTCGCTGCATCATTCTTTTTACGCCTGGGTGTCCTCCGACGGCAGCGTCATGGTACTCTTGGAGTATTATGCCATGCTCTCTCTCACTCGGGCATGCGCGATTCATATTTTCTCTCTCTGTTTCGTTATTGCTTGCTATCTCATTCGCGCTCGAGTCTTGCGCTTGCTCTGTCTCCTTTTCGCTCCAGTATGTGGCTCGATCCACCTTCGCTGATGGGAGTTCCCTTTCGGCCGTATGGGCCTCTGGTGTCCGCGTGGCCGTTCCCTTCCAACGTCTTCCATTAATTTTTCGGCCTGACCCGCTTTCGCTGGGTCATCTGACCAGCGCCAGCATTGGTATTTGAATAAGTATTGGAATAGGTAGTGTAAATAAGTATTGGAATATTCGATGGTATAGTCGAACTCCTCGAGCTTGATGCGCCACCGCATCAACCGGGAGCCTGGGTCCTTTACGTTAAAATGCCAGGTGAGAGGTTTACGATCTGTTACCTTATCTGTAACTTTGTTCCGTATTTGTATGGTCGAAATAGGGTCACGGCCCAAATTATTGCCAACATTTCCTTTTCAGTCGTTGAATAATTTGCTTCGGCTTTGTTCAGAGTTCGACTAGCGTAACAAATCGGTAAATCTTCTCCGATTTTTCCTTGAGATAGGATTGCTCCGATTGCCTTGTCCGAAGCGTCTGTTGTAACGACGAAAGGTTTTGTTAAATCCGGATATTGCAAAATTGGTGCGATACTGAAAGTTTCCTTCGATTTTCGAATGATGGTTCGCAGAGTTCATTCCAGACAAACTTTGTTCTCTTTTTGATCAGTTCCGGTAGGGGTGTGGCCATTTTCGAAAAATCTTGAATGAATTTTCGGTACCTGCGAGTCCCAAAAATGATTGGACTTCCTTTACGCCTTTTGGAACAGGAAAACGTTGAATTGCTCCGATTTTTTGTGGGTCGGGTTTGACTCCGACTTCCGTTATGACGTGACCCAGGTATCCCATGTAGGTTTCGCCAATCGAACTGTAACGGCCAATATTTGGACCAATGTTGGCGGGGTGATAATCGATTACCCAATTGTACTCCAATGCTCGGCTCAGTATTGACTGGCCAACATTGGTTTGCCGATACGAGGCCAATGTTCGGCCAAATATAGACTCACTAATGATTGGCTTGTCGATACGAGGCCGATGTTTGGTCAAGTATAGACTCACCAACGTTGGTTCGCCGATACGAGGCCAATGTTCAGCCGAGTAACGCATGATCGAACTGCAATTCGTATATTGACGATTCATTGTTTCGCGTCGAAGTCATTGAGAGACGAGATAAATACTTTTTACGAGTCCATTGGACATTACTCTTAACAAATATACTACCAAATCAATGCACTCATTGTTGGCTGATTCTCGAACGAGCTCATACGCGATACTCTGCCGATTTTTATGAACCATCCTACACTGACAGAAAAATTCTATTAATATTAAGTAACCGCGTCTATTTATTTATTTTTTATTTGAATTAACCAGATTTTTCGTGAAATTAAATTTTTCCTATTATATTCCATTATTGGAATTATTCATTTTAAATATAATTATTTATTCAAATTAAACTTGAACTAATGAACTAATGGGCTTTCTTTATTGCAACACACATATCAAAGGGTTGTGGGGGTAGAGAGGGTGGAGAAAGAGGAACTATATATTTATATGTATGTATATATATATATATATATATATATATATATATATATATATATATATATATATATATATATATATATTTGATATAGTTTGATATATATATATAGGTTATGTTTGAAAATTCTGTAACATGTCATTCGATAAAACTTTATAATTATTACAATGATATTAACTAATTGATATAGTTTATGTGATACAAATAATGAGGATAATCCATTTGGTCTCTTATGTCATATCTGCGATTCAGATGGTACAAGCACTCGGTAGCATAGGGGCAGCATGCGTAGCTCTGAGTAGGTAGGTTCCAGGTTCGAGTCCCATATAGGTGAAATATTTTCTTCGAACTGATCGTTTCAAAAGACCAGGTAATGACGAATTACAATACAAAAATAATTAATTTTTTTTTGCAGTGCAGGACCAATTTTCGTGATCTATATCGGGTCACAATTATCCGCCTAGACTCGGTCGATAATCGGGCCAAGCTCGAGTGCCAATGATGGCAATCTTGACGGGGACTTATTGTTGGCCGATTCTCATAAGCCATTCTACGGCCAATATTGATTGCGAATATCGGACCGCTCTTATCATCGGAGGCTCGGTCGATGATCGGGCCAAGCTCGAGTGCCAATGTTGGCAAGCTCGGCGTCGAGCATCGGCCAATCGTTGGCCACTACCGATTACCCTACATAGGCTTGGGTTTCTTCTTTTCGACATTTTTCGGCTGCGCTTTCAATTGAGCCTCTCTTAATCGGTCGAATGCTTCTCTCAGTCTTTTGTTGTGTTCTTCGAACGATATTCCACATGTTACTATGTCGTCCAGGTACACATAACACTTGAGTCCTTGTAGGCTAGCAAGTATGTCGTCCATTAGCCTCTGGAAGGTTGGTGGGGCGTTTTTTAGACCGAATGGCATTCGATTGTATTCGTAGTGCCCGAGAGGAGTGGAAAAACTGTTTACGGCTAATCCTCCTCTGCCATCGGGATTTGATGAAATCTAGATGCCTTATCCCAATTGGTCCAATATTTCGGTGATATTGGGTAACGGGTACGAGTCACCTTCCGTTACTTCGTTCAGTTTCCTGAAATCTACTACTACTGTTTTTTTAACGTTGCTTTCCGCATCGGCTTTCTTTGGAACGACGAGTGGAGGAGCATTGTATTGACCCTTTCTCTGTTGGATTATTCCGTCTCTCAGCATTCCTTCGGCTTGCTGCATGACTGCCTGTCTGTGTACTTCCGGTAATCTGGATGGACGAATTTTTACGGGAGTTGTTCCTGCTGGGATATTTATGCGATGCTCGACTATATTTGTGAAGCCGAGTTTTTCGCCTTCCAAATGGAATATGTCAGCGTATTCTCCTTAATACGCTCGTGAAAACCGTTTATTGATATTTCAAAAATTAGCAGAGTAATAGAAATTATACGCAAGCCGCACGCTCAGGTATCGCGGTCAGGAAGCAGCTGCGCGCTCGTTCCCAAAAGCCGCACCGATCCCTAGGGCTCCAAACAGTATAAAGGTAATGCAGTTCTCAGAATTACTTCGAATACTTCTCCATTTCGTTTTAACGTATTTGAACTATGCTACATTCAGTTGCGTCCCAACCTTCGAACAGAGCAGACACGAAAATAATTCTGTAAAATTAACAGTAAGAGAGGTACGAAAATGAATAAATTTCGCGCGCATCGAAATTCAGTGACGAAAGAAAGAAAATTTCGAGGAAATCAGCATACTGGAGAAAGCAGTGAGAATCTAACAAGTGCATCAGCAGCGAAGTTGCGCAGAAGTGGAGCCATGGAAATTTCACTTTATATGGAACACGGTTACTACATATTGAATTTTTCACTGTTTTTGCAGCAATCAGCGCGTTTGTTGTTTGTAAAACTTGTAAAGACGAAGTTTCCTTCGCGAAAACCGCCTCTCGCTGATTGGGTTTCAAAATCGAAATGAAATGTACGTGCGGATTCCAGTATATCAACACTTCTCCGTTCATCCATAAAGCATTAAAGCTCAATCGTCTGATTGTGGTGGCAATGTGATTGTTAGGAATTGGCAGAGAAGGACTCAATATATTTTGCGAGACAATGGATATCGGAGTGGGACTTTTAAAAGCAAGTTATTCTGCTGTGTTGAAAAAATTGCACTGTGCGGCTGCTGCTGCGTACGATGGCGTGCAGCAAAAAGTCATCGATGAGGAGAAAGATCGGACTTTTGAAAAAGATTCTTCATCATCGAAGCTAACAGTGTCGGGGGATGGTACTTGGAAAAAACGAGGTTTTAGTTCGCGGTTTGGCGTGACTAGAATAATTGGTAAATATAGCAAAACAGTGCTAGATACTGTGGTCAAATCGAGCGTTTGCCAAGCGTGTGCCGTAAGTAAAAACAAGATGACTACCGAGGAATTCGATGATTGGTTCGAAATTCACGAAGACTGTACTAATAACCACCATGGCAGTGCGGGTAAGATAGAAGTTGACGCGGCATTAGAGATGTTTCTTCGATCGGTAGAAAAATACGGCGTGCAATACACTCAATACGTTGGCGATGGAAATTGCAAAACGTATAAAGAAATTGTAGACTACTATTAGACTTCCGGTTGGGATCGTGTTGAGTGTGCACGCGCTGTAAGGACCGGGAGTGGAATCGAAAGAAACCGAGAGGTGAAAGATGAGAAAACGAGATAGTAAAAGGTGATAAAGAAAGGACAGATGAAGAGGTTAGGAACGAAGCAGTTAGAGAAGCGAGGGGGGCGGATGAGAGCGGAAGGTGGGCAGGAGAGACTGAGCAGCAGCAGCAGCGTAGTGGTGCAGCCGAGTACTTCCAGGCAGAAGCGACCGATAAGGTAGAGCGCGGAGTTGGAGAGACGGAGAAAAGGAAGAGAGGGCGCCCAAAAAAGAAAGAGACGAACAGGGACGTGAGGGAGTTCTTCGGATCGCTTGGAAATCCAGAGGGAGCAAGTGAGGTACAGTCGCCGCCGATGAAGAAAGGTAAATGCACCGATAATAATAACTGCGGAGAAGAGGAAGAAGAGCAAGGGCAAAGGAGGCAATAAAAAGGGGAAAACAACGACGACGTGTACGACTGGATGAGCGGAATTCAGGAAGCGGAAATAAGAATGAGAGGAACGTTAAGGAATAGTTTGACAGAAAGGACACGAAAAGGATGAAACGGAGGGAAAGGATCCAGAGGTTCGGAATGGCAGGCTGAAGGTAGTCAGGGGGGCATCGGGCAAGATAGCAGAAACAGATCGAAGAGCGGATGGAATAGATGGAGCCAGAGGTCAAGAGGCGGTGGGGAGAAATTCCAAGGAAACGTGAGGTGGAACAGGAGAAGCGAGAGGAGGTTGGCAAGAAGTGAGAAGAGAGAGAAGAACGGGGAAGACAGATGGAAACAATAATAACATGAGTGTTATTGAAAACGAGAGAAAGAGGGAAATAGGGAGGAGGAAGCCGATGCCGATAGGTGAACGAGAGTGGAAAGAAGAAAGAAACAGAAGAGAAACCAGAAGAAACAATATAAATGTCTCATTCCGGGAGAGTGAAGAGAATAAAAAAGAATCGGTGCTGACGAAGATAGAAGAAAGGTGCAGGCAAGAGATAAGAAGACAAACAGTTACAAAACATGTGAGCAGGGGCGAGATTGTCTTAAAATTTAAAAACTGGACAGAGAATTGGAGATCATGAGGAAAAGAAAGGAGCTGAAAGGTACGGGCATTTGGATAAAAGAAGATCTATCAAGAAGGGAAAAGAGATCCACATTGGCTCCGAGATGTAGCGGAAAACGAAAGGAGAGGCGGCAGACAAGCTGAAGTGAAATATATGAAAATCTGGATGGAAGATATGTGGTGGAGATGGAACGAGAGGAAAGGAGACATCGAAATTTGGTGATACGCGGAGGAATTGAGGCAGCCCTTTCGGAACGAGCAGGGAGGACAGCGATAAGGACAACGGGGAGAAAGAAGGAAGAAGAGAGAAGATTCGGCGGAGACGAGCGAAGGAAGGCGGAATAAGACAGAACAAGAGACAGAAAATAAGGAATTTGAGATAGTAGTACGGAATATTGCAGGGATATTTAAAATTAGCGAAGCGTGGGAATTTTTAGATGAGGCGGATATGGTGATCTTACAGGAAACGTGGGTGGAAAGAAAAGACGAGTTAAAGGCAGGCTCAAGCATGAGCGCTAATTTTAGCTGGAATTTTAAAGCTGCGTTTAAGGAAAGAGGGGTTAAGAAGGGAAGGGCGAAAGGTGGACAAGCAATTGGGATAAAAAAGAAATTTGAAAAAAGCTGGGTGATAAATGAATGGAAATGCGGGCTGATATTGAGCAATAATAGAATAGAAACAGAAACGGCAATAATTACGATATATAATAATGTCAAGATAAGAAAAATCGAAAAAGAGCTCAGAGAAATAATACTGGATGAAGCAAGAAAAAAAGAGAGAGTTTTAATTGTTGGGGTCATGAATGCAAGAATAGGAGAGGAGTAAGCAATGGATGAGGAGGGGATAGATGAAAAAGGCGAGGAAATAAGAAAGTCACAAGACAAAATAGTAAACGCGGAAGGTAGGAGATTGTTAGAGCTGTGCGAGGAATTGGGATTAAAAGTGATGAATGGAAGAATGAAAGGGGACAAGGAGGGCAAAGTGACTTTTGTAGGGGGGGGGGGGAATGCTGTGGATCGGTAATGGATTATGTTATAGCATTGGACTGCCAATTATGTTTGCGATTGGGGGAAGTGAAATGGCAAGAGAGGAAGAGGAACAGGAAGAAGACGATCAAGAAAAAATGAGGTTGATCTGGAAAGAAGATAAGGCTAAAAGATTCATAGAGGAAATTGAAAAAGAAAAAGAAATCGAAAAAGGAGAAGAAAAATGGGAGGGTGTAAAAGAAAAAATTCTAAGGGCAGCGGAAAAAGCCGGGTTAAGAAAAAAATGGATAAAAACAAAACAAGCGAGAAAGCTGCCAAGATGGTTTAATGAAGAGTGCAAGGAGCAGCGAGGGGTAGTATGGGAAAAATAAAAGCATTCACGAAACAAAAAAGCCGGCAGAAAAATGAAAATTGGCAGAGGAAAGAAAGAAATTGAAAGAGATATATAAGGAGGCAAAAGAAAGATGGCGGTACAAAATTTGGGAAGAGGTAGGAAAAGCGAAAAATATGCCAGACTGGTGGAAGGCAATTAATACATATAGGAATAGGGGAAGCGAATAGTAGGTAGAAAAATAACGAAGAAACAATGGAAAAACATTTCGAAAAATTATTCAACGGAGAGGAGAAACAGGAAGAAGAAGAGGAAGTAGGAGCAGAAGAAAAAACTGTTTGGGATAGAGAAGAAAGAGAAATAGGTATAGAAGAAAGAGAAGAAAAACGGGAATTCTATGAGGAATTCAATAAAAAATAAATGGAAGGGGCGTTAAAAAATTGGGAAATAGAAAAGCGGCGGGGGAAGATGGTATTAGTGCGGAGTTTTTTAAGGCGCTACCAAAGACGCAAAGGGAAGAAATGAGAAAGGCTTTAAATAAAATATGGCTGGGAGGAGTAACTGCGAAAGGGTGGGAAACGGCAAGAATCGTGCCAATATACAAGGAAGGGGAAAAGGACAAAGTAGAAAATTATAGGGGCGTATCATTATTGGATGTGGATTATAAATTGTTAACGAAAATGATGACAGAGAGGTTAGGCAAGTGGATAGAGAAGAACAAAAAATTAAGGGAAAGTCAGGCAGGTTTCAGAAAAGGAAGAGGAACGAGAGACCAGATATTTACGTTGAATGCAGTTATTAATAAGGAACTAAAGAAAAAAGGAGGGAAATTGTAAATAGCGTTTGTCGACTTTAAAGCCGCATTTGATAGAGTACGGAGAGAAAGAATGATTATAAAATTAAAAGAGAAGGGAATAGAAGGACGAATGTTGGATACAAGTTGAAAAATATACAAGGAAACAAGAGCAGAGGTGCAAGCACAAGGGAAAATCACAGAGAGTTTTAGAACAAGACAAGGACAAATGAGGGCGGAGTTGTGATAGGAAAGGAAAAGATTTTCGCAATAAAATATACAGACGATGTAACGGTGATTGCAGAGACGGTGGAAGGGTTAAAAAGTATAATAAAGGATCTAGAGAGATGGGCGCAGGAAAATAAGATGGAAATAAATGCAAAGAAAACAAAAATCATGATTTTCAGTAACGGAGGAAAAGTTAAGAAGGAGGAAAAATGGGAAATTTAGAATAAAGAAGTACAAATAGTAAAGGAATTTAAATATCTCGGATATTGGTTCACGTGTAAAAACTCAATTTGGGCACATGGAAAAAAGGTGACAGGAAAAACGCAAAAGGCAACGAATATGGTGTGGGGAATTTGGAAGAGGGCGGGGATGGATATGATGGAGAGACTCTATTTATTAGATTCAATCGTAAACGCAGGAGCAATGTATGGAGTGGAGATATGGGGAATGGAAGAGATAAGCGTATTTGAAAAAATACAGAGCAGGTATTGTAAGATGGCGTTAGGGGTGGACAGAACGATGCCAAATTATAAGTGGAGGAGGGAGCTAGGAGTGCTTACTATGGAATATGTGATAAGGGAAAGAGCGACGAGATATATTAGAGAAGTGATGAGAATGGATAAGACAAGGTGGCCAAAAATTTGTTTACTAGACGAAATTAGAGCGATGACAAACGGTAACCCGTCAAAATGGGGGAAAAACCTGGTGAAGGTATTAAGAGAAATGGAGATAGAAGATATAATAATAATGATAAGGGAGCGAAAAGAAGTAAAAAAAAATAGACGAAAGGATAGAAGAGGGACTGGAAAACTTAAAAAACAGAATCTTAAGGAGGGAAGAAGAAAAAATTAGAAAATCGACGTATAGCGATAAGTATAAATATATTATAGAAAAGGACGAGATGCCATGGCAATATTCGTCAGATGAGGGAGTAAAGGGTAGGGACAAGGAAATATGGGCGAGGCTAAGATGTGGCAACATAGGAAGGGCGGGAAAGAAAGGGGAAAAGGATTGGAGGTGCAGGATATGTAAAGAAAAAAATAAGACATTGGAACACCTAATGATATGTAAAAAAAAGTAGGGAGTTAGTATCAGAGAAAGCAAGGAAGAAAGCAGAGGAGTGGATGGAAGGAATGGATGATTTGGCAGTAAAGGGGGACATCATAAATATGTTGGGAGGAAAAATTCAAATAGGGATATGCGAGTGTTTTAGGGAAATAGAGGAATTATGTAGACAGATGAGTAAGGAGGAGAGATCGACGAAGGGGGGGAATAAATGAAGAAAGAGATAATGTGAAAATAATGCGGAATGTAGGAATGTAAGGAGTAGAGAATAAGTGAAAAGTTCATTTGTGACACGGTCATATTTTGTAAAAAGCTTTGCGAAAAAGTTGTACAAATAAAACTCGATACTACTACTACTACTATAAAGCAATTGTAGATGCGTGTCCTTACGGCAAAGATACTATTGTACAAAAAAGAGTGCATTGGATATGTTTCGAAAATATAGGAACAAGATTACGTACCATTAAAAAACAATGCAAAGGTATAGGTGGAAAAGGCAAAGGAAAATTGACTAACATGGTAATCGGTGACTTGACGGTTTGCTACGGTTTAGCGATTAGGAGAAATTGTCTCCCAATCGAAGAAATGAAGAAAGCCGTGTGGTCAACATTCAATCACTATGCTTCAAGTGACGAAAACCCTCATTAAATGTATTGCCTACCGGGACCTCCGAGCTGGTGCAAGTGGCGAAACGCAGAGGCTGCTGGGTCGCTCGAATATTTCAGACATGTTAGACCGCCCCTCTGTGGTCACGATTTAGAGACGATAAAATCCATATACGAAAATCTTTCGTCGGAGAATTTGTTAGAGCGGTGTCTAGGAGCAGAGACGCACAACAATAATTAATCTCTAAATTCATTGATTTGGATGTTCGCTCCAAAACACATTCACTCTGGAGCTGTTACGATTGAAATTGCCACTTTTCTAGCTACGCGTATTTTCAACGAAGGGTTCACAACAATATTGAAGAGATTACATACGATGGGTGTAAAAATCGGACAGCAAGGATACGCATACGTAACGTTACGTAATCAACAGAGAATCAACCGTTCCGAAAGACGTTCGTTATTCGCCTCAAAGAAGCCAGGACTGCTAGAAGGGAAACACTATTGGAGCAAGACCATTTCTACGAAAGGATAGAAGGAGCAATCTATGGACGCGGGTTGGCAGATTAACTGCCAACGCTGCAGTCAGCATCGATAATTCAATTTAAACCTCATCTAACGGTACGCGGGTTGGCAGATTAACTGCCAACGATGCAGTCAGCACAAACTTTGAACGCGTTTATCTCAGAACTATGTTTTTCAAATCGGCACCCACTATATCTCGATAACTAATTGACCGATCGAGCTCGAATTTTGCACATACCTTCGGTAGCCTCTTTCTGAGGACTGGTATCAGAATTGAGTCGAACTATAATTTTACCCACATTTTATAACACTTCGAATATCCGAAAATGTATGAAATATCGTTAATCAAAGTTTAACAGGCTGCCATTTTGTAACGAATTTTTTTAAAGTACTAATTCTGCTACCATTGCTCAGAATACTCATACAGATTGAGAATATATTTTTTTTCAGATGCATACAACATCTCCCAGAGTGGGCGCCGCTTGAGGCGGTTTTGGGCGGACCATGTTGTAAAAAAATAAAAAACTACATGAAATTATTGTTTTTAAAAAAATGTAAATACATTCTCAAAGGAACAATAAATACATATGTAAAATTTCAAGACAACTTCAATGGTTTAAAAGTTAGTCCAACCAAAAAATGGCGTCAAAAATCTCGCTCTAGACCGGACTACTGCCTTAAATTTGAGGTTCCTTAAACCTCTTTCCATATTTTTTTCCTGTCTTTTGATCATGTCCCCCTTGCTGAGGGTATTTATTTCCTTTGTTTCGTTTATGAATTTTTCTTCTTCCATTTCTTCTACTTGCACTGTCGGCCTATTAATTTTGATTTCGTGGTCGCAGGAGTTTCGTACAAGTAGGAGGCAAGTATTTCCTGTCGGATTAACGAAACTTTCTCCTATTTCAACTCCTGGTTGCATTTCTTTTGCTGCAACGCATCCTACTTTCGCTGTCAATCTTTTCGCGTACAATATTTTTTCTGTGGGAGTAGGCAATTTAATTCCCTTCGTACCGTTGACCATCGGTACCAAGTGCCCGTATATTTTTATGTACTTTCCGTTCCGGATAACGACATTATGTTTGCGAATTAAATCCATGCCCAGGATACCATCTACTTCCAATGGTACGGTATCGTCTATTACGAAAAATCCATGTTTTACGTTTACTGCGGGGGTTTAAATTTCCAGCATTATTTTGGATAGGGCCTGAAATTTTATTCCGCCTATTCCTTTTAACTTGATTGTCTCGCCTGTTATCTCGGTTTATTTTTTCAGTACACTCTTTTTAATCAGGCAACACAGAGCTTCTCTATCTCCCTTTAAGGTGAGCATTTTTTCGCGAGCTTGAGGTGATGCGATATGGAAATCGCTCGCCGTGTCTTCGGGATTAACTGTTTTTACTTCTTATATTTTTTGTTTTTTTAAGTGGACGATCTTCTTTGAATGAACGAGTAGCTAATGTTTGGGCTGTTCCGCTGACGTTTCCCTTTTTTTCTACGGTCGTTACCGTGACCATGCTAAGTGTGAATGAGCCTATCGTTTTTTTTTTCGCTGAGGTTTCGATTTTCTTCTCTCGGTCTATCGTCACGTAATTTATTTTTGTTTGCCGTCTAATGATATTGATTCGGGCGTCCTTGCGTCCGATTTCGATTATTATAATTGGTTCCATGACCACGCTGACGAGTCCCTTGACTCCATTGACTATTGTTCCCGTAATTCGGTTAATTTTGGTCCCATTACCCCTTTGCCAAGTTCTATTTCGACAATCTTTATACGCGTGTCCTGGTTTCTTGCAGTAATTGCAAGTTATATTTATTTGATGCACATTTCTCGCTGCTGTCGGGAGGCTAAATCGTCCATACGCAGGTGCGCTAATACGACAATTTTTTGCTACGTGCCCCGATTTATGACATTTATTGCACGTCACAGGTGCGCATCTTTCCCAGTGGGTCTGTCTATTTATTGACTGTCCTCCCTGTACGGATTTCTCTTCTTCCATACCCCTTTTAAAGGTGTTCCGAGGTCTTCAAACCCTCGGGCTTTCACTATAAATTGAAACTCTCGTCCCTTTCGAAATTATCAAGGGCTAATTGTCGGACATATGCTTCAATTGTTTTCTTTTCTGCTGCAGTCTCTTCTTTTGCTGTGCTAGTATCTACCAGTTCCATCATAATTGTCTCGAGTCGTTGACCGTAAGCTAATACGCTTTCGTTTGCTCTTCGCCTACATGTATCAAAATCGACTTGTAGTGCGGCTATGGTACGTCGCATCCCGTACAATGCCGTCATCTCTTCTTTAAATTGTCTGTATGAATCTATCTGTTTATATCGTGTGTCTTTTCGCGCTGCCTCAGGTCGTAACCTGTGTTGCCAATACGGATTTTAATAGAGTTTGTTGGTCTGTGATCGCGATACTGTCGTTTGCGTATCCGTACGCTTCTATTATATCGTCTACCTCTTCGGGCTTTGTTCCATTAAATCGCGGTATGAGACTTCGAGCCTCTTTCAATGTCATAAACTCGTTCTCGCTTAAAGCTGGTCGCGCCATATTTTCGAAGTTAGTTTCTAACGGGGAAAATTCCTGTAAATCGATTTCACGACCACGCCTAGTTTCTTTAGTATCGGGAGATTTATCTGAATCGGATAAAAATGTTACGGTTCGATCCACAGTAGTTCGGTATTTTGTGCGTTTTGTTACACGTCCGGTATAGATTTTTGACAATTTGCTGTATCGTCGGAGCTAGTATCTGTTCTAGGACGGTTTTTACTAGGTTCTTCTAATTGATATTTTTCTTTGCCGTCGCGACACTTGTCGAAGACAGATTCTAACGATCGCGATAGTACATATCTACCAGGTAATCTTTATAATTCATTACGCTCTTCTTCGTTTGACATTAATCTCTATTTGGCTTTGGAGGGTTTTCATATATAAATGTTCCGTCACTCACAGTAAGATGATCGGGTGCATGATGATCGATGCTTCGTACTCGAATCGCTGTTGTCGCTAGATTTGTTGCCCTCTTTCGGTCGCCGAACTCGTGGTGAAGGCTTTTGAATGTTGTGGAACGATGTTGAATCTCTGTTATCGTGTTGCTTGGGTCGTTGAACTCGTGCTATCCGTTGTTGCTCTGGAGCTGATGGCGATGTTGAATCTTCGGTCTCAGGGTTGGTGTTGCATCGGTGATCCTCGGGATCCAGTTTATTTTGAATAGCTCTGTACGTATGGCTCGGCCGTTTCCTTACGTTTCAATTTTTCTTCTTTGTTTTTTTCTTTGTTCTAACTCGGCCGGGATTCTTGCTTTAATTGCTTATTCATATTTTGTTTACAGTAACCGACAGAGATGGGCACGCGGTCGGTGTGCGGGCTCGGCGGTCACTGAAGTTAAGCAGCATTGGAGGCTGCCAATACTTGGAGCGGTGAGCGCTTGCCCGTGCACTGGTTTGCGCGTCAACCACTGACAAGGAAACGTTGCGAGGTTGATGTCTCCGATTTCGATGAAGTTTGGCATGCTTGTAGAATGGGTAAAAATAGGCGACACGTATTTTTTTTATATCGGCGGAACCCGACTTTTAAGGGTTAAAAAGCACCCTCGAAATTTGGGGTGTTTTTCGTTTTTCGTCGGTAACGTTTTAACCGTACGAGATATGAAAAAACTTCAAATAGCAACAATGGTTATTTTTCGTGTACTATACATTGGAGATGAGAACGATGAAGATACCAACAAATTTCATATTGTTTATTGCAAAAATGCATTTTTTTCAACCGTATCTCCGAGCATTTTTAATCCATTGGGATGTAAATTTGCATACATGTAGAGAATGGAACAGTGCGGATACGGATTTTTTTCTTTTTCCGATATCTCACAATTAAGGGGTTGAAACTGCCCGTCGACTTTTTTGCCGATCGTACAATCAGTTAGCCTTTTGGCATTTCGGTCTAATTTAACGTCAATATATGTTCGTGTTATGACGCAATTGCATATTTGTAACATTCCAATCCCCCGCCCCAACGGTCCACCTCTCGAAAGGCAAACGTTCAAAGTTCTTACCATGCGGCATGGACGAAAATTTGTAGAAATAAAAATGGGTTACAAAGAAAGTACAATCAGTCAACATAGTCGATACACATTTTCTCGTTTTCGAAAGAAAAATAAAGTTAGAAAAGGAAAAAAATGTTGTATTCTTCGACAACTAGTTCACGATGATAATGATCAGTACAGCAACAAATGGCATGTTGTTTATTGTAATAATTCGTGAATTACTTGTGAAAAATCACTCTTCAGTTTTCCACTAATATGGGCAGAGGCAAGGATCGCAATCACGGACTGACTTCGTGCTTCGGAAAACAACGGGATTACAATTGTATATTTACGAAGAAATTCCACTCCGTTCACCGTATCGAACGCATTATCTGCAGAGATTACAGCGTCTTTGGGTTGCCGCTGCAACCCATGAACAGAATGACGGCGAACATTTTTATTAGCTTATAACGCAGCATAATTTAATTTTTATCTTTAACTTTAATTTCATAAACAGCAGAACCAATGAACGAAAGAAATGAATCTTCGCAAAGAGCGACTACGGTGCAAAGAGCGGCTCTCAACCATATGATAATAAGTAATTCCTGCAGTTACTACTGGAATGATACAGCCCTTTGATGTTTATGGCTTCCGGGTATGGAAAAACTTCGTCAAACACTTTTCTGACCCAGTAATATTATACAATTAGAACGCCAATCAATATTGACCAAAGACAATATTGTTATATTACAATTTCTTACACACAACCAGTTTTCTTCTCCACGGTTTATAAACCTTTTCAAATATGCGTGGTACAAAAGCGGTCACGAAGAAGAAAGACCACCAAACTTCGAAAATCCAGTAGAATTTTGCTTTTCACAAAATTTACCGACATGCGAGATATGCAGCGAAGCAGCTATTATCACTTGTGCATGGTGTAAGAAATCTCTTTGTTTCAAACACTTTTATCACGACTATCATTATTGTAATAAGTATAATGCATAAAAAACATAGAGTTGAAACGTTTCCTAAATGAGTAAGCGTGAGAACACTTTTGCGATTATGTTGTTATCCTCAAAGGCAGTACGTGGCGGGGCAGAATTTTTTCATAAATATACAATTGTAATCCAGTTGCTTCCCGAAGCACGAAGTCAATCCGTGATTGCGATCCTCGCCTCTGCCCATATTAGTGGAAAACTGAAGAGTGATTTGTCACAAATAATTCACGAAATATTGCAATAAACAACAAGCCATTTATTGCTGTACTCATCATTATCATCCTGAACGCCTAGTAGTCCAAGAATACAACATTTTTTCCTCTCGAACTTTATTTTTATTTCGGCCCGTTCACCACCTATAGAAGGAACGAAGTTTTTAAGGGTGCGTTGACCCCTTAAGACTGTCGTTCCGCGAAAACGAGAAAATGCGT
This sequence comes from Ophion obscuratus, assembly GCA_964007375.1. Taxonomy (NCBI): domain Eukaryota; kingdom Metazoa; phylum Arthropoda; class Insecta; order Hymenoptera; family Ichneumonidae; genus Ophion; species Ophion obscuratus. Next base: position 16,069,051 of record OZ023316.1, on the reverse strand, counting down.
ATGGACTATTTTAACTGATAGTACTTTCTTTGTAACCCATTTTTATTTCTACAAATTTTCGTCCATGCCGCACGGTAAGTACTTTCAACGTTTCCCTTTCGAGAGGGGGACCGGGGGGCTGGAGTGTTACAAATATGCAATTGCATCATAACACGAACATATATTGACGTGAATTCAGACCGAAATGCCAAAAGGCTAGCTGATTATACGATGCTTTCGGCAAACAAATCAACGGGCAGTTTCAACCCCTTAATTGTGAGATATCAGAAAAAGAAAAAATCCGTATCCACACTTTTCCATTCTCTACCTGTATGCAAATTTACATCCCAATCGATTAAAAATTCTCGGAGATACGCTTGAAAAAAATTGCATTTTTGCAATAAACAATATGAAATTTGTTGGTATCTGCATCGTTCTCATCTCCAATGTATAGTACACGAAAAAATAAACATTGTTACAATTTGAAGTTTTTTCATATCTCGTACCGTTAAAACGTTATCGACGAAAAACGGAAAACACCCCAATTTTCGAGGGTGCTTTTCAACCCTTAAAAATCGGGTTCTGCCGATATAAAAAAAAATACGTGTCGCCTATTTTTACTTATTCTACAAGCATGCCAAATTTCATCGAAATCGAAGGTATCGACCTCGCAACGTTTCCTTGTGAGTGGAAGGCAGTTTATCTCAGTTTCTGATGGTAATACACCTGAAACTCAGCCAAATATAGCCGCCCGTATCGGCCCAGGTTTTCCGCAGTTTCCCTGGGCCCTCCTGCAAATGCGATACACTAGTGCATTAGGAAAGACTGGCTGCGGACAACACTCGGGGGGGGCTCAGGAAGGAATGTAAGATACTCTGACAAGAAAATCTGAAAAAAATCTGAAGAAAAATACTGGTGGCTGGAATCGGGCGATCGAGTTCGTAATTCCTGAGTTGGAGATTTACTCGTCATTGAAAAGACCCCAGCTACCCGTTGCTGGGGTCTTTTCAATGACGAGTAAATCTCCAATTCAGGAATTACGAACATATAATTATTTAACGTTATTATAACTAGGCAATATTTGATTGACAAAATGTTTAATTGCCTTGAGACCCACCGCCTCGGATGCCAACCGAAGACTGACTTCTGACGTTTCGGTCCTCTAATTGTAAACCCGGTTATCGGCAATCGAACGTTTGTCGGACGTTCGAATCGCACGATGCCAATTCAGCGATACGTGTCGCCAAAGTCACATTTTAGGTGCTTCACCTGCCCATACTGCTGTCGTTTGCACAGGGGCCTATGGCCTGTCGATTCGTAAATAGAATATGCTCGTCTCTATGCGTTTTGAAATATGCGCTAAATTAGGGGCACAACAACTGTCTCAACGGAATTCTGCCCTTTTTGGCCAGTGCTCCAAATGTATGTTTACATGTATACAGTGCGCTTGTATGTAGCTTTAAATTGAATACACTTTGATCAGAATAAATGTGTTTTCAGCCCTAATGTTGGCTATGTTGACTTTCACTGGTTCTATAAATTCTTTAGCTTTGCCTCGAAGTGTATAGGCATTTAATAATTGTTGTTTTGTTAAATATTTAGCAATCTTCCTCAACACTATTCGATGTTGGTTTTTGAATGTTTATATAGGAGAAGCGGATGCATTGAAATCTACGGTTGGCATTTCTACAATTTCTCGTGCCAGTAAGGCCCATCGTTAGAGTGGGCAGGCAGTTTTTTGTCTAAAGTGTCGATAAAATTGTTCAACGTGTAGTGAACTATTTTTGTTCACTTTTGTTCGTAGGTGCCCCCGTTATTTATATTATGGGCCCACCGGCGTAAATGCCGCATTGATTTCACCTTTCTGAAGTTCTTTTGAACAGATGGGGCCAGGTTGAACTGCCGAACTTTAAATGCTCGAACGGTTTAAAATTCCGAATTTTAATATTCCGAAATTCAAGATGGGGCCGGGTTGAAATTCCGAACGTTGAATGATCAGAACGCGCAAAACTCTGAAAAAATACTATCCCGAAAGATCAAAACTCCGAAAGAATTTTACACGAAAGACCAAAACTCCAAAAGTCTGAACACCGCCAAAATAATTCGGCTATGGAAGTTTGAAAGTTTCAAAATTTTCAATCAATTGACGAATGATTCCAAGAACGACGAATTATTTCGAGACATTTTTAATAAAGGGGTCTTCTCACTTTAGACGCTAAAAAGGCTGTTTTTATCAATTTTTCGATAGGTTTATATTATAAATATTGATATAAAAGTTGTTACAGTTAATGAATACACTAGCGAAATACATTACAATTTTTTAAATGTATTTATGTAACCCAAACAAGCTTTAAACGCGTTTTTCTCGGAACAACGTTTTCGACGGCTTGTTGATAAAATATTTGAAACTATTGAACTGATCCTTATAAAATGTTAGCCACATATTCTTTAAAACTGTAGCAATAGCGCGTATCTAAGATTTTTTCAAATTTTGATATTTACTATTTTGTTGTTGCCAAAAACGGTGAAAAAATCACGTTTTTCTTTTTTTTCGGAAAATGTCTACCATTTTGTTATTTTTGCATAGATAAAAAATCGTATGATATGCGATATAGGCATTAACATACTAAATCTAAAACCGTTTGATTTTTTTGTTGCGAATGATCCGTCTCCGAGATTTTATCAACAGCGCAGAACTACAATTTTATAAGGACAATTTTTTAACCACCATTTTCGTTTATAGTGACTTAATTTTTTTTAAATGTATTTAGAAAGTGTATGTATTAAGTGTAACAACTTTTATATCAATATCTATAATATAAACCTATCAAAAAATGCATGAAAAAAGCCTTCTTAGTGTCTAAAGTGAGAAGACCCCTCAAGAGGTGATTTTACGTCAATTTTGAAATTTGTCTAGATAATGTTATACATTCTATATAATTTACAGTCAACTGGGTAGACTTTCGCTGGCATGATCGTGACATCGGGGCCGGGTTGAAATTCCGAACTTTGAATGCGCCGACGGTTTAAAATTCCTAATTTGAATGTTCCAAAATTACAAGGTTCGTCAAGATCATGCCAGCGAAAGTCTACACAGTTGACTGTACATAATGTCGAACGTATAACATTGTATAGACAAATTTCAAAATGAACGTAGCATCACTTCTTAATTAAAAAATTCCTATCTACTTACTATCACTCTAATTTAAAAATTCCTATCTACTTACTATCACTCTATAACAAAGCGATCTCAAGGGTAGCCGCTCTTTTTACCGTAGTCGCTCTTTGCGCCGATTAATTTTTTTGTTCATTGGTTTTGCTGTTTGTGAATAAGGTGCCATTATGCTGCATTATAAGCTGATTAGAATGTTTTGGATCATTCCATTCACGAATTGCAGCAGAAACCAAAAAACGCTGTAATCTCTGCAGGTATTCTCTTCGATACCGTGAGGGGGGTGGAATTGGTTTGTAAGTATACAATTGAAATTCAGTCGCTTTCCGAAGCACGAAGTTAGTCTGTAATTGCAAAAGCCTTACCTATTTCTGTGCTCATATTACCAGAAAATTAAAGAGTGATTTTCACCAGTTATTCACGAATTATTGCAATAAGCAACACGCTATTTGTTAAGATATTCATCGTTATAATCATGAACGTCTAGTAGCCGAAGAATACAACATTTTTCCCCTCCAAATTTTATTTTCATCTCGGCCCGTCCACGAGCTATATGAGATCAATGTTTTTAAGGCTGCGTTGACCCCTTCAGAATGGCATTTCACCAAAACGAGAAAATTTGTATCGTCTATTTTGACTGGTTGTACTCTCATTGTAACCCTTTTCTATTTCTACAAATGTTCGTCCATGTCACATGGTGACAACTTTGAACGTTTGCCTTTCGAGAGAAGGACAGTTGTGGAGGAGGGGCGGGGGGGGGGGGTGGAATTTACAAATATGCAATCGCGTCATACAACACATTTATATTGACATGCATTCAAGAAAAAATGGTTCATTTGAAGGATTGTCCCTCGCTATTTATACATTTTTACCATCTCTCTGGCAATACATAAATACCGCGACGATAAAAAGACGCGTCCTTGGACTGAAACCATTCATCCAACCAAGTTTGTACTGCATCGTAATTGGCCAAGTGTAGCCCACCCAAGCCATGCGCCATCGACCGGAACAAGTGATAGTCTGGCAAATACGGCGGGTGCGGTAGCAGATCCCATTTCAGTGTTTTTGTCTCGTGTCCCATTCCGGCCGTTTTCGAGCAATGCGTGGTTCAAATTGATTAGTTGTTGTCGGTCGCGATGCCCATCGACAGTTTCGCCCGGTTTCAGCAGCTCATAGTACACGATTACTTTCTGGTCCCACCAAACGCAGAACATTGTCTTTTTTCCGAAGGATTTGGCCGTGCCGTCGATGTTGACGCTTCGCCAAGTGAAAGCCATGATTTTCTGCGTTTGGGATTCTTGAAATATATACATTTTTCATCGCCAGTGACAATTTGATGCAGGAAACTCGTTCTGTTCTGCCACGAAAGCAAAATTTCGGAAGTGGCTCTTCGATTTTCCATTTGTCTCTCAGTCAACTCACGCGGCACCCACTTTCCTTCCTTATGAATTTTTCCCATGGCGTGCAAACGTTTCGAAATACATTGCCGAGTCACATTTAATGCCTCGGCAAGTTGATCTTTTGTTTGATTGTTATCTTTATCCAATAACGCTTGCAGATCGGCATCCCCGGGAAAAAAGATCATATCTGAACATATCTGAATCATATCTGTAGAATCAGATATGATCAGACAAGAGATTTGGTCATATCTGTTCATATAGTGTCATGACAGATCATGTATGCTTATATCTGAGCATATCTGTAGAATCAGATATGATCAGACAAGAGATTTGGTTATATCTGTTCACATAGTGTCATGACAGATCATGTATGCTTATATCTGAGCATATCTGTAGAATCAGGTATGATCAGACAAGAGAATTGGCTATATCTGTTCATATATTGTCATGACAGATCATGTATGCTTATATCTGAGCATGTACGATCATCCCGAGAAAAAATTATCAGACCAAATCACATCTGATTATATCTGGATTATATATGATCCAGATATGATTGATCATATCTGGATCTTGTCTAATCATGCATAAGAAAAATGGCCATATCAGAGCATACATGATTAGATTTGACGATATCAGAGCATGTATGATTAGATTTGACGATATCAGACCACCCGGGAAAAAAAGTTCATGCCTGAGTGGATATGTTCATATATGTTTCAGATATTGTCATATGTGTGTCAGATATCGTCATATATGATTCAGATATTATCATATATGTATCAGATATATTTATATCTGACATTTTACAGTATCATATATGATTAGGTCTGATCATATTCCACATCACATATGCTTAAAGAAGATCATATCTGATCACATATCCCGGGGAAAATGGTCATATCTGAGCAGATATGCTCATGTAGGTGTTTATCTGCAACATAAATGAATCTGATCTGATCATGCATGGTCAAAGATGAACATACATGTATTTTTATACGCTCAGGGGTAGCTCTATATCAGGTCAGATATGATCGCGCATAAGTAAATATGTGCAGATATGAATTTATAGCTGAACATGTCTGCCCATATGTGGTCATGTCTAACCAGATATAGTACAATTCACGACTACATTCGAGCTCACACATGAATAGACTTGAATATGTGCGCGCATGCATGAACATATCCAACCAGGTATGGATGAATACGTTCAAATATGAATCAATTGATGAAATATGAATCAATTGATTCATATTTGATTAGATCTGATCACACGTGGGCAAACATGTTCAGCGATGATCATATACCAGGTGTGTAAGTATGAAACCGGAATTTGCCCATAGGTGGCGCTAGATGTCGATGCAGTTACCGACACATCACGTCAGCGGTGTCTTGTTTTTGTATTGATATCCGACAAAGATTTCCAACTCACAATAACACGAGTTTCACTCAGTAGCATTAGTTTATTAGAGATAAACATGTCGAGTTTTGTGCCAACAAATTACGATTTGCCGACAGCACTACTTTTCTGTTTTCATCTGAAGAAAACCGCAGCCGAATCGCATCGAATTCTTGTGGAGACGTTTGGTAAGCATGCTCTCGGTAAAACACAGTGTTTCGAGTGGTTCAAACGGTTCAAAAGTGGCGATTTTGACGTGAGGAACGAAGAACGTGGAAGACCACCGAAAAAGTTTGAAGACGCTGACCTGCAAGCCTTGTTGGACGAAGACGACGCTCAAACACAACAACAACTGGCGGATGTACCTACGGTAATGATATGATACATTACAATAAACGTGTTTTTTCTGTACAAAAATTCCGGTTTCATACTTACACACCGGGTAGATCCAATTGGATGAATTCGAGTATAATTCCATATCTGGGCAGATACATAATAATACAAATAATCGTATATGGGCAAATATTTTCAGACCTGATCATGCACGAGTTGGGTTCGGTTGCGTATTCATTCATACCTGGTTGGATATGTTCATGCATGCGCGCACATATTCAAGTCTATTCATGTGTGAGCTCGAATGTAGTCGTGAATTTTACTATATCTGGTTAGACATGACCACATATGGGCAGACATGTTCAGCTACAAATTCATATCTGTACATATTTACTTATGCGCGATCATATCTGACCAGATATAGAGCTACCCCTGAGCGCATAAAAATACATGTATGTTCATCTTTGACCATGCATGATCAGATCAGATTCATTTATATTGCAGATAAACACCTACATGAGCATATCTGCTCAGATATGACCATTTTCCCCGGGATATGTGATCAGATATGATCTTCTTTAAGCATATGTGATGTGGAATATGATCAGACCTAATCATATATGATACTGTAAAATGTCAGATATAAATATATCTGATACATATATGACAATATCTGAATCATATATGACGATATCTGAAACATATATGACAATATCTGAAACATATATGAACATATCCACTCAGGCATGAACTTTTTTTCCCGGGTCCGCAAATGTTTGCGGTCTTCCCGAGCGCTCCTTGTCCCCAGTCTCAAAATCGCCACTTCTGAACCGTCTGAACCGATCTTCACACGTTCTTTTTGATGGTATATGTTCGCCGTAGGCCTCCTCAAGTAACCGACGTGCTTTAGCTGCTGTTTTTTTAGGTTGAAGCAGAAAAGCAATGTTTCCCGCAAATGCTGTTTATTTGGCACAAACTTTGACATTTTCGAGGTTAGAAAAAAGGTCGTGTGTTGCGACATCTTTTATATTACGACTGGGTATTTTTAACAGATGTCCACGGTATAAAGATACTCAATTTCAGACTTGTATGCCTACTACATGTGTCTTTAGCGCCATGCATGTGTGAAACCCGTGAACCTAGTTGCGCATCTAATATATCATGCTCTTCACTAATAAATCGAAGGGCAGTTTAAACCCCTTAATTATGAGACATCGGAAGAATAAAAAATACGTATCGGCTACTTTTCCATCCTCTGCATGTAGGTATGCAAATTTACATACCAATCGATTTAAAATTCTCGGAGATATGTATGAAAAAAATGTATTTTTGCGATAAACAATATGAAATTTGTTGTTATCTGCATCGTTCTCATCTCCAATGTACACGGAAAAATAAACGTTGCAACTTGAAATGTTACCGTATCTTGTCCCGTTAAAACGTTATGGACGAAAAACGAAAAACATCCGTATTTTTGATGGTGCGTTTCACGCCTCAAAAATCGGGTTCTGCAGATATAAAAAATACGTGTCGTCTATTTTTATCCATTCTACAAACATGCCAAATTTCGTCGACATCGGAGGGAGGGGGGCACCTCGCGACCTTTCCTTGATAGTGGTTGTTCGCGATTTCGTTGAGAAATCGCTTAGGCCTGCGTCCTCGCCGTAGCTCAGCAAGATAGGAGAAAGGGGGGAAAATACATATATAGTGTGCTTAGTTACAGTCATAGCTATATAATATATAGTTTGCTTGTGACATGACTATGCCTTCTGGACATAATTGCTGTCATTTTCTATGGGTGATGATTAATGATATAAAATCTGCCATATACCATTGTACATATCGCCAATATTATCCGAATCATCACGAATTGCAAAGCCATAATAATTAGTGAGCTTTGTTATAATCGTGTCAGTAATCGTTTCATTCCACCAAGATGTTTTTTTTTGCGTGAAAAGTATTTTCACACTACAATGAGCCCTTACATTCATCTATTGTGAAGGATGCGACTACTTAACTCGGGGCCGGTTGCGCTTCCTGCTTTCACAAAAACGTCCATAACTTGGTCAATTGTTGATAATTTAATTTGAATTTTTGTTTAGATATTCTTGAATATGTATACTTTTAGTAAATACGAAGGAACATCGATTTTTAAAACTAATTACACTAGTTTCTCCCCTCAACCCCACCGCTTTCGTACAAAATGCCAACCTCAAATGAAAAACGTAAGGATTGGAGAATTGCCGCCGGAATATATTATTATTATAAGCTATAATAATATTGGATCTATGCATAATACCGCAGCAAAAATCGAGTGAGTTACAAATGCAAAGTATTTATCAAAACAAGCGATGTTAAACAAATAAATATGTTCCATCCTGTTCAATGAACTTCTGCCAGATTTCCTCGAGTTCGTAAAAGATCTCCAAAGAAGTCATTTCAAATGGTTTTTGGTCAGGGAACTGAAGGTTTAATTATCCAAATTGCTCTGTAGCGCCTGGAACAACTGATAGTCTGAAGGTGAAGGTCCGGACTATAAGGTGGATGCACCAAAACATCCCACCCAAGTTGCAATAACTGTTTCCGGTTCACTAGGGAAACGTGTGGTCTAGCGTTGCCCTGGTGGAACACAACGCTCTTGCTATTCACTGATACGGGCCGCTGCTGATCGATTGCTCGCTTTAATTTGGCCAGTTGTGAGCAGTACTTGCTGGAATCAATCGTTCCATTGGATGGCAACAGCTTATAATAGAAAATTCTTTTCCAATCCCACCAGATACGGGGCATGACCTTCTTCGGATGTAGTCCAGCCTTTGTGACCGTCTAAGCATCCTCTCCGCGCTTCGACCATGATGTTTTTCGCCTGACATAATTGTAGACAATCCACTTTTCATTGCCAATGATCATTAGCTTTGAAAAAGGGTCGTTTTGATGGCGTTTGAGCAGTAAATCGCGAGCTGAAATTTGGTATATTAAATTCTTTTCGCTCAGTTCGTGCGGCACCTAACATCAAGCTTGTTTACCATCCTAAGCTTCCGTAAATGTCTTGAAACAGGTGAATGGTGAGGTTAGGTTGATTCTCTGTAGTAGTCAAACGCAGGTCGGAGTAAATAAAAGCCTTGACTTTATTAACATCAGCAGTGACTGGCCGGCCGGAGCGTAGAGCATCTTGGAGGGCACAATCTCCAAAACGAAATTTCGCAAACCACTTGCGAGACATGTGTCTCTTCGCTTACGACATTCTTTCTGTGAGTTTGCGACACGTTTTTGCCTTATCGGAAATAAAAAAGCGAAAAGCATCGAAAATATAAGTTTTTGCCTTCCATGTTCAAAATATAATTAAACTTCACGTACCACACAAATCTCGATAGATGTTTTTTTAAATGTGGGCACAAGTTTTAGCTTTCACTTTATACAGGGTGATTCAGTTCAGGTCGTGCATCCGGCAACTACCGATTCTGGACGATGTTTGGAACGAAGCTACTTAGCCGAATTTTTTAATTCGCAATAGCTTTTAAATGGGAAGCAATAGAATTCTGGAATTCTAGGCCAATCAGAATCGCCGTTACGTACACGTTGGGAGACGCCTCAGTGCCGGGTTATCAAGGCACCGATTCTAAACATTTGAAAAAGTGGCAGAGTTCAGACGCAATTTCGTATCGCGAACGCGAAAGTTCTTTTGTTCGAACCGAAGTTTGCTGTCCTTCTCTATCAAACGATGGAGCAACGAGTGATCGGCGTTTGTCACATGTGCAATGAATTATGCTGCGACGTCCAGTTCTTTCATTAAAACAATATTTTTATCCAAACATGCGTAGATTTTAGGTTCTCGGATAATTCGAATGGGATAAACAAGATAAACAAGATAAACAAGATAAACAAGATTAACAAAGATAAAATCGGTGCTCGGAATGGTCCTCGGGGCCTCGAGCGAACATTCCCGATAATACTGCCCCGAATTAGTCTCCGATTTTATCTTACTTCCGGTCAGAATGGGGCGAGAAGTCTAAAGATGCAGCGAGAACGACGATTGGAGCATTGTTTATTTAAGAAAGATAAAAGCGGTGCTCGGAATAGTTTTTGGGGCCTCGATCGGAAATTCCCGATATTACTGCCCCGAAATAGTCTCTGATTTTATCTTACTTCCGGTCAGAATGGCTCGAGCATTCTGACCATGGTGCGAGAACGACGGTAGGGGCATTGTTTATTTAACAAAGATAAAATCGGTGCTCGGAATGGTTCTCGGGGCATCGAGCGAACATTCCCGATATTACTGCCCCGAATTCGTCTCCGATTTTATCTTACTTCCGGTCAGAATGGGGCGAGAAGTCTAAAGATGCAGCGAGAACGACGATTGGAGCATTGTTTATTTAACAAAGATAAAATCGGTGCTCGGAATGGTTCTGGGGGCCTCGAGCGAACATTCCCGATATTACGGCCCCGAAATCGTCACCGATTTTATCTTACTTCCGGTCAGAACGGGTCGAGAAGTCTGACGTTGCAGCGAGAACGACGGTCAGAGCATTGTTTATTTAACAAAGATAAAATCGGTGCTCGGAATGGTTCTCGGTGCCTCGAGCGAACATTCCCAATATTACTGCCCCGAAATCGTCTCCGATTTTATCTTACTTCCGGTCAGAATGTGTCGACAAGTCTGACGATGCTGCGAGAACGGCGGTAGGAGCATTGTTTATTTAACAAAGATAAAATCGGTGCTTGGAATGGTTCTCGGGGCCTCGAGCGAACGTTCCCGATAATACTGCCCCGAATTCGTCTCCGATTTTATCTTACTTCCGGTCAGAATGGGGCGAGAAGTCTGACGATGCTGCGAGAACGACGGTAGGAAAATTGTTTATTTAACAAAGATAAAATCGGTGCTCGGAATGGTTCTCGGGGCCTCGAGCGAACATTCCCGATAATACTGCCCCGAATTCGTCTCCGATTTTATCTTACTTCCGGTCAGAATGGGGCGAGAACTCTAAAGATGCAGCAAGAACGACGATTGGAGCATTGTTTATTTAACAAAGATAAAATCGGTGCTCGGAATGGTTCTCGGGGCCTCGAGCGAACATTCCCGATATTACGGCCCCGAAATCGTCACCGATTTTATCTTACTTCCGGTCAGAATGGGTCGAGAAGTCTGACGATGCAGCGAGAACGACGATTGGAGCATTGTTTATTTAACAAAGATAAAATCGGTGCTCGGAATGGTTCTCGGGGCCTCGAGCGAACATTCCCGATATTACGGCCCCGAAATCGTCACCGATTTTATCTTACTTCCGGTCAGAATGGGTCGACAAGTCTGACGATGCTGCGAGAACGGCGGTAGGAGCATTGTTTATTTAACAAAGATAAAATCGGTGGTCGGAATGGTTCTCGGGGCCTCGAGCGAACATTCCCGATAATACTGCCCCGAATTCGTCTCCGATGTTATCTTACTTCCGGTCAGAATGGGGCGAGAAGTCTAAAGATGCAGCGAGAACGACGATTGGAGCATTGTTTATTTAACAAAGATAAAATCGGTGCTCGGAATGGTTCTCGGGGCCTCGAGCGAACATTCCCGATATTACGGCCCCGAAATCGTCACCGATTTTATCTTACTTCCGGTCAGAATGGGTCGACAAGTCTGACGATGCTGCGAGAACGGCGGCAGGAGCATTGTTTATTTAACAAAGATAAAATCGGTGCTCGGAATGGTTCTCGGGGCCTCGAGCGAACATTCCCGATAATACTGCCCCGAATTCGTCTCCGATTTTATCTTACTTCCGGTGTGAATGGGTCGAGAAGTCTGACGATGCTGCGAGAACGGCGGTAGGAGCATTGTTTATTTAACAAAGATAAAATCGGTGCTCGGAATGGTTCTCGGGGCCGCGAGCAAACATTCCCGATAATACTGCCCCGAATTCGTCTCCGATTTTATCTTACTTCCGGTGTGAATGGGTCGAGAAGTCTGACGATGCTGCGAGAACGACAGTAGGAAAATTGTTTATTTAACAAAGATAAAATCGGTGCTCGGAATGGTTCTCGGGGCCTCGAGCGAACATTCCCGATAAAACTGCCCCGAATTCGTCTCCGATTTTATCTTACTTCCGGTCAGAATGGGGCGAGAAGTCTAAAGGTGCAGGGAGAACGACGATTGGAGCATAGTTTATTTAACAAAGATAAAATCGGTGCTCGGAATGGTTCTCGGGGCCTCGAGCGAACATTCCCGATATTACGGCCCCGAAATCATCACCGATTTTATCTTACTTCCGGTCAGAATGGGTCGAGAAGTCTGACGATGCAGCGAGAACGACGGTCGGAGCATTGTTTATTTAACAAAGATAAAGTCGGTGCTCGGAATGGTTCTCGGTGCCTCGAGCGAACATTCCCGATATTACTGCCCCGAAATCGTCTCCGATTTTATCCTACTTCCGGTCAGAATGGGTCGACAAGTCTGACGATGCTGCGAGAACGGCGGTAGGAGCATTGTTTATTTAACAAAGATAAAATCGGTGGTCGGAATGGTTCTCGGGGCCTCGAGCGAACATTCCCGATAATACTGCCCCGAATTCGTCTCCGATTTTATCTTACTTCCGGTCAGAATGGGGCGAGAAGTCTAAAGATGCAGCGAGAACGACGATTGGAGCATTGTTTATTTAATAAAGATAAAAGCGGTGCTCGGAATAGTTTTTGGGGCCTCGATTGGAAATTCCCAATATTACTGCCCCGAAATAGTCTCTGATTTTATCTTACTTCCGGTCAGAATGGCTCGAGCATTCTGACCATGGTGCGAGAACGACGGTAGGGGCATTGTTTATTTAACAAAGATAAAATCGGTGCTCGGAATGGTTCTCGGGGCATCGAGCGAACATTCCCGAAATTACTGCCCCGAATTCGTCTCCGATTTTATCTTACTTCCGGTCAGAATGGGGCGAGAAGTCTAAAGATGCAGCGAGAACGACGATTGGAGCATTGTTTATTTAACAAAGATAAAATCGGTGCTCGGAATGGTTCTCGGGGCCTCGAGCGAACATTCCCGATATTACGGCCCCGAAATCGTCACCGATTTTATCTTACTTCCGGTCAGAATGGGTCGAGAAGTCTGACGTTGCAGCGAGAACGACGGTCGGAGCATTGTTTATTTAACAAAGATAAAATCGGTGCTCGGAATGGTTCTCGGGGCCTCGAGCGAACATTCCCGATAATACTGCCCCGAATTCGTCTCCGATTTTATCTTACTTCCGGTGTGAATGGGTCGAGAAGTCTGACGATGCTGCGAGAACGGCGGTAGGAGCATTGTTTATTTAACAAAGATAAAATCGGTGCTTGGAATGGTTCTCGGGGCCTCGAGCGAACGTTCCCGATAATACTGCCCCGAATTCGTCTCCGATTTTATCTTACTTCCGGTCAGAATGGGGCGAGAAGTCTGACGATGCTGCGAGAACGACGGTAGGAAAATTGTTTATTTAACAAAGATAAAATCGGTGCTCGGAATGGTTCTCGGGGCCTCGAGCGAACATTCCCGATAATACTGCCCCGAATTCGTCTCCGATTTTATCTTACTTCCGGTCAGAATGGGGCGAGAACTCTAAAGATGCAGCAAGAACGACGATTGGAGCATTGTTTATTTAACAAAGATAAAATCGGTGCTCGGAATGGTTCTCGGGGCCTCGAGCGAACATTCCCGATATTACGGCCCCGAAATCGTCACCGATTTTATCTTACTTCCGGTCAGAATGGGTCGAGAAGTCTGACGATGCAGCGAGAACGACGATTGGAGCATTGTTTATTTAACAAAGATAAAATCGGTGCTCGGAATGGTTCTCGGGGCCTCGAGCGAACATTCCCGATATTACGGCCCCGAAATCGTCACCGATTTTATCTTACTTCCGGTCAGAATGGGTCGACAAGTCTGACGATGCTGCGAGAACGGCGGTAGGAGCATTGTTTATTTAACAAAGATAAAATCGGTGGTCGGAATGGTTCTCGGGGCCTCGAGCGAACATTCCCGATAATACTGCCCCGAATTCGTCTCCGATGTTATCTTACTTCCGGTCAGAATGGGGCGAGAAGTCTAAAGATGCAGCGAGAACGACGATTGGAGCATTGTTTATTTAACAAAGATAAAATCGGTGCTCGGAATGGTTCTCGGGGCCTCGAGCGAACATTCCCGATATTACGGCCCCGAAATCGTCACCGATTTTATCTTACTTCCGGTCAGAATGGGTCGACAAGTCTGACGATGCTGCGAGAACGGCGGCAGGAGCATTGTTTATTTAACAAAGATAAAATCGGTGCTCGGAATGGTTCTCGGGGCCTCGAGCGAACATTCCCGATAATACTGCCCCGAATTCGTCTCCGATTTTATCTTACTTCCGGTGTGAATGGGTCGAGAAGTCTGACGATGCTGCGAGAACGGCGGTAGGAGCATTGTTTATTTAACAAAGATAAAATCGGTGCTCGGAATGGTTCTCGGGGCCGCGAGCAAACATTCCCGATAATACTGCCCCGAATTCGTCTCCGATTTTATCTTACTTCCGGTGTGAATGGGTCGAGAAGTCTGACGATGCTGCGAGAACGACAGTAGGAAAATTGTTTATTTAACAAAGATAAAATCGGTGCTCGGAATGGTTCTCGGGGCCTCGAGCGAACATTCCCGATAAAACTGCCCCGAATTCGTCTCCGATTTTATCTTACTTCCGGTCAGAATGGGGCGAGAAGTCTAAAGGTGCAGGGAGAACGACGATTGGAGCATAGTTTATTTAACAAAGATAAAATCGGTGCTCGGAATGGTTCTCGGGGCCTCGAGCGAACATTCCCGATATTACGGCCCCGAAATCATCACCGATTTTATCTTACTTCCGGTCAGAATGGGTCGAGAAGTCTGACGATGCAGCGAGAACGACGGTCGGAGCATTGTTTATTTAACAAAGATAAAGTCGGTGCTCGGAATGGTTCTCGGTGCCTCGAGCGAACATTCCCGATATTACTGCCCCGAAATCGTCTCCGATTTTATCCTACTTCCGGTCAGAATGGGTCGACAAGTCTGACGATGCTGCGAGAACGGCGGTAGGAGCATTGTTTATTTAACAAAGATAAAATCGGTGGTCGGAATGGTTCTCGGGGCCTCGAGCGAACATTCCCGATAATACTGCCCCGAATTCGTCTCCGATTTTATCTTACTTCCGGTCAGAATGGGGCGAGAAGTCTAAAGATGCAGCGAGAACGACGATTGGAGCATTGTTTATTTAATAAAGATAAAAGCGGTGCTCGGAATAGTTTTTGGGGCCTCGATTGGAAATTCCCAATATTACTGCCCCGAAATAGTCTCTGATTTTATCTTACTTCCGGTCAGAATGGCTCGAGCATTCTGACCATGGTGCGAGAACGACGGTAGGGGCATTGTTTATTTAACAAAGATAAAATCGGTGCTCGGAATGGTTCTCGGGGCATCGAGCGAACATTCCCGAAATTACTGCCCCGAATTCGTCTCCGATTTTATCTTACTTCCGGTCAGAATGGGGCGAGAAGTCTAAAGATGCAGCGAGAACGACGATTGGAGCATTGTTTATTTAACAAAGATAAAATCGGTGCTCGGAATGGTTCTCGGGGCCTCGAGCGAACATTCCCGATATTACGGCCCCGAAATCGTCACCGATTTTATCTTACTTCCGGTCAGAATGGGTCGAGAAGTCTGACGTTGCAGCGAGAACGACGGTCGGAGCATTGTTTATTTAACAAAGATAAAATCGGTGCTCGGAATGGTTCTCGGGGCCTCGAGCGAACATTCCCGATAATACTGCCCCGAATTCGTCTCCGATTTTATCTTACTTCCGGTGTGAATGGGTCGAGAAGTCTGACGATGCTGCGAGAACGGCGGTAGGAGCATTGTTTATTTAACAAAGATAAAATCGGTGCTCGGAATGGTTCTCGGGGCCTCGAGCGAACATTCCCGATAATACTGCCCCGAATTCGTCTCCGATTTTATCTTACTTCCGGTGTGAATGGGTCGAGAAGTCTGACGATGCTGCGAGAACGGCGGTAGGAGCATTGTTTATTTAACAAAGATAAAATCGGTGCTCGGAATGGTTCTCGGGGCCTCGAGCGATCATTCCCGATATTACTGCCCCGAAATCGTGTCTGATTTTATCTTACTTCCGGTCAGAATGGGTCGACAAGTCTGACGATGCTGCGAGAACGGCGGTAGGAGCATTGTTTATTTAACAAAGATAAAATCGGTGCTCGGAATGGTTCTCGGGGCCTCGAGCGAACATTCCCGATAATACTGCCCCGAATTCGTCTCCGATTTTATCTTACTTCCGGTGTGAATGGGTCGAGAAGTCTGACGATGCTGCGAGAACGGCGGTAGGAGCATTGTTTATTTAACAAAGATAACATCGGTGCTCGGAATGGTTCTCGGGGCCTCGAGCGAACATTCCCGATAAAACTGCCCCGAATTGGTCTCCGATTTTATCTTACTTCCGGTCAGAATGGGGCGAGAAGTCTAAAGATGCACGGAGAACGACGATTGGAGCATAGTTTATTTAACAAAGATAAAATCGGTGCTCGGAATGGTTCTAGGTGCCTCGAGCGATCATTCCCGATATTACTGCCCCGAAATCGTCTCCGATTTTATCTTACTTCCGGTCAGAATGGGTCGACAAGTCTGACGATGCTGCGAGAACGGCGGTAGGAGCATTGTTTATTTAACAAAGATAAAATCGGTGCTCGGAATGGTTCTCGGGGCCTCGAGCGAACGTTCCCGATAATACTGCCCCGAATTCGTCTCCGATTTTATCTTACTTCCGTTCAGAATGGGGCGAGAAGTCTAAAGATGCAGCAAGAACGACGATTGGAGCATTGTTTATTTAACAAAGATAAAATCGGTGCTCGGAATGGTTCTCGGGGCGTCGAGCGAACATTCCCGATATTGCGGCCCCGAAATCGTCACCGATTTTATCTTACTTCCGGTCAGAATGGGTCGAGAAGTCTGACGATGCAGCGAGAAGGACGGTCGGAGCATTGTTTATTTAACAAAGATAAAGTCGGTGCTCGGAATGGTTCTCGGTGCCTCGAGCGAACATTCCCGATATTACGGCCCCGAAATCGTCACCGATTTTATCTTACTTCCGGTCAGAATGGGTCGAGAAGTCTGACGATGTAGCGAGAACGACGGTCGGAGCATTGTTTATTTAACAAAGATAAAATCGGTGCTCGCAATGGTTCTTGGTGCCTCGAGCGAACATTCCCGATATTACTGCCCCGAAATCGTCTCCGATTTTATCTTACTTCCGGTGTGAATGGGTCGAGAACTCTGACGATGAGGCGAGAACGACGGTAGGAGCATTGTTTATTTAACAAAGATAAAATCGGTGCTCGGAATGGTTCTCGGGGCCTCGAGCGAACAATCCCGATAATACTGCCCCGAATTCGTCTCCGATTTTATCTTACTTCCGGTCAGAATGGGGCGAGAAGTCTAAAGATGCAGTGAGAACGACGATTGGAGCATTGTTTGTTCAACAATGATAAAATCGGTGCTCGGAATAGTCTTTGGAGCCTCGATCGGAAATTCCCGATATTACTGCCCCGAATTCGTCTCCGATTTCATCTTACTTCCGGTCAGAATGGGTCGAGAAGTCTGACGATGCAGCGAGAACGACGGTCGGAGCATTGTATATTTAGCAAAGATAAAATCGGTGCTCGGAATGGTTCTCGGTGCCTCGAGCGAACATTCCCGATATTACTGCCCCGAAATCGTCTCCGATTTTATCTTACTTCCGGTCAGAATGGGTCGACAAGTCTGACGATGCTGCGAGAACGGCGGTAGGAGCATTGTTTATTTAACAAAGATAAAATCGGTGCTCGGAATGGTTCTCGGGGCCTCGAGCGAACATTCCCGATAATACTGCCCCGAATTCGTCTCCGATTTTATCTTACTTCCGGTCAGAATGGGTCGACAACTCTGACGATGCTGCGAGAACGGCGGTAGGAGCATTGTTTATTTAACAAAGATAAAGTCGGTGCTCGGAATGGTTCTCGGTGCCTCGAGCGAACATTCCCGATATTACTGCCCCGAAATCGTCTCCGATTTTATCTTACTTCCGGTCAGAATGGGACGAGAAGTCTAAAGATGCAGCAAGAACGACGATTGGAGCATTGTTTATTTAACAAAGATAAAATCGGTGCTCGGAATGGTTCTCGGGGCCTCGAGCGAACATTCCCGATATTACGGCCCCGAAATCGTCACCGATTTTATCTTACTTCCGGTCAGAATGGGTCGAGAAGTCTGACGATGTAGCGAGAACGACGGTCGGAGCATTGTTTATTTAACAAAGATAAAATCGGTGCTCGGAATGGTTCTCGGTGCCTCGAGCGAACATTCCCGATATTACTGCCCCGAAATCGTCTCCGATTTTATCTTACTTCCGGTCAGAATGGGTCGAGAAGTCTGACGATGCTGCGAGAACGGCGGTAGGAGCATTGTTTATTTAACAAAGATAAAATCGGTGCTCGGAATGGTTCTCGGGGCCTCGAGCGAACATTCCCGATAATACTGCCACGAATTCGTCTCCGATTTTATCTTACTTCCGGTCAGAATGGGGCGAGAAGTCTAAAGATGCAGTGAGAACGACGATTGGAGCATTGTTTGTTCAACAATGATAAAATCGGTGCTCGGAATAGTTTTTGGAGCCTCGATCGGAAATTCCCGATATTACTGCCCCGAATTCGTCACCGATTTTATCTTACTTCCGGTCAGAATGGGTCGAGAAGTCTGACGATGCTGCGAGAACGACGGTAGCAAAATTGTTTATTTAACAAAAATAAAATCGGTGCTCGGAATGGTTCTCGGGGCCTCGAGCGAACATTCCCGATAATACTGCCCCGAATTCGTCTCCGATTTTATCTTACTTCCGGTCAGAATGGGGCGAGAACTCTAAAGATGCAGCAAGAACGACGATTGGAGCATTGTTTATTTAACAAAGAAAAAATCGGTGCTCGGAATGGTTCTCGGGGCCTCGAGCGAACATTCCCGATATTACGGCCCCGAAATCGTCACCGATTTTATCTTACTTCCGGTCAGAATGGGTCGAGAAGTCTGACGATGCAGCGAGAACGACGATTGGAGCATTGTTTATTTAACAAAGATAAAATCGGTGCTCGGAATGGTTCTCGGGGCCTCGAGCGAACATTCCCGATATTACGGCCCCGAAATCGTCACCGATTTTATCTTACTTCCGGTCAGAATGGGTCGACAAGTCTGACGATGCTGCGAGAACGGCGGTAGGAGCATTGTTTATTTAACAAAGATAAAATCGGTGGTCGGAATGGTTCTCGGGGCCTCGAGCGAACATTCCCGATAATACTGCCCCGAATTCGTCTCCGATGTTATCTTACTTCCGGTCAGAATGGGGCGAGAAGTCTAAAGATGCAGCGAGAACGACGATTGGAGCATTGTTTATTTAACAAAGATAAAATCGGTGCTCGGAATCGTTCTCGGGGTCTCGAACGAACATTCCCGATATTACGGCCCCGAAATCGTCACCGATTTTATCTTACATCCGGTCAGAATGGGTCGACAAGTCTGACGATGCTGCGAGAACGGCGGCAGGAGCATTGTTTATTTAACAAAGATAAAATCGGTGCTCGGAATGGTTCTCGGGGCCTCGAGCGAACATTCCCGATAATACTGCCCCGAATTCGTCTCCGATTTTATCTTACTTCCGGTGTGAATGGGTCGAGAAGTCTGACGATGCTGCGAGAACGGCGGTAGGAGCATTGTTTATTTAACAAAGATAAAATCGGTGCTCGGAATGGTTCTCGGGGCCGCGAGCAAACATTCCCGATAATACTGCCCCGAATTCGTCTCCGATTTTATCTTACTTCCGGTGTGAATGGGTCGAGAAGTCTGACGATGCTGCGAGAACGACAGTAGGAAAATTGTTTATTTAACAAAGATAAAATCGGTGCTCGGAATGGTTCTCGGGGCCTCGAGCGAACATTCCCGATAAAACTGCCCCGAATTCGTCTCCGATTTTATCTTACTTCCGGTCAGAATGGGGCGAGAAGTCTAAAGGTGCAGGGAGAACGACGATTGGAGCATAGTTTATTTAACAAAGATAAAATCGGTGCTCGGAATGGTTCTCGGGGCCTCGAGCGAACATTCCCGATATTACGGCCCCGAAATCGTCACCGATTTTATCTTACTTCCGGTCAGAATGGGTCGAGAAGTCTGACGATGCAGCGAGAACGACGGTCGGAGCATTGTTTATTTAACAAAGATAAAGTCGGTGCTCGGAATGGTTCTCGGTGCCTCGAGCGAACATTCCCGATATTACTGCCCCGAAATCGTCTCCGATTGTATCCTACTTCCGGTCAGAATGGGTCGACAAGTCTGACGATGCTGCGAGAACGGCGGTAGGAGCATTGTTTATTTAACAAAGATAAAATCGGTGGTCGGAATGGTTCTCGGGGCCTCGAGCGAACATTCCCGATAATACTGCCCCGAATTCGTCTCCGATTTTATCTTACTTCCGGTCAGAATGGGGCGAGAAGTCTAAAGATGCAGCGAGAACGACGATTGGAGCATTGTTTATTTAATAAAGATAAAAGCGGTGCTCGGAATAGTTTTTGGGGCCTCGATTGGAAATTCCCAATATTACTGCCCCGAAATAGTCTCTGATTTTATCTTACTTCCGGTCAGAATGGCTCGAGCATTCTGACCATGGTGCGAGAACGACGGTAGGGGCATTGTTTATTTAACAAAGATAAAATCGGTGCTCGGAATGGTTCTCGGGGCATCGAGCGAACATTCCCGATATTACTGCCCCGAATTCGTCTCCGATTTTATCTTACTTCCGGTCAGAATGGGGCGAGAAGTCTAAAGATGCAGCGAGAACGACGATTGGAGCATTGTTTATTTAACAAAGATAAAATCGGTGCTCGGAATGGTTCTCGGGGCCTCGAGCGAACATTCCCGATATTACGGCCCCGAAATCGTCACCGATTATATCTTACTTCCGGTCAGAATGGGTCGAGAAGTCTGACGTTGCAGCGAGAACGACGGTCGGAGCATTGTTTATTTAACAAAGAGAAAATCGGTGCTCGGAATGGTTCTCGGGGCCTCGAGCGAACATTCCCGATAATACTGCCCCGAATTCGTCTCCGATTTTATCTTACTTCCGGTGTGAATGGGTCGAGAAGTCTGACGATGCTGCGAGAACGGCGGTAGGAGCATTGTTTATTTAACAAAGATAAAATCGGTGCTCGGAATGGTTCTCGGGGCCTCGAGCGACCATTCCCGATAATACTGCCCCGAATTCGTCTCCGATTTTATCTTACTTCCGGTGTGAATGGGTCGAGAAGTCTGACGATGCTGCGAGAACGGCGGTAGGAGCATTGTTTATTTAACAAAGATAAAATCGGTGCTCGGAATGGTTCTCGGGGCCTCGAGCGATCATTCCCGATATTACTGCCCCGAAATCGTGTCTGATTTTATCTTACTTCCGGTCAGAATGGGTCGACAAGTCTGACGATGCTGCGAGAACGGCGGTAGGAGCATTGTTTATTTAACAAAGATAAAATCGGTGCTCGGAATGGTTCTCGGGGCCTCGAGCGAACATTCCCGATAATACTGCCCCGAATTCGTCTCCGATTTTATCTTACTTCCGGTGTGAATGGGTCGAGAAGTCTGACGATGCTGCGAGAACGGCGGTAGGAGCATTGTTTATTTAACAAAGATAACATCGGTGCTCGGAATGGTTCTCGGGGCCTCGAGCGAACATTCCCGATAAAACTGCCCCGAATTGGTCTCCGATTTTATCTTACTTCCGGTCAGAATGGGGCGAGAAGTCTAAAGATGCACGGAGAACGACGATTGGAGCATAGTTTATTTAACAAAGATAAAATCGGTGCTCGGAATGGTTCTAGGTGCCACGAGCGATCATTCCCGATATTACTGCCCCGAAATCGTCTCCGATTTTATCTTACTTCCGGTCAGAATGGGTCGACAAGTCTGACGATGCTGCGAGAACGGCGGTAGGAGCATTGTTTATTTAACAAAGATAAAATCGGTGCTCGGAATGGTTCTCGGGGCCTCGAGCGAACGTTCCCGATAATACTGCCCCGAATTCGTCTCCGATTTAATCTTACTTCCGTTCAGAATGGGGCGAGAAGTCTAAATATGCAGCAAGAACGACGATTGGAGCATTGTTTATTTAACAAAGATAAAATCGGTGCTCGGAATGGTTCTCGGGGCCTCGAGCGAACATTCCCGATATTGCGGCCCCGAAATCGTCACCGATTTTATCTTACTTCCGGTCAGAATGGGTCGAGAAGTCTGACGATGCAGCGAGAAGGACGGTCGGAGCATTGTTTATTTAACAAAGATAAAGTCGGTGCTCGGAATGGTTCTCGGTGCCTCGAGCGAACATTCCCGATATTACGGCCCCGAAATCGTCACCGATTTTATCTTACTTCCGGTCAGAATGGGTCGAGAAGTCTGACGATGTAGCGAGAACGACGGTCGGAGCATTGTTTATTTAACAAAGATAAAATCGGTGCTCGCAATGGTTCTTGGTGCCTCGAGGAAACTTTCCCGATATTACTGCCCCGAAATCGTCTCCGATTTTATCTTACTTCCGGTGTGAATGGGTCGAGAAGTCTGACGATGGGGCGAGAACGACGGTAGGAGCATTGTTTATTTAACAAAGATAAAATCGGTGCTCGGAATGGTTCTCGGGGCCTCGAGCGAACAATCCCGATAATACTGCCCCGAATTCGTCTCCGATTTTATCTTACTTCCGGTCAGAATGGGGCGAGAAGTCTAAAGATGCAGTGAGAACGACGATTGGAGCATTGTTTGTTCAACAATGATAAAATCGGTGCTCGGAATAGTTTTTGGAGCCTCGATCGGAAATTCCCGATATTACTGCCCCGAATTCGTCTCCGATTTCATCTTACTTCCGGTCAGAATGGGTCGAGAAGTCTGACGATGCAGCGAGAACGACGGTCGGAGCATTGTTTATTTAGCAAAGATAAAATCGGTGCTCGGAATGGTTCTCGGTGCCTCGAGCGAACATTCCCGATATTACTGCCCCGAAATCGTCTCCGATTTTATCTTACTTCCGGTCAGAATGGGTCGACAAGTCTGACGATGCTGCGAGAACGGCGGTAGGAGCATTGTTTATTTAACAAAGATAAAATCGGTGCTCGGAATGGTTCTCGGGGCCTCGAGCGAACATTCCCGATAATACTGCCCCGAATTCGTCTCCGATTTTATCTTACTTCCGGTCAGAATGGGTCGACAACTCTGACGATGCTGCGAGAACGGCGGTAGGAGCATTGTTTATTTAACAAAGATAAAGTCGGTGCTCGGAATGGTTCTCGGTGCCTCGAGCGAACATTCCCGATATTACTGCCCCGAAATCGTCTCCGATTTTATCTTACTTCCGGTCAGAATGGGACGAGAAGTCTAAAGATGCAGCAAGAACGACGATTGGAGCATTGTTTATTTAACAAAGATAAAATCGGTGCTCGGAATGGTTCTCGGGGCCTCGAGCGAACATTCCCGATATTACGGCCCCGAAATCGTCACCGATTTTATCTTACTTCCGGTCAGAATGGGTCGAGAAGTCTGACGATGTAGCGAGAACGACGGTCGGAGCATTGTTTATTTAACAAAGATAAAATCGGTGCTCGGAATGGTTCTCGGTGCTTCGAGCGAACATTCCCGATATTACTGCCCCGAAATCGTCTCCGACTTTATCTTACTTCCGGTCAGAATGGGTCGAGAAGTCTGACGATGCTGCGAGAACGGCGGTAGGAGCATTGTTTATTTAACAAAGATAACATCGGTGCTCGGAATGGTTCTCGGGGCCTCGAGCGAACATTCCCGATAATACTGCCACGAATTCGTCTCCGATTTTATCTTACTTCCGGTCAGAATGGGGCGAGAAGTCTAAAGATGCAGTGAGAACGACGATTGGAGCATTGTTTGTTCAACAATGATAAAATCGGTGCTCGGAATAGTTTTTGGAGCCTCGATCGGAAATTCCCGATATTACTGCCCCGAATTCGTCTCCGATTTCATCTTACTTCCGGTCAGAATGGGTCGAGAAGTCTGACGATGCAGCGAGAACGACGGTCGGAGCATTGTTTATTTAGCAAAGATAAAATCGGTGCTCGGAATGGTTCTCGGTGCCTCGAGCGAACATTCCCGATATTACTGCCCCGAAATCGTCTCCGATTTTATCTTACTTCCGGTCAGAATGGGTCGAGAAGTCTGACGATGCTGCGAGAACGGCGGTAGGAGCATTGTTTATTTAACAAAGATAAAATCGGTGCTCGGAATGGTTCTCGGGGCCTCGAGCGAACATTCCCGATAATACTGCCCCGAATTCGTCTCCGATTTTATCTTACTTCCGGTCAGAATGGGTCGACAAGTCTGACGATGCTGCGAGAACGGCGGTAGGAGCATTGTTTATTTAACAAAGATAAAATCGGTGCTCGGAGTGGTTCTCGGGGCCTCGAGCGAACGTTCCCGATAATACTGCCCCGAATTCGTCTCCGATTTTATCTTACTTCCGGTCAGAATGGGGCGAGAAGTCTGACGATGCTGCGAGAACGACGGTAGGAAAATTGTTTATTTAACAAAGATAAAATCGGTGCTCGGAATGGTTCTCGGGGCCTCGAGCGAACATTCCCGATAATACTGCCCCGAATTCGTCTCCGATTTTATCTTACTTCCGGTCAGAATGGGGCGAGAACTCTAAAGATGCAGCAAGAACGACGATTGGAGCATTGTTTATTTAACAAAGATAAAATCGGTGCTCGGAATGGTTCTCGGGGCCTCGAGCGAACATTCCCGATATTACGGCCCCGAAATCGTCACCGATTTTATCTTACTTCCGGTCAGAATGGGTCGAGAAGTCTGACGATGCAGCGAGAACGACGATTGGAGCATTGTTTATTTAACAAAGATAAAATCGGTGCTCGGAATGGTTCTCGGGGCCTCGAGCGAACATTCCCGATATTACTGCCCCGAAATAGTCTCTGATTTTATCTTACTTCCGGTCAGAATGGCTCGAGCATTCTGACCATGGTGCGAGAACGACGGTAGGGGCATTGTTTATTTAACAAAGATAAAATCTGTGCTCGGAATGGTTCTCGGGGCATCGAGCGAACATTCCCGATATTACTGCCCCGAATTCGTCTCCGATTTTATCTTACTTCCGGTCAGAATGTGGGCGAGAAGTCTAAAGATGCAGCCAGAACGACGATTGGAGCATTGTTTATTTAACAAAGATAAAATCGGTGCTCGGAACGTTCTCGGGGCCTCGAGCGAACATTCCCGATATTACGGCCCCGAAATCGTCACCGATTTTATCTTACTTCCGGTCAGAATGGGTCGAGAAGTCTGACGTTGCAGCGAGAACGACGGTCGGAGCATTGTTTATTTAACAAAGATAAAATCGGTGCTCGGAATGGTTCTCGGGGCCTCGAGCGAACATTCCCGATAATACTGCCCCGAATTCGTCTCCGATTTTATCTTACTTCCGGTCAGAATGGGTCGAGAAGTCTGACGATGCTGCGAGAACGGCGGTAGGAGCATTGTTTATTTAACAAAGATAACATCGGTGCTCGGAATGGTTCTCGGGGCCTCGAGCGAACATTCCCGATAACACTGCCCCGAATTCGTCTCCGATTTTATCTTACTTCCGGTGTGAATGGGTCGAGAAGTCTGACGATGCTGCGAGACCGGCGGTAGGAGCATTGTTTATTTAACAAAGATAAAATCGGTGCTCGGAATGGTTCTCGGGGCCTCGAGCGAACATTCCCGATATTGCGGCCCCGAAATCGTCACCGATTTTATCTTACTTCCGGTCAGAATGGGTCGAGAAGTCTGACGATGCAGCGAGAACGACGGTCGGAGCATTGTTTATTTAACAAAGATAAAGTCGGTGCTCGGAATGGTTCTCGGTGCCTCGAGCGAACATTCCCGATATTACGGCCCCGAAATCCTCACCGATTTTATCTTACTTCCGGTCAGAATGGGTCGAGAAGTCTGACGATGTAGCGAGAACGACGGTCGGAGCATTGTTTATTTAACAAAGATAAAATCGGTGCTCGCAATGGTTCTTGGTGCCTCGAGCGAACATTCCCGATATTACTGCCCCGAAATCGTCTCCGATTTTATCTTACTTCCGGTGTGAATGGGTCGAGAAGTCTGACGATGGGGCGAGAACGACGGTAGGAGCATTGTTTATTTAACAAAGATAAAATCGGTGCTCGGAATGGTTCTCGGGGCCTCGAGCGAACAATCCCGATAATACTGCCGCGAATTCGTCTCCGATTTTATCTTACTTCCGGTCAGAATGGGGCGAGAAGTCTAAAGATGCAGTGAGAACGACGATTGGAGCATTGTTTGTTCAACAATGATAAAATCGGTGCTCGGAATAGTTTTTGGAGCCTCGATCGGAAATTCCCGATATTACTGCCCCGAATTCGTCACCGATTTTATCTCACTTCCGGTCAGAATGGGTCGAGAAGTCTGACGATGCTGCGAGAACGACGGTAGCAAAATTGTTTATTTAACAAAGATAAAATCGGTGCTCGGAATGGTTCTCGGGGCCTCGAGCGAACATTCCCGATAATACTGCCCCGAATTCGTCTCCGATTTTATCTTACTTCCGGTCAGAATGGGGCGAGAACTCTGAAGATGCAGCAAGAACGACGATTGGAGCATTGTTTATTTAACAAAGATAAAATCGGTGCTCGGAATGGTTCTCGGGGCCTCGAGCGAACATTCCCGATATTACGGCCCCGAAATCGTCACCGATTTTATCTTACTTCCGGTCAGAATGGGTCGAGAAGTCTGACGATGCAGCGAGAACGACGATTGGAGCATTGTTTATTTAACAAAGATAAAATCGGTGCTCGGAATGGTTCTCGGGGCCTCGAGCGAACATTCCCGATATTACGGCCCCGAAATCGTCACCGATTTTATCTTACTTCCGGTCAGAATGGGTCGACAAGTCTGACGATGCTGCGAGAACGGCGGTAGGAGCATTGTTTATTTAACAAAGATAAAATCGGTGGTCGGAATGGTTCTCGGGGCCTCGAGCGAACATTCCCGATAATACTGCCCCGAATTCGTCTCCGATGTTATCTTACTTCCGGTCAGAATGGGGCGAGAAGTCTAAAGATGCAGCGAGAACGACGATTGGAGCATTGTTTATTTAACAAAGATAAAATCGGTGCTCGGAATGGTTCTCGGGGCCTCGAGCGAACATTCCCGATATTACGGCCCCGAAATCGTCACCGATTTTATCTTACTTCCGGTCAGAATGGGTCGACAAGTCTGACGATGCTGCGAGAACGGCGGCAGGAGCATTGTTTATTTAACAAAGATAAAATCGGTGCTCGGAATGGTTCTCGGGGCCTCGAGCGAACATTCCCGATAATACTGCCCCGAATTCGTCTCCGATTTTATCTTACTTCCGGTGTGAATGGGTCGAGAAGTCTGACGATGCTGCGAGAACGGCGGTAGGAGCATTGTTTATTTAACAAAGATAAAATCGGTGCTCGGAATGGTTTTCGGGGCCGCGAGCAAACATTCCCGATAATACTGCCCCGAATTCGTCTCCGATTTTATCTTACTTCCGGTGTGAATGGGTCGAGAAGTCTGACGATGCTGCGAGAACGACAGTAGGAAAATTGTTTATTTAACAAAGATAAAATCGGTGCTCGGAATGGTTCTAGGGGCCTCGAGCGAACATTCCCGATAAAACTGCCCCGAATTCGTCTCCGATTTTATCTTACTTCCGGTCAGAATGGGGCGAGAAGTCTAAAGGTGCAGGGAGAACGACGATTGGAGCATAGTTTATTTAACAAAGATAAAATCGGTGCTCGGAATGGTTCTCGGGGCCTCGAGCGAAAATTCCCGATATTACGGCCCCGAAATCGTCACCGATTTTATCTTACTTCCGGTCAGAATGGGTCGAGAAGTCTGACGATGCAGCGAGAACGACGGTCGGAGCATTGTTTATTTAACAAAGATAAAGTCGGTGCTCGGAATGGTTCTCGGTGCCTCGAGCGAACATTCCCGATATCACTGCCCCGAAATCGTCTCCGATTTTATCCTACTTCCGGTCAGAATGGGTCGACAAGTCTGACGATGCTGCGAGAACGGCGGTAGGAGCATTGTTTATTTAACAAAGATAAAATCGGTGGTCGGAATGGTTCTCGGGGCCTCGAGCGAACATTCCCGATAATACTGCCCCGAATTCGTCTCCGATTTTATCTTACTTCCGGTCAGAATGGGGCGAGAAGTCTAAAGATGCAGCGAGAACGACGATTGGAGCATTGTTTATTTAATAAAGATAAAAGCGGTGCTCGGAATAGTTTTTGGGGCCTCGATTGGAAATTCCCAATATTACTGCCCCGAAATAGTCTCTGATTTTATCTTACTTCCGGTCAGAATGGCTCGAGCATTCTGACCATGGTGCGAGAACGACGGTAGGGGCATTGTTTATTTAACAAAGATAAAATCGGTGCTCGGAATGGTTCTCGGGGCATCGAGCGAACATTCCCGATATTACTGCCCCGAATTCGTCTCCGATTTTATCTTACTTCCGGTCAGAATGGGGCGAGAAGTCTAAAGATGCAGCGAGAACGACGATTGGAGCATTGTTTATTTAACAAAGATAAAATCGGTGCTCGGAATGGTTCTCGGGGCCTCGAGCGAACATTCCCGATATTACGGCCCCGAAATCGTCACCGATTTTATCTTACTTCCGGTCAGAATGGGTCGAGAAGTCTGACGTTGCAGCGAGAACGACGGTCGGAGCATTGTTTATTTAACAAAGATAAAATCGGTGCTCGGAATGGTTCTCGGGGCCTCGAGCGAACAATCCCGATAATACTGCCCCGAATTCGTCTCCGATTTTATCTTACTTCCGGTGTGAATGGGTCGAGAAGTCTGACGATGCTGCGAGAACGGCGGTAGGAGCATTGTTTATTTAACAAAGATAAAATCGGTGCTCGGAATGGTTCTCGGGGCCTCGAGCGAACATTCCCGATAATACTGCCCCGAATTCGTCTCCGATTTTATCTTACTTCCGGTGTGAATGGGTCGAGAAGTCTGACGATGCTGCGAGAACGGCGGTAGGAGCATTGTTTATTTAACAAAGATAAAATCGGTGCTCGGAATGGTTCTCGGGGCCTCGAGCGATCATTCCCGATATTACTGCCCCGAAATCGTGTCTGATTTTATCTTACTTCCGGTCAGAATGGGTCGACAAGTCTGACGATGCTGCGAGAACGGCGGTAGGAGCATTGTTTATTTAACAAAGATAAAATCGGTGCTCGGAATGGTTCTCGGGGCCTCGAGCGAACATTCCCGATAATACTGCCCCGAATTCGTCTCCGATTTTATCTTACTTCCGGTGTGAATGGGTCGAGAAGTCTGACGATGCTGCGAGAACGGCGGTAGGAGCATTGTTTATTTAACAAAGATAACATCGGTGCTCGGAATGGTTCTCGGGGCCTCGAGCGAACATTCCCGATAAAACTGCCCCGAATTGGTCTCCGATTTTATCTTACTTCCGGTCAGAATGGGGCGAGAAGTCTAAAGATGCACGGAGAACGACGATTGGAGCATAGTTTATTTAACAAAGATAAAATCGGTGCTCGGAATGGTTCTAGGTGCCTCGAGCGATCATTCCCGATATTACTGCCCCGAAATCGTCTCCGATTTTATCTTACTTCCGGTCAGAATGGGTCGACAAGTCTGACGATGCTGCGAGAACGGCGGTAGGAGCATTGTTTATTTAACAAAGATAAAATCGGTGCTCGGAATGGTTCTCGGGGCCTCGAGCGAACATTCCCGATATTACGGCCCCGAAATCGTCACCGATTTTATCTTACTTCCGGTCAGAATGGGTCGACAAGTCTGACGATGCTGCGAGAACGGCGGCAGGAGCATTGTTTATTTAACAAAGATAAAATCGGTGCTCGGAATGGTTCTCGGGGCCTCGAGCGAACATTCCCGATAATACTGCCCCGAATTCGTCTCCGATTTTATCTTACTTCCGGTGTGAATGGGTCGAGAAGTCTGACGATGCTGCGAGAACGGCGGTAGGAGCATTGTTTATTTAACAAAGATAAAATCGGTGCTCGGAATGGTTCTCGGGGCCGCGAGCAAACATTCCCGATAATACTGCCCCGAATTCGTCTCCGATTTTATCTTACTTCCGGTGTGAATGGGTCGAGAAGTCTGACGATGCTGCGAGAACGACAGTAGGAAAATTGTTTATTTAACAAAGATAAAATCGGTGCTCGGAATGGTTCTCGGGGCCTCGAGCGAACATTCCCGATAAAACTGCCCCGAATTCGTCTCCGATTTTATCTTACTTCCGGTCAGAATGGGGCGAGAAGTCTAAAGGTGCAGGGAGAACGACGATTGGAGCATAGTTTATTTAACAAAGATAAAATCGGTGCTCGGAATGGTTCTCGGGGCCTCGAGCGAAAATTCCCGATATTACGGCCCCGAAATCGTCACCGATTTTATCTTACTTCCGGTCAGAATGGGTCGAGAAGTCTGACGATGCAGCGAGAACGACGGTCGGAGCATTGTTTATTTAACAAAGATAAAGTCGGTGCTCGGAATGGTTCTCGGTGCCTCGAGCGAACATTCCCGATATTACTGCCCCGAAATCGTCTCCGATTTTATCCTACTTCCGGTCAGAATGGGTCGACAAGTCTGACGATGCTGCGAGAACGGCGGTAGGAGCATTGTTTATTTAACAAAGATAAAATCGGTGGTCGGAATGGTTCTCGGGGCCTCGAGCGAACATTCCCGATAATACTGCCCCGAATTCGTCTCCGATTTTATCTTACTTCCGGTCAGAATGGGGCGAGAAGTCTAAAGATGCAGCGAGAACGACGATTGGAGCATTGTTTATTTAATAAAGATAAAAGCGGTGCTCGGAATAGTTTTTGGGGCCTCGATTGGAAATTCCCAATATTACTGCCCCGAAATAGTCTCTGATTTTATCTTACTTCCGGTCAGAATGGCTCGAGCATTCTGACCATGGTGCGAGAACGACGGTAGGGGCATTGTTTATTTAACAAAGATAAAATCGGTGCTCGGAATGGTTCTCGGGGCATCGAGCGAACATTCCCGATATTACTGCCCCGAATTCGTCTCCGATTTTATCTTACTTCCGGTCAGAATGGGGCGAGAAGTCTAAAGATGCAGCGAGAACGACGATTGGAGCATTGTTTATTTAACAAAGATAAAATCGGTGCTCGGAATGGTTCTCGGGGCCTCGAGCGAACATTCCCGATATTACGGCCCCGAAATCGTCACCGATTTTATCTTACTTCCGGTCAGAATGGGTCGAGAAGTCTGACGTTGCAGCGAGAACGACGGTCGGAGCATTGTTTATTTAACAAAGATAAAATCGGTGCTCGGAATGGTTCTCGGGGCCTCGAGCGAACAATCCCGATAATACTGCCCCGAATTCGTCTCCGATTTTATCTTACTTCCGGTGTGAATGGGTCGAGAAGTCTGACGATGCTGCGAGAACGGCGGTAGGAGCATTGTTTATTTAACAAAGATAAAATCGGTGCTCGGAATGGTTCTCGGGGCCTCGAGCGAACATTCCCGATAATACTGCCCCGAATTCGTCTCCGATTTTATCTTACTTCCGGTGTGAATGGGTCGAGAAGTCTGACGATGCTGCGAGAACGGCGGTAGGAGCATTGTTTATTTAACAAAGATAAAATCGGTGCTCGGAATGGTTCTCGGGGCCTCGAGCGATCATTCCCGATATTACTGCCCCGAAATCGTGTCTGATTTTATCTTACTTCCGGTCAGAATGGGTCGACAAGTCTGACGATGCTGCGAGAACGGCGGTAGGAGCATTGTTTATTTAACAAAGATAAAATCGGTGCTCGGAATGGTTCTCGGGGCCTCGAGCGAACATTCCCGATAATACTGCCCCGAATTCGTCTCCGATTTTATCTGACTTCCGGTGTGAATGGGTCGAGAAGTCTGACGATGCTGCGAGAACGGCGGTAGGAGCATTGTTTATTTAACAAAGATAACATCGGTGCTCGGAATGGTTCTCGGGGCCTCGAGCGAACATTCCCGATAAAACTGCCCCGAATTGGTCTCCGATTTTATCTTACTTCCGGTCAGAATGGGGCGAGAAGTCTAAAGATGCACGGAGAACGACGATTGGAGCATAGTTTATTTAACAAAGATAAAATCGGTGCTCGGAATGGTTCTAGGTGCCTCGAGCGATCATTCCCGATATTACTGCCCCGAAATCGTCTCCGATTTTATCTTACTTCCGGTCAGAATGGGTCGACAAGTCTGACGATGCTGCGAGAACGGCGGTAGGAGCATTGTTTATTTAACAAAGATAAAATCGGTGCTCGGAATGGTTCTCGGGGCCTCGAGCGAACGTTCCCGATAATACTGCCCCGAATTCGTCTCCGATTTTATCTTACTTCCGTTCAGAATGGGGCGAGAAGTCTAAAGATGCAGCAAGAACGACGATTGGAGCATTGTTTATTTAACAAAGATAAAATCGGTGCTCGGAATGGTTCTCGGGGCCTCGAGCGAACATTCCCGATATTGCGGCCCCGAAATCGTCACCGATTTTATCTTACTTCCGGTCAGAATGGGTCGAGAAGTCTGACGATGCAGCGAGAAGGACGGTCGGAGCATTGTTTATTTAACAAAGATAAAGTCGGTGCTCGGAATGGTTCTCGGTGCCTCGAGCGAACATTCCCGATATTACGGCCCCGAAATCGTCACCGATTTTATCTTACTTCCGGTCAGAATGGGTCGAGAAGTCTGACGATGTAGCGAGAACGACGGTCGGAGCATTGTTTATTTAACAAAGATAAAATCGGTGCTCGCAATGGTTCTTGGTGCCTCGAGCGAACATTCCCGATATTACTGCCCCGAAATCGTCTCCGATTTTATCTTACTTCCGGTGTGAATGGGTCGAGAAGTCTGACGATGGGGCGAGAACGACGGTAGGAGCATTGTTTATTTAACAAAGATAAAATCGGTGCTCGGAATGGTTCTCGGGGCCTCGAGCGAACAATCCCGATAATACTGCCCCGAATTCGTCTCCGATTTTATCTTACTTCCGGTCAGAACGGGGCGAGAAGTCTAAAGATGCAGTGAGAACGACGATTGGAGCATTGTTTGTTCAACAATGATAAAATCGGTGCTCGGAATAGTTTTTGGAGCCTCGATCGGAAATTCCCGATATTACTGCCCCGAATTCGTCTCCGATTTCATCTTACTTCCGGTCAGAATGGGTCGAGAAGTCTGACGATGCAGCGAGAACGACGGTCGGAGCATTGTTTATTTAGCAAAGATAAAATCGGTGCTCGGAATGGTTCTCGGTGCCTCGAGCGAACATTCCCGATATTACTGCCCCGAAATCGTCTCCGATTTTATCTTACTTCCGGTCAGAATGGGTCGACAAGTCTGACGATGCTGCGAGAACGGCGGTAGGAGCATTGTTTATTT
This sequence comes from Ophion obscuratus, assembly GCA_964007375.1. Classification (NCBI taxonomy): domain Eukaryota; kingdom Metazoa; phylum Arthropoda; class Insecta; order Hymenoptera; family Ichneumonidae; genus Ophion; species Ophion obscuratus. Next base: position 16,035,230 of record OZ023316.1, on the reverse strand, counting down.
AACAAAGATAAAATCGGTGCTCGGAATGGTTCTCGGGGCCTCGAGCGAACATTCCCGATAATACTGCCCCGAATTCGTCTCCGATTTTATCTTACTTCCGGTCAGAATGGGTCGACAACTCTGACGATGCTGCGAGAACGGCGGTAGGAGCATTGTTTATTTAACAAAGATAAAGTCGGTGCTCGGAATGGTTCTCGGTGCCTCGAGCGAACATTCCCGATATTACTGCCCCGAAATCGTCTCCGATTTTATCTTACTTCCGGTCAGAATGGGACGAGAAGTCTAAAGATGCAGCAAGAACGACGATTGGAGCATTGTTTATTTAACAAAGATAAAATCGGTGCTCGGAATGGTTCTCGGGGCCTCGAGCGAACATTCCCGATATTACGGCCCCGAAATCGTCACCGATTTTATCTTACTTCCGGTCAGAATGGGTCGAGAAGACTGACGATGTAGCGAGAACGACGGTCGGAGCATTGTTTATTTAACAAAGATAAAATCGGTGCTCGGAATGGTTCTCGGTGCCTCGAGCGAACATTCCCGATATTACTGCCCCGAAATCGTCTCCGATTTTATCTTACTTCCGGTCAGAATGGGTCGAGAAGTCTGACGATGCTGCGAGAACGGCGGTAGGAGCATTGTTTATTTAACAAAGATAAAATCGGTGCTCGGAATGGTTCTCGGGGCCTCGAGCGAACATTCCCGATAATACTGCCACGAATTCGTCTCCGATTTTATCTTACTTCCGGTCAGAATGGGGCGAGAAGTCTAAAGATGCAGTGAGAACGACGATTGGAGCATTGTTTGTTCAACAATGATAAAATCGGTGCTCGGAATAGTTTTTGGAGCCTCGATCGGAAATTCCCGATATTACTGCCCCGAATTCGTCTCCGATTTCATCTTACTTCCGGTCAGAATGGGTCGAGAAGTCTGACGATGCAGCGAGAACGACGGTCGGAGCATTGTTTATTTAGCAGAGATAAAATCGGTGCTCGGAATGGTTCTCGGTGCCTCGAGCGAACATTCCCGATATTACTGCCCCGAAATCGTCTCCGATTTTATCTTACTTCCGGTCAGAATGGGTCGAGAAGTCTGACGATGCTGCGAGAACGGCGGTAGGAGCATTGTTTATTTAACAAAGATAAAATCGGTGCTCGGAATGGTTCTCGGGGCCTCGAGCGAACATTCCCGATAATACTGCCCCGAATTCGTCTCCGATTTTATCTTACTTCCGGTCAGAATGGGTCGACAAGTCTGACGATGCTGCGAGAACGGCGGTAGGAGCATTGTTTATTTAACAAAGATAAAATCGGTGCTCGGAGTGGTTCTCGGGGCCTCGAGCGAACGTTCCCGATAATACTGCCCCGAATTCGTGTCTGATTTTATCTTACTTCCGGTCAGAATGGGTCGACAAGTCTGACGATGCTGCGAGAACGGCGGTAGGAGCATTGTTTATTTAACAAAGATAAAATCGGTGCTCGGAATGGTTCTCGGGGCCTCGAGCGATCATTCCCGATATTACTGCCCCGAAATCGTGTCTGATTTTATCTTACTTCCGGTCAGAATGGGTCGACAAGTCTGACGATGCTGCGAGAACGGCGGTAGGAGCATTGTTTATTTAACAAAGATAAAATCGGTGCTCGGAATGGTTCTCGGGGCCTCGAGCGAACATTCCCGATAATACTGCCCCGAATTCGTCTCCGATTTTATCTTACTTCCGGTCAGAATGGGGCGAGAACTCTGAAGATGCAGCAAGAACGACGATTGGAGCATTGTTTATTTAACAAAGATAAAATCGGTGCTCGGAATGGTTCTCGGGGCCTCGAGCGAACATTCCCGATATTACGGCCCCGAAATCGTCACCGATTTTATCTTACTTCCGGTCAGAATGGGTCGAGAAGTCTGACGATGCAGCGAGAACGACGATTGGAGCATTGTTTATTTAACAAAGATAAAATCGGTGCTCGGAATGGTTCTCGGGGCCTCGAGCGAACATTCCCGATATTACGGCCCCGAAATCGTCACCGATTTTATCTTACTTCCGGTCAGAATGGGTCGACAAGTCTGACGATGCTGCGAGAACGGCGGTAGGAGCATTGTTTATTTAACAAAGATAAAATCGGTGGTCGGAATGGTTCTCGGGGCCTCGAGCGAACATTCCCGATAATACTGCCCCGAATTCGTCTCCGATGTTATCTTACTTCCGGTCAGAATGGGGCGAGAAGTCTAAAGATGCAGCGAGAACGACGATTGGAGCATTGTTTATTTAACAAAGATAAAATCGGTGCTCGGAATGGTTCTCGGGGCCTCGAGCGAACATTCCCGATATTACGGCCCCGAAATCGTCACCGATTTTATCTTACTTCCGGTCAGAATGGGTCGACAAGTCTGACGATGCTGCGAGAACGGCGGCAGGAGCATTGTTTATTTAACAAAGATAAAATCGGTGCTCGGAATGGTTCTCGGGGCCTCGAGCGAACATTCCCGATAATACTGCCCCGAATTCGTCTCCGATTTTATCTTACTTCCGGTGTGAATGGGTCGAGAAGTCTGACGATGCTGCGAGAACGGCGGTAGGAGCATTGTTTATTTAACAAAGATAAAATCGGTGCTCGGAATGGTTCTCGGGGCCGCGAGCAAACATTCCCGATAATACTGCCCCGAATTCGTCTCCGATTTTATCTTACTTCCGGTGTGAATGGGTCGAGAAGTCTGACGATGCTGCGAGAACGACAGTAGGAAAATTGTTTATTTAACAAAGATAAAATCGGTGCTCGGAATGGTTCTAGGGGCCTCGAGCGAACATTCCCGATAAAACTGCCCCGAATTCGTCTCCGATTTTATCTTACTTCCGGTCAGAATGGGGCGAGAAGTCTAAAGGTGCAGGGAGAACGACGATTGGAGCATAGTTTATTTAACAAAGATAAAATCGGTGCTCGGAATGGTTCTCGGGGCCTCGAGCGAAAATTCCCGATATTACGGCCCCGAAATCGTCACCGATTTTATCTTACTTCCGGTCAGAATGGGTCGAGAAGTCTGACGATGCAGCGAGAACGACGGTCGGAGCATTGTTTATTTAACAAAGATAAAGTCGGTGCTCGGAATGGTTCTCGGTGCCTCGAGCGAACATTCCCGATATTACTGCCCCGAAATCGTCTCCGATTTTATCCTACTTCCGGTCAGAATGGGTCGACAAGTCTGACGATGCTGCGAGAACGGCGGTAGGAGCATTGTTTATTTAACAAAGATAAAATCGGTGGTCGGAATGGTTCTCGGGGCCTCGAGCGAACATTCCCGATAATACTGCCCCGAATTCGTCTCCGATTTTATCTTACTTTCGGTCAGAATGGGGCGAGAAGTCTAAAGATGCAGCGAGAACGACGATTGGAGCATTGTTTATTTAATAAAGATAAAAGCGGTGCTCGGAATAGTTTTTGGGGCCTCGATTGGAAATTCCCAATATTACTGCCCCGAAATAGTCTCTGATTTTATCTTACTTCCGGTCAGAATGGCTCGAGCATTCTGACCATGGTGCGAGAACGACGGTAGGGGCATTGTTTATTTAACAAAGATAAAATCGGTGCTCGGAATGGTTCTCGGGGCATCGAGCGAACATTCCCGATATTACTGCCCCGAATTCGTCTCCGATTTTATCTTACTTCCGGTCAGAATGGGGCGAGAAGTCTAAAGATGCAGCGAGAACGACGATTGGAGCATTGTTTATTTAACAAAGATAAAATCGGTGCTCGGAATGGTTCTCGGGGCCTCGAGCGAACATTCCCGATATTACGGCCCCGAAATCGTCACCGATTTTATCTTACTTCCGGTCAGAATGGGTCGAGAAGTCTGACGTTGCAGCGAGAACGACGGTCGGAGCATTGTTTATTTAACAAAGATAAAATCGGTGCTCGGAATGGTTCTCGGGGCCTCGAGCGAACAATCCCGATAATACTGCCCCGAATTCGTCTCCGATTTTATCTTACTTCCGGTGTGAATGGGTCGAGAAGTCTGACGATGCTGCGAGAACGGCGGTAGGAGCATTGTTTATTTAACAAAGATAAAATCGGTGCTCGGAATGGTTCTCGGGGCCTCGAGCGAACATTCCCGATAATACTGCCCCGAATTCGTCTCCGATTTTATCTTACTTCCGGTGTGAATGGGTCGAGAAGTCTGACGATGCTGCGAGAACGGCGGTAGGAGCATTGTTTATTTAACAAAGATAAAATCGGTGCTCGGAATGGTTCTCGGGGACTCGAGCGAACATTCCCGATATTACGGCCCCGAAATCGTCACCGATTTTATCTTACTTCCGGTCAGAATGGGTCGAGAAGACTGACGATGTAGCGAGAACGACGGTCGGAGCATTGTTTATTTAACAAAGATAAAATCGGTGCTCGGAATGGTTCTCGGTGCCTCGAGCGAACATTCCCGATATTACTGCCCCGAAATCGTCTCCGATTTTATCTTACTTCCGGTCAGAATGGGTCGAGAAGTCTGACGATGCTGCGAGAACGGCGGTAGGAGCATTGTTTATTTAACAAAGATAAAATCGGTGCTCGGAATGGTTCTCGGGGCCTCGAGCGAACATTCCCGATAATACTGCCACGAATTCGTCTCCGATTTTATCTTACTTCCGGTCAGAATGGGGCGAGAAGTCTAAAGATGCAGTGAGAACGACGATTGGAGCATTGTTTGTTCAACAATGATAAAATCGGTGCTCGGAATAGTTTTTGGAGCCTCGATCGGAAATTCCCGATATTACTGCCCCGAATTCGTCTCCGATTTCATCTTACTTCCGGTCAGAATGGGTCGAGAAGTCTGACGATGCAGCGAGAACGACGGTCGGAGCATTGTTTATTTAGCAGAGATAAAATCGGTGCTCGGAATGGTTCTCGGTGCCTCGAGCGAACATTCCCGATATTACTGCCCCGAAATCGTCTCCGATTTTATCTTACTTCCGGTCAGAATGGGTCGAGAAGTCTGACGATGCTGCGAGAACGGCGGTAGGAGCATTGTTTATTTAACAAAGATAAAATCGGTGCTTGGAATGGTTCTCGGGGCCTCGAGCGAACATTCCCGATAATACTGCCCCGAATTCGTCTCCGATTTTATCTTACTTCCGGTCAGAATGGGTCGACAAGTCTGACGATGCTGCGAGAACGGCGGTAGGAGCATTGTTTATTTAACAAAGATAAAATCGGTGCTCGGAGTGGTTCTCGGGGCCTCGAGCGAACGTTCCCGATAATACTGCCCCGAATTCGTCTCCGATTTTATCTTACTTCCGGTCAGAATGTGGCGAGAAGTCTGACGATGCTGCGAGAACGACGGTAGGAAAATTGTTTATTTAACAAAGATAAAATCGGTGCTCGGAATGGTTCTCGGGGCCTCGAGCGAACATTCCCGATAATACTGCCCCGAATTCGTCTCCGATTTTATCTTACTTCCGGTCAGAATGGGGCGAGAACTCTAAAGATGCAGCAAGAACGACGATTGGAGCATTGTTTATTTAACAAAGATAAAATCGGTGCTCGGAATGGTTCTCGGGGCCTCGAGCGAACATTCCCGATATTACGGCCCCGAAATCGTCACCGATTTTATCTTACTTCCGGTCAGAATGGGTCGAGAAGTCTGACGATGCAGCGAGAACGACGATTGGAGCATTGTTTATTTAACAAAGATAAAATCGGTGCTCGGAATGGTTCTCGGGGCCTCGAGCGAACATTCCCGATATTACTGCCCCGAAATAGTCTCTGATTTTATCTTACTTCCGGTCAGAATGGCTCGAGCATTCTGACCATGGTGCGAGAACGACGGTAGGGGCATTGTTTATTTAACAAAGATAAAATCTGTGCTCGGAATGGTTCTCGGGGCATCGAGCGAACATTCCCGATATTACTGCCCCGAATTCGTCTCCGATTTTATCTTACTTCCGGTCAGAATGGGGCGAGAAGTCTAAAGATGCAGCCAGAACGACGATTGGAGCATTGTTTATTTAACAAAGATAAAATCGGTGCTCGGAACGTTCTCGGGGCCTCGAGCGAACATTCCCGATATTACGGCCCCGAAATCGTCACCGATTTTATCTTACTTCCGGTCAGAATGGGTCGAGAAATCTGACGATGCTGCGAGAACGGCGGTAGGAGCATTGTTTATTTAACAAAGATAACATCGGTGCTCGGAATGGTTCTCGGGGCCTCGAGCGAACATTCCCGATAATACTGCCCCGAATTCGTCTCCGATTTTATCTTACTTCCGGTGTGAATGGGTCGAGAAGTCTGACGATGCTGCGAGAACGGCGGTAGGAGCATTGTTTATTTAACAAAGATAAAGTCGGTGCTCGGAATGGTTCTTGGTGCCTCGAGCGAACATTCCCGATATTACTGCCCCGAAAGCGTCTCCGATTTTATCTTACTTCCGGTCAGAATGGGACGAGAAGTCTAAAGATGCAGCAAGAACGACGATTGGAGCATTGTTTATTTAACAAAGATAAAATCGGTGCTCGGAATGGTTCTCGGGGCCTCGAGCGAACATTCCCGATATTACGGCCCCGAAATCGTCACCGATTTTATCTTACTTCCGGTCAGAATGGGTCGAGAAGTCTGACGATGTAGCGAGAACGACGGTCGGAGCATTGTTTATTTAACAAAGATAAAATCGGTGCTCGGAATGGTTCTCGGTGCCTCGAGCGAACATTCCCGATATTACTGCCCCGAAATCGTCTCCGATTTGATCTTACTTCCGGTCAGAATGGGTCGAGAAGTCTGATGATGCTGCGAGAACGGCGGTAGGAGCATTGTTTATTTAACAAAGATAAAATCGGTGCTCGGAATGGTTCTCGGGGCCTCGAGCGAACATTCCCGATAATACTGCCACGAATTCGTCTCCGATTTTATCTTACTTCCGGTCAGAATGGGGCGAGAAGTCTAAAGATGCAGTGAGAACGACGATTGGAGCATTGTTTGTTCAACAATGATAAAATCGGTGCTCGGAATAGTTTTTGGAGCCTCGATCGGAAATTCCCGATATTACTGCCCCGAATTCGTCACCGATTTTATCTTACTTCCGGTCAGAATGGGTCGAGAAGTCTGACGATGCTGCGAGAACGACGGTAGCAAAATTGTTTATTTAACAAAGATAAAATCGGTGCTCGGAATGGTTCTCGGGGCCTCGAGCGAACATTCCCGATAATACTGCCCGGAATTCGTCTCCGATTTTATCTTACTTCCGGTCAGAATGGGGCGAGAACTCTAAAGATGCAGCAAGAACGACGATTGGAGCATTGTTTATTTAACAAAGATAAAATCGGTGCTCGGAATGGTTCTCGGGGCCTCGAGCGAACATTCCCGATATTACGGCCCCGAAATCGTCACCGATTTTATCTTACTTCCGGTCAGAATGGGTCGAGAAGTCTGACGATGCAGCGAGAACGACGATTGGAGCATTGTTTATTTAACAAAGATAAAATCGGTGCTCGGAATGGTTCTCGGGGCCTCGAGCGAACATTCCCGATATTACGGCCCCGAAATCGTCACCGATTTTATCTTACTTCCGGTAGAATGGGTCGACAAGTCTGACGATGCTGCGAGAACGGCGGTAGGAGCATTGTTTATTTAACAAAGATAAAATCGGTGGTCGGAATGGTTCTCGGGGCCTCGAGCGAACATTCCCGATAATACTGCCCCGAATTCGTCTCCGATGTTATCTTACTTCCGGTCAGAATGGGGCGAGAAGTCTAAAGATGCAGCGAGAACGACGATTGGAGCATTGTTTATTTAACAAAGATAAAATCGGTGCTCGGAATGGTTCTCGGGGCCTCGAGCGAACATTCCCGATATTACGGCCCCGAAATCGTCACCGATTTTATCTTACTTCCGGTCAGAATGGGTCGACAAGTCTGACGATGCTGCGAGAACGGCGGCAGGAGCATTGTTTATTTAACAAAGATAAAATCGGTGCTCGGAATGGTTCTCGGGGCCTCGAGCGAACATTCCCGATAATACTGCCCGAATTCGTCTCCGATTTTATCTTACTTCCGGTGTGAATGGGTCGAGAAGTCTGACGATGCTGCGAGAACGGCGGTAGGAGCATTGTTTATTTAACAAAGATAAAATCGGTGCTCGGAATGGTTCTCGGGGCCGCGAGCAAACATTCCCGATAATACTGCCCCGAATTCGTCTCCGATTTTATCTTACTTCCGGTGTGAATGGGTCGAGAAGTCTGACGATGCTGCGAGAACGACAGTAGGAAAATTGTTTATTTAACAAAGATAAAATCGGTGCTCGGAATGGTTCTCGGGGCCTCGAGCGAACATTCCCGATAAAACTGCCCCGAATTCGTCTCCGATTTTATCTTACTTCCGGTCAGAATGGGGCGAGAAGTCTAAAGGTGCAGGGAGAACGACGATTGGAGCATAGTTTATTTAACAAAGATAAAATCGGTGCTCGGAATGGTTCTCGGGGCCTCGAGCGAACATTCCCGATATTACGGCCCCGAAATCGTCACCGATTTTATCTTACTTCCGGTCAGAATGGGTCGAGAAGTCTGACGATGCAGCGAGAACGACGGTCGGAGCATTGTTTATTTAACAAAGATAAAGTCGGTGCTCGGAATGGTTCTCGGTGCCTCGAGCGAACATTCCCGATATTACTGCCCCGAAATCGTCTCCGATTTTATCCTACTTCCGGTCAGAATGGGTCGACAAGTCTGACGATGCTGCGAGAACGGCGGTAGGAGCATTGTTTATTTAACAAAGATAAAATCGGTGGTCGGAATGGTTCTCGGGGCCTCGAGCGAACATTCCCGATAATACTGCCCCGAATTCGTCTCCGATTTTATCTTACTTCCGGTCAGAATGGGGCGAGAAGTCTAAAGATGCAGCGAGAACGACGATTGGAGCATTGTTTATTTAATAAAGATAAAAGCGGTGCTCGGAATAGTTTTTGGGGCCTCGATTGGAAATTCCCAATATTACTGCCCCGAAATAGTCTCTGATTTTATCTTACTTCCGGTCAGAATGGCTCGAGCATTCTGACCATGGTGCGAGAACGACGGTAGGGGCATTGTTTATTTAACAAAGATAAAATCGGTGCTCGGAATGGTTCTCGGGGCATCGAGCGAACATTCCCGATATTACTGCCCCGAATTCGTCTCCGATTTTATCTTACTTCCGGTCAGAATGGGGCGAGAAGTCTAAAGATGCAGCGAGAACGACGATTGGAGCATTGTTTATTTAACAAAGATAAAATCGGTGCTCGGAATGGTTCTCGGGGCCTCGAGCGAACATTCCCGATATTACGGCCCCGAAATCGTCACCGATTTTATCTTACTTCCGGTCAGAATGGGTCGAGAAGTCTGACGTTGCAGCGAGAACGACGGTCGGAGCATTGTTTATTTAACAAAGATAAAATCGGTGCTCGGAATGGTTCTCGGGGCCTCGAGCGAACAATCCCGATAATACTGCCCCGAATTCGTCTCCGATTTTATCTTACTTCCGGTGTGAATGGGTCGAGAAGTCTGACGATGCTGCGAGAACGGCGGTAGGAGCATTGTTTATTTAACAAAGATAAAATCGGTGCTCGGAATGGTTCTCGGGGCCTCGAGCGAACATTCCCGATAATACTGCCCCGAATTCGTCTCCGATTTTATCTTACTTCCGGTGTGAATGGGTCGAGAAGTCTGACGATGCTGCGAGAACGGCGGTAGGAGCATTGTTTATTTAACAAAGATAAAATCGGTGCTCGGAATGGTTCTCGGGGCCTCGAGCGATCATTCCCGATATTACTGCCCCGAAATCGTGTCTGATTTTATCTTACTTCCGGTCAGAATAGGTCGACAAGTCTGACGATGCTGCGAGAACGGCGGTAGGAGCATTGTTTATTTAACAAAGATAAAATCGGTGCTCGGAATGGTTCTCGGGGCCTCGAGCGAACATTCCCGATAATACTGCCCCGAATTCGTCTCCGATTTTATCTTACTTCCGGTGTGAATGGGTCGAGAAGTCTGACGATGCTGCGAGAACGGCGGTAGGAGCATTGTTTATTTAACAAAGATAACATCGGTGCTCGGAATGGTTCTCGGGGCCTCGAGCGAACATTCCCGATAAAACTGCCCCGAATTGGTCTCCGATTTTATCTTACTTCCGGTCAGAATGGGGCGAGAAGTCTAAAGATGCACGGAGAACGACGATTGGAGCATAGTTTATTTAACAAAGATAAAATCGGTGCTCGGAATGGTTCTAGGTGCCTCGAGCGATCATTCCCGATATTACTGCCCCGAAATCGTCTCCGATTTTATCTTACTTCCGGTCAGAATGGGTCGACAAGTCTGACGATGCTGCGAGAACGGCGGTAGGAGCATTGTTTATTTAACAAAGATAAAATCGGTGCTCGGAATGGTTCTAGGGGCCTCGAGCGAACGTTCCCGATAATACTGCCCCGAATTCGTCTCCGATTTTATCTTACTTCCGTTCAGAATGGGGCGAGAAGTCTAAAGATGCAGCAAGAACGACGATTGGAGCATTGTTTATTTAACAAAGATAAAATCGGTGCTCGGAATGGTTCTCGGGGCCTCGAGCGAACATTCCCGATATTGCGGCCCCGAAATCGTCACCGATTTTATCTTACTTCCGGTCAGAATGGGTCGAGAAGTCTGACGATGCAGCGAGAAGGACGGTCGGAGCATTGTTTATTTAACAAAGATAAAGTCGGTGCTCGGAATGGTTCTCGGTGCCTCGAGCGAACATTCCCGATATTACGGCCCCGAAATCGTCACCGATTTTATCTTACTTCCGGTCAGAATGGGTCGAGAAGTCTGACGATGTAGCGAGAACGACGGTCGGAGCATTGTTTATTTAACAAAGATAAAATCGGTGCTCGCAATGGTTCTTGGTGCCTCGAGCGAACATTCCCGATATTACTGCCCCGAAATCGTCTCCGATTTTATCTTACTTCCGGTGTGAATGGGTCGAGAAGTCTGACGATGGGGCGAGAACGACGGTAGGAGCATTGTTTATTTAACAAAGATAAAATCGGTGCTCGGAATGGTTCTCGGGGCCTCGAGCGAACAATCCCGATAATACTGCCCCGAATTCGTCTTCGATTTTATCTTACTTCCGGTCAGAATGGGGCGAGAAGTCTAAAGATGCAGTGAGAACGACGATTGGAGCATTGTTTGTTCAACAATGATAAAATCGGTGCTCGGAATAGTTTTTGGAGCCTCGATCGGAAATTCCCGATATTACTGCCCCGAATTCGTCTCCGATTTCATCTTACTTCCGGTCAGAATGGGTCGAGAAGTCTGACGATGCAGCGAGAACGACGGTCGGAGCATTGTTTATTTAGCAAAGATAAAATCGGTGCTCGGAATGGTTCTCGGTGCCTCGAGCGAACATTCCCGATATTACTGCCCCGAAATCGTCTCCGATTCTATCTTACTTCCGGTCAGAATGGGTCGACAAGTCTGACGATGCTGCGAGAACGGCGGTAGGAGCATTGTTTATTTAACAAAGATAAAATCGGTGCTCGGAATGGTTCTCGGGGCCTCGAGCGAACATTCCCGATAATACTGCCCCGAATTCGTCTCCGATTTTATCTTACTTCCGGTCAGAATGGGTCGACAACTCTGACGATGCTGCGAGAACGGCGGTAGGAGCATTGTTTATTTAACAAAGATAAAGTCGGTGCTCGGAATGGTTCTCGGTGCCTCGAGCGAACATTCCCGATATTACTGCCCCGAAATCGTCTCCGATTTTATCTTACTTCCGGTCAGAATGGGACGAGAAGTCTAAAGATGCAGCAAGAACGACGATTGGAGCATTGTTTATTTAACAAAGATAAAATCGGTGCTCGGAATGGTTCTCGGGGCCTCGAGCGAACATTCCCGATATTACGGCCCCGAAATCGTCACCGATTTTATCTTACTTCCGGTCAGAATGGGTCGAGAAGACTGACGATGTAGCGAGAACGACGGTCGGAGCATTGTTTATTTAACAAAGATAAAATCGGTGCTCGGAATGGTTCTCGGTGCCTCGAGCGAACATTCCCGATATTACTGCCCCGAAATCGTCTCCGATTTTATCTTACTTCCGGTCAGAATGGGTCGAGAAGTCTGACGATGCTGCGAGAACGGCGGTAGGAGCATTGTTTATTTAACAAAGATAAAATCGGTGCTCGGAATGGTTCTCGGGGCCTCGAGCGAACATTCCCGATAATACTGCCACGAATTCGTCTCCGATTTTATCTTACTTCCGGTCAGAATGGGGCGAGAAGTCTAAAGATGCAGTGAGAACGACGATTGGAGCATTGTTTGTTCAACAATGATAAAATCGGTGCTCGGAATAGTTTTTGGAGCCTCGATCGGAAATTCCCGATATTACTGCCCCGAATTCGTCTCCGATTTCATCTTACTTCCGGTCAGAATGGGTCGAGAAGTCTGACGATGCAGCGAGAACGACGGTCGGAGCATTGTTTATTTAGCAGAGATAAAATCGGTGCTCGGAATGGTTCTCGGTGCCTCGAGCGAACATTCCCGATATTACTGCCCCGAAATCGTCTCCGATTTTATCTTACTTCCGGTCAGAATGGGTCGAGAAGTCTGACGATGCTGCGAGAACGGCGGTAGGAGCATTGTTTATTTAACAAAGATAAAATCGGTGCTCGGAATGGTTCTCGGGGCCTCGAGCGAACATTCCCGATAATACTGCCCCGAATTCGTCTCCGATTTTATCTTACTTCCGGTCAGAATGGGTCGACAAGTCTGACGATGCTGCGAGAACGGCGGTAGGAGCATTGTTTATTTAACAAAGATAAAATCGGTGCTCGGAGTGGTTCTCGGGGCCTCGAGCGAACGTTCCCGATAATACTGCCCCGAATTCGTCTCCGATTTTATCTTACTTCCGGTCAGAATGTGGCGAGAAGTCTGACGATGTTGCGAGAACGACGGTAGGAAAATTGTTTATTTAACAAAGATAAAATCGGTGCTCGGAATGGTTCTCGGGGCCTCGAGCGAACATTCCCGATAATACTGCCCCGAATTCGTCTCCGATTTTATCTTACTTCCGGTCAGAATGGGGCGAGAACTCTAAAGATGCAGCAAGAACGATGATTGGAGCATTGTTTATTTAACAAAGATAAAATCGGTGCTCGGAATGGTTCTCGGGGCCTCGAGGGAACATTCCCGATATTACGGCCCCGAAATCGTCACCGATTTTATCTTACTTCCGGTCAGAATGGGTCGAGAAGTCTGACGATGCAGCGAGAACGACGATTGGAGCATTGTTTATTTAACAAAGATAAAATCGGTGCTCGGAATGGTTCTCGGGGCCTCGAGCGAACATTCCCGATATTACTGCCCCGAAATAGTCTCTGATTTTATCTTACTTCCGGTCAGAATGGCTCGAGCATTCTGACCATGGTGCGAGAACGACGGTAGGGGCATTGTTTATTTAACAAAGATAAAATCTGTGCTCGGAATGGTTCTCGGGGCATCGAGCGAACATTCCCGATATTACTGCCCCGAATTCGTCTCCGATTTTATCTTACTTCCGGTCAGAATGTGGGCGAGAAGTCTAAAGATGCAGCCAGAACGACGATTGGAGCATTGTTTATTTAACAAAGATAAAATCGGTGCTCGGAACGTTCTCGGGGCCTCGAGCGAACATTCCCGATATTACGGCCCCGAATTCGTCTCCGATTTTATCTTACTTCCGGTCAGAATGGGGCGAGAAGTCTAAAGATGCAGTGAGAACGACGATTGGAGCATTGTTTGTTCAACAATGATAAAATCGGTGCTCGGAATAGTTTTTGGAGCCTCGATCGGAAATTCCCGATATTACTGCCCCGAATTCGTCTCCGATTTCATCTTACTTCCGGTCAGAATGGGTCGAGAAGTCTGACGATGCAGCGAGAACGACGGTCGGAGCATTGTTTATTTAGCAAAGATAAAATCGGTGCTCGGAATGGTTCTCGGTGCCTCGAGCGAACATTCCCGATATTACTGCCCCGAAATCGTCTCCGATTTTATCTTACTTCCGGTCAGAATGGGTCGACAAGTCTGACGATGCTGCGAGAACGGCGGTAGGAGCATTGTTTATTTAACAAAGATAAAATCGGTGCTCGGAATGGTTCTCGGGGCCTCGAGCGCACATTCCCGATAATACTGCCCCGAATTCGTCTCCGATTTTATCTTACTTCCGGTCAGAATGGGTCGACAACTCTGACGATGCTGCGAGAACGGCGGTAGGAGCATTGTTTATTTAACAAAGATAAAGTCGGTGCTCGGAATGGTTCTTGGTGCCTCGAGCGAACATTCCCGATATTACTGCCCCGAAATCGTCTCCGATTTGATCTTACTTCCGGTCAGAATGGGACGAGAAGTCTAAAGATGCAGCAAGAACGACGATTGGAGCATTGTTTATTTAACAAAGATAAAATCGGTGCTCGGAATGGTTCTCGGGGCCTCGAGCGAACATTCCCGATATTACGGCCCCGAAATCGTCACCGATTTTATCTTACTTCCGGTCAGAATGGGTCGAGAAGTCTGACGATGTAGCGAGAACGACGGTCGGAGCATTGTTTATTTAACAAAGATAAAATCGGTGCTCGGAATGGTTCTCGGTGCCTCGAGCGAACATTCCCGATATTACTGCCCCGAAATCGTCTCCGATTTGATCTTACTTCCGGTCAGAATGGGTCGAGAAGTCTGATGATGCTGCGAGAACGGCGGTAGGAGCATTGTTTATTTAACAAAGATAAAATCGGTGCTCGGAATGGTTCTCGGGGCCTCGAGCGAACATTCCCGATAATACTGCCACGAATTCGTCTCCGATTTTATCTTACTTCCGGTCAGAATGGGGCGAGAAGTCTAAAGATGCAGTGAGAACGACGATTGGAGCATTGTTTGTTCAACAATGATAAAATAGGTGCTCGGAATAGTTTTTGGAGCCTCGATCGGAAATTCCCGATATTACTGCCCCGAATTCGTCTCCGATTTCATCTTACTTCCGGTCAGAATGGGTCGAGAAGTCTGACGATGCAGCGAGAACGACGGTCGGAGCATTGTTTATTTAGCAAAGATAAAATCGGTGCTCGGAATGGTTCTCGGTGCCTCGAGCGAACATTCCCGATATTACTGCCCCGAAATCGTCTCCGATTTTATCTTACTTCCGGTCAGAATGGTTCGAGAAGTCTGACGATGCTGCGAGAACGGCGGTAGGAGCATTGTTTATTTAACAAAGATAAAATCGGTGCTCGGAATGGTTCTCGGGGCCTCGAGCGAACATTCCCGATAATACTGCCCCGAATTCGTCTCCGATTTTATCTTACTTCCGGTCAGAATGGGTCGACAAGTCTGACGATGCTGCGAGAACGGCGGTAGGAGCATTGTTTATTTAACAAAGATAAAATCGGTGCTCGGAGTGGTTCTCGGGGCCTCGAGCGAACGTTCCCGATAATACTGCCCCGAATTCGTCTCCGATTTTATCTTACTTCCGGTCAGAATGGGGCGAGAAGTCTGACGATGCTGCGAGAACGACGGTAGGAAAATTGTTTATTTAACAAAGATAAAATCGGTGCTCGGAATGGTTCTCGGGGCCTCGAGCGAACATTCCCGATAATACTGCCCCGAATTCGTCTCCGATTTTATCTTACTTCCGGTCAGAATGGGGCGAGAACTCTAAAGATGCAGCAAGAACGACGATTGGAGCATTGTTTATTTAACAAAGATAAAATCGGTGCTCGGAATGGTTCTCGGGGCCTCGAGCGAACATACCCGATATTACGGCCCCGAAATCGTCACCGATTTTATCTTACTTCCGGTCAGAATGGGTCGAGAAGTCTGACGATGCAGCGAGAACGACGATTGGAGCATTGTTTATTTAACAAAGATAAAATCGGTGCTCGGAATGGTTCTCGGGGCCTCGAGCGAACATTCCCGATATTACTGCCCCGAAATAGTCTCTGATTTTATCTTACTTCCGGTCAGAATGGCTCGAGCATTCTGACCATGGTGCGAGAACGACGGTAGGGGCATTGTTTATTTAACAAAGATAAAATCTGTGCTCGGAATGGTTCTCGGGGCATCGAGCGAACATTCCCGATATTACTGCCCCGAATTCGTCTCCGATTTTATCTTACTTCCGGTCAGAATGGGGCGAGAAGTCTAAAGATGCAGCCAGAACGACGATTGGAGCATTGTTTATTTAACAAAGATAAAATCGGTGCTCGGAACGTTCTCGGGGCCTCGAGCGAACATTCCCGATATTACGGCCCCGAAATCGTCACCGATTTTATCTTACTTCCGGTCAGAATGGGTCGAGAAGTCTGACGTTGCAGCGAGAACGACGGTCGGAGCATTGTTTATTTAACAAAGATAAAATCGGTGCTCGGAATGGTTCTCGGGGCCTCGAGCGAACATTCCCGATAATACTGCCCCGAATTCGTCCCCGATTTTATCTTACTTCCGGTGTGAATGGGTCGAGAAGTCTGACGATGCTGCGAGAACGGCGGTAGGAGCATTGTTTATTTAACAAAGATAAAATCGGTGCTCGGAATGGTTCTCGGGGCCTCGAGCGATCATTCCCGATATTACTGCCCCGAAATCGTGTCCGATTTTATCTTACTTCCGGTCAGAATGGGTCGACAAGTCTGACGATGCTGCGAGAACGGCGGTAGGAGCATTGTTTATTTAACAAAGATAAAATCGGTGCTCGGAATGGTTCTCGGGGCCTCGAGCGAACATTCCCGATAATACTGCCCCGAATTCGTCTCCGATTTTATCTTACTTCCGGTGTGAATGGGTCGAGAAGTCTGACGATGCTGCGAGAACGGCGGTAGGAGCATTGTTTATTTAACAAAGATAACATCGGTGCTCGGAATGGTTCTCGGGGCCTCGAGCGAACATTCCCGATAAAACTGCCCCGAATTGGTCTCCGATTTTATCTTACTTCCGGTCAGAATGGGGCGAGAAGTCTAAAGATGCACGGAGAACGACGATTGGAGCATAGTTTATTTAACAAAGATAAAATCGGTGCTCGGAATGGTTCTAGGTGCCTCGAGCGATCATTCCCGATATTACTGCCCCGAAATCGTCTCCGATTTTATCTTTCTTCCGGTCAGAATGGGTCGACAAGTCTGACGATGCTGCGAGAACGGCGGTAGGAGCATTGTTTATTTAACAAAGATAAAATTGGTGCTCGGAATGGTTCTCGGGGCCTCGAGCGAACGTTCCCGATAATACTGCCCCGAATTCGTCTCCGATTTTATCTTACTTCCGTTCAGAATGGGGCGAGAAGTCTAAAGATGCAGCAAGAACGACGATTGGAGCATTGTTTATTTAACAAAGATAAAATCGGTGCTCGGAATGGTTCTCGGGGCCTCGAGCGAACATTCCCGATATTGCGGCCCCGAAATCGTCACCGATTTTATCTTACTTCCGGTCAGAATGGGTCGAGAAGTCTGACGATGCAGCGAGAACGACGGTCGGAGCATTGTTTATTTAACAAAGATAAAGTCGGTGCTCGGAATGGTTCTCGGTGCCTCGAGCGAACATTCCCGATATTACGGCCCCGAAATCCTCACCGATTTTATCTTACTTCCGGTCAGAATGGGTCGAGAAGTCTGACGATGTAGCGAGAACGACGGTCGGAGCATTGTTTATTTAACAAAGATAAAATCGGTGCTCGCAATGGTTCTTGGTGCCTCGAGCGAACATTCCCGATATTACTGCCCCGAAATCGTCTCCGATTTTATCTTACTTCCGGTGTGAATGGGTCGAGAAGTCTGACGATGGGGCGAGAACGACGGTAGGAGCATTGTTTATTTAACAAAGATAAAATCGGTGCTCGGAATGGTTCTCGGGGCCTCGAGCGAACAATCCCGATAATACTGCCGCGAATTCGTCTCCGATTTCATCTTACTTCCGGTCAGAATGGGGCGAGAAGTCTAAAGATGCAGTGAGAACGACGATTGGAGCATTGTTTGTTCAACAATGATAAAATCGGTGCTCGGAATAGTTTTTGGAGCCTCGATCGGAAATTCCCGATATTACTGCCCCGAATTCGTCTCCGATTTCATCTTACTTCCGGTCAGAATGGGTCGAGAAGTCTGACGATGCAGCGAGAACGACGGTCGGAGCATTGTTTATTTAGCAAAGATAAAATCGGTGCTCGGAATGGTTCTCGGTGCCTCGAGCGAACATTCCCGATATTACTGCCCCGAAATCGTCTCCGATTTTATCTTACTTCCGGTCAGAATGGGTCGACAAGTCTGACGATGCTGCGAGAACGGCGGTAGGAGCATTGTTTATTTAACAAAGATAAAATCGGTGCTCGGAATGGTTCTCGGGGCCTCGAGCGAACATTCCCGATAATACTGCCCCGAATTCGTCTCCGATTTTATCTTACTTCCGGTCAGAATGGGTCGACAACTCTGACGATTCTGCGAGAACGGCGGTAGGAGCATTGTTTATTTAACAAAGATAAAGTCGGTGCTCGGAATGGTTCTTGGTGCCTCGAGCGAACATTCCCGATATTACTGCCCCGAAATCGTCTCCGATTTTATCTTACTTCCGGTCAGAATGGGACGAGAAGTCTAAAGATGCAGCAAGAACGACGATTGGAGCATTGCTTATTTAACAAAGATAAAATCGGTGCTCGGAATGGTTCTCGGGGCCTCGAGCGAACATTCCCGATATTACGGCCCCGAAATCGTCACCGATTTTATCTTACTTCCGGTCAGAATGGGTCGAGAAGTCTGACGATGTAGCGAGAACGACGGTCGGAGCATTGTTTATTTAACAAAGATAAAATCGGTGCTCGGAATGGTTCTCGGTGCCTCGAGCGAACATTCCCGATATTACTGCCCCGAAATCGTCTCCGATTTGATCTTACTTCCGGTCAGAATGGGTCGAGAAGTCTGATGATGCTGCGAGAACGGCGGTAGGAGCATTGTTTATTTAACAAAGATAAAATCGGTGCTCGGAATGGTTCTCGGGGCCTCGAGCGAACATTCCCGATAATACTGCCACGAATTCGTCTCCGATTTTATCTTACTTCCGGTCAGAATGGGGCGAGAAGTCTAAAGATGCAGTGAGAACGACGATTGGAGCATTGTTTGTTCAACAATGATAAAATCGGTGCTCGGAATAGTTTTTGGAGCCTCGATCGGAAATTCCCGATATTACTGCCCCGAATTCGTCACCGATTTTATCTTACTTCCGGTCAGAATGGGTCGAGAAGTCTGACGATGCTGCGAGAACGACGGTAGCAAAATTGTTTATTTAACAAAGATAAAATCGGTGCTCGGAATGGTTCTCGGGGCCTCGAGCGAACATTCCCGATAATACTGCCCCGAATTCGTCTCCGATTTTATCTTACTTCCGGTCAGAATGGGGCGAGAACTCTAAAGATGCAGCAAGGACGACGATTGGAGCATTGTTTATTTAACAAAGATAAAATCGGTGCTCGGATTGGTTCTCGGGGCCTCGAGCGAACATTCCCGATATTACGGCCCCGAAATCGTCACCGATTTTATCTTACTTCCGGTCAGAATGGGTCGAGAAGTCTGACGATGCAGCGAGAACGACGATTGGAGCATTGTTTATTTAACAAAGATAAAATCGGTGCTCGGAATGGTTCTCGGGGCCTCGAGCGAACATTCCCGATATTACGGCCCCGAAATCGTCACCGATTTTATCTTACTTCCGGTCAGAATGGGTCGACAAGTCTGACGATGCTGCGAGAACGGCGGTAGGAGCATTGTTTATTTAACAAAGATAAAATCGGTGGTCGGAATGGTTCTCGGGGCCTCGAGCGAACATTCCCGATAATACTGCCCCGAATTCGTCTCCGATGTTATCTTACTTCTGGTCAGAATGGGGCGAGAAGTCTAAAGATGCAGCGAGAACGACGATTGGAGCATTGTTTATTTAACAAAGATAAAATCGGTGCTCGGAATGGTTCTCGGGGCCTCGAGCGAACATTCCCGATATTACGGCCCCGAAATCGTCACCGATTTTATCTTACTTCCGGTCAGAATGGGTCGACAAGTCTGACGATGCTGCGAGAACGGCGGCAGGAGCATTGTTTATTTAACAAAGATAAAATCGGTGCTCGGAATGGTTCTCGGGGCCTCGAGCGAACATTCCCGATAATACTGCCCCGAATTCGTCTCCGATTTTATCTTACTTCCGGTGTGAATGGGTCGAGAAGTCTGACGATGCTGCGAGAACGGCGGTAGGAGCATTGTTTATTTAACAAAGATAAAATCGGTGCTCGGAATGGTTCTCGGGGCCGCGAGCAAACATTCCCGATAATACTGCCCCGAATTCGTCTCCGATTTTATCTTACTTCCGGTGTGAATGGGTCGAGAAGTCTGACGATGCTGCGAGAACGACAGTAGGAAAATTGTTTATTTAACAAAGATAAAATCGGTGCTCGGAATGGTTCTCGGGGCCTCGAGCGAACATTCCCGATAAAACTGCCCCGAATTCGTCTCCGATTTTATCTTACTTCCGGTCAGAATGGGGCGAGAAGTCTAAAGGTGCAGGGAGAACGACGATTGGAGCATAGTTTATTTAACAAAGATAAAATCGGTGCTCGGAATGGTTCTCGGGGCCTCGAGCGAACATTCCCAATATTACGGCCCCGAAATCGTCACCGATTTTATCTTACTTCCGGTCAGAATGGGTCGAGAAGTCTGACGATGCAGCGAGAACGACGGTCGGAGCATTGTTTATTTAACAAAGATAAAGTCGGTGCTCGGAATGGTTCTCGGTGCCTCGAGCGAACATTCCCGATATTACTGCCCCGAAATCGTCTCCGATTTTATCCTACTTCCGGTCAGAATGGGTCGACAAGTCTGACGATGCTGCGAGAACGGCGGTAGGAGCATTGTTTATTTAACAAAGATAAAATCGGTGGTCGGAATGGTTCTCGGGGCCTCGAGCGAACATTCCCGATAATACTGCCCCGAATTCGTCTCCGATTTTATCTTACTTCCGGTCAGAATGGGGCGAGAAGTCTAAAGATGCAGCGAGAACGACGATTGGAGCATTGTTTATTTAATAAAGATAAAAGCGGTGCTCGGAATAGTTTTTGGGGCCTCGATTGGAAATTCCCAATATTACTGCCCCGAAATAGTCTCTGATTTTATCTTACTTCCGGTCAGAATGGCTCGAGCATTCTGACCATGGTGCGAGAACGACGGTAGGGGCATTGTTTATTTAACAAAGATAAAATCGGTGCTCGGAATGGTTCTCGGGGCATCGAGCGAACATTCCCGATATTACTGCCCCGAATTCGTCTCCGATTTTATCTTACTTCCGGTCAGAATGGGGCGAGAAGTCTAAAGATGCAGCGAGAACGACGATTGGAGCATTGTTTATTTAACAAAGATAAAATCGGTGCTCGGAATGGTTCTCGGGGCCTCGAGCGAACATTCCCGATAATACTGCCCCGAATTCGTCTCCGATTTTATCTTACTTCCGGTGTGAATGGGTCGAGAAGTCTGACGATGCTGCGAGAACGGCGGTAGGAGCATTGTTTATTTAACAAAGATAACATCGGTGCTCGGAATGGTTCTCGGGGCCTCGAGCGAACATTCCCGATAAAACTGCCCCGAATTGGTCTCCGATTTTATCTTACTTCCGGTCAGAATGGGGCGAGAAGTCTAAAGATGCACGGAGAACGACGATTGGAGCATAGTTTATTTAACAAAGATAAAATCGGTGCTCGGAATGGTTCTAGGTGCCTCGAGCGATCATTCCCGATATTACTGCCCCGAAATCGTCTCCGATTTTATCTTACTTCCGGTCAGAATGGGTCGACAAGTCTGACGATGCTGCGAGAACGGCGGTAGGAGCATTGTTTATTTAACAAAGATAAAATCGGTGCTCGGAATGGTTCTCGGGGCCTCGAGCGAACGTTCCCGATAATACTGCCCCGAATTCGTCTCCGATTTTATCTTACTTCCGTTCAGAATGGGGCGAGAAGTCTAAAGATGCAGCAAGAACGACGATTGGAGCATTGTTTATTTAACAAAGATAAAATCGGTGCTCGGAATGGTTCTCGGGGCCTCGAGCGAACACTCCCGATATTGCGGCCCCGAAATCGTCACCGATTTTATCTTACTTCCGGTCAGAATGGGTCGAGAAGTCTGACGATGCAGCGAGAAGGACGGTCGGAGCATTGTTTATTTAACAAAGATAAAGTCGGTGCTCGGAATGGTTCTCGGTGCCTCGAGCGAACATTCCCGATATTACGGCCCCGAAATCGTCACCGATTTTATCTTACTTCCGGTCAGAATGGGTCGAGAAGTCTGACGATGTAGCGAGAACGACGGTCGGAGCATTGTTTATTTAACAAAGATAAAATCGGTGCTCGCAATGGTTCTTGGTGCCTCGAGCGAACATTCCCGATATTACTGCCCCGAAATCGTCTCCGATTTTATCTTACTTCCGGTGTGAATGGGTCGAGAAGTCTGACGATGGGGCGAGAACGACGGTAGGAGCATTGTTTATTTAACAAAGATAAAATCGGTGCTCGGAATGGTTCTCGGGGCCTCGAGCGAACAATCCCGATAATACTGCCCCGAATTCGTCTCCGATTTTATCTTACTTCCGGTCAGAATGGGGCGAGAAGTCTAAAGATGCAGTGAGAACGACGATTGGAGCATTGTTTGTTCAACAATGATAAAATCGGTGCTCGGAATAGTTTTTGGAGCCTCGATCGGAAATTCCCGATATTACTGCCCCGAATTCGTCTCCGATTTCATCTTACTTCCGGTCAGAATGGGTCGAGAAGTCTGACGATGCAGCGAGAACGACGGTCGGAGCATTGTTTATTTAGCAAAGATAAAATCGGTGCTCGGAATGGTTCTCGGTGCCTCGAGCGAACATTCCCGATATTACTGCCCCGAAATCGTCTCCGATTTTATCTTACTTCCGGTCAGAATGGGTCGACAAGTCTGACGATGCTGCGAGAACGGCGGTAGGAGCATTGTTTATTTAACAAAGATAAAATCGGTGCTCGGAATGGTTCTCGGGGCCTCGAGCGAACATTCCCGATAATACTGCCCCGAATTCGTCTCCGATTTTATCTTACTTCCGGTCAGAATGGGTCGACAACTCTGACGATGCTGCGAGAACGGCGGTAGGAGCATTGTTTATTTAACAAAGATAAAGTCGGTGCTCGGAATGGTTCTCGGTGCCTCGAGCGAACATTCCCGATATTACTGCCCCGAAATCGTCTCCGATTTTATCTTACTTCCGGTCAGAATGGGACGAGAAGTCTAAAGATGCAGCAAGAACGACGATTGGAGCATTGTTTATTTAACAAAGATAAAATCGGTGCTCGGAATGGTTCTCGGGGCCTCGAGCGAACATTCCCGATATTACGGCCCCGAAATCGTCACCGATTTTATCTTACTTCCGGTCAGAATGGGTCGAGAAGTCTGACGATGTAGCGAGAACGACGGTCGGAGCATTGTTTATTTAACAAAGATAAAATCGGTGCTCGGAATGGTTCTCGGTGCCTCGAGCGAACATTCCCGATATTACTGCCCCGAAATCGTCTCCGATTTTATCTTACTTCCGGTCAGAATGGGTCGAGAAGTCTGACGATGCTGCGAGAACGGCGGTAGGAGCATTGTTTATTTAACAAAGATAAAATCGGTGCTCGGAATGGTTCTCGGGGCCTCGAGCGAACATTCCCGATAATACTGCCACGAATTCGTCTCCGATTTTATCTTACTTCCGGTCAGAATGGGGCGAGAAGTCTAAAAATGCAGTGAGAACGACGATTGGAGCATTGTTTGTTCAACAATGATAAAATCGGTGCTCGGAATAGTTTTTGGAGCCTCGATCGGAAATTCCCGATATTACTGCCCCGAATTCGTCTCCGATTTCATCTTACTTCCGGTCAGAATGGGTCGAGAAGTCTGACGATGCAGCGAGAACGACGGTCGGAGCATTGTTTATTTAGCAAAGATAAAATCGGTGCTCGGAATGGTTCTCGGTGCCTCGAGCGAACATTCCCGATATTACTGCCCCGAAATCGTCTCCGATTTTATCTTACTTCCGGTCAGAATGGGTCGAGAAGTCTGACGATGCTGCGAGAACGGCGGTAGGAGCATTGTTTATTTAATAAAGATAAAATCGGTGCTCGGAATGGTTCTCGGGGCCTCGAGCGAACATTCCCGATAATACTGCCCCGAATTCGTCTCCGATTTTATCTTACTTCCGTTTAGAATGGGTCGACAAGTCTGACGATGCTGCGAGAACGGCGGTAGGAGCATTGTTTATTTAACAAAGATAAAATCGGTGCTCGGAGTGGTTCTCGGGGCCTCGAGCGAACGTTCCCGATAATACTGCCCCGAATTCGTCTCCGATTTTATCTTACTTCCGGTCAGAATGTGGCGAGAAGTCTGACGATGCTGCGAGAACGACGGTAGGAAAATTGTTTATTTAACAAAGATAAAATCGGTGCTCGGAATGGTTCTCGGGGCCTCGAGCGAACATTCCCGATAATACTGCCCCGAATTCGTCTCCGATTTTATCTTACTTCCGGTCAGAATGGGGCGAGAACTCTAAAGATGCAGCAAGAACGACGATCGGAGCATTGTTTATTTAACAAAGATAAAATCGGTGCTCGGAATGGTTCTCGGGGCCTCGAGCGAACATTCCCGATATTACGGCCCCGAAATCGTCACCGATTTTATCTTACTTCCGGTCAGAATGGGTCGAGAAGTCTGACGATGCAGCGAGAACGACGATTGGAGCATTGTTTATTTAACAAAGATAAAATCGGTGCTTGGAATGGTTCTCGGGGCCTCGAGCGAACATTCCCGATATTACTGCCCCGAAATAGTCTCTGATTTTATCTTACTTCCGGTCAGAATGGCTCGAGCATTCTGACCATGGTGCGAGAACGACGGTAGGGGCATTGTTTATTTAACAAAGATAAAATCTGTGCTCGGAATGGTTCTCGGGGCATCGAGCGAACATTCCCGATATTACTGCCCCGAATTCGTCTCCGATTTTATCTTACTTCCGGTCAGAATGTGGGCGAGAAGTCTAAAGATGCAGCCAGAACGACGATTGGAGCATTGTTTATTTAACAAAGATAAAATCGGTGCACGGAACGTTCTCGGGGCCTCGAGCGAACATTCCCGATATTACGGCCCCGAAATCGTCACCGATTTTATCTTACTTCCCGTCAGAATGGGTCGAGAAGTCTGACGTTGCAGCGAGAACGACGGTCGGAGCATTGTTTATTTAACAAAGATAAAATCGGTGCTCGGAATGGTTCTCGGGGCCTCGAGCGAACATTCCCGATAATACTGCCCCGAATTCGTCTCCGATTTTATCTTACTTCCGGTGTGAATGGGTCGAGAAGTCTGACGATGCTGCGAGAACGGCGGTAGGAGCATTGTTTATTTAACAAAGATAAAATCGGTGCTCGGAATGGTTCTCGGGGCCTCGAGCGATCATTCCCGATATTACTGCCCCGAAATCGTGTCCGATTTTATCTTACTTCCGGTCAGAATGGGTCGACAAGTCTGACGATGCTGCGAGAACGGCGGTAGGAGCATTGTTTATTTAACAAAGATAAAATCGGTGCTCGGAATGGTTCTCGGGGCCTCGAGCGAACATTCCCGATAATACTGCCCCGAATTCGTCTCCGATTTTATCTTACTTCCGGTGTGAATGGGTCGAGAAGTCTGACGATGCTGCGAGAACGGCGGTAGGAGCATTGTTTATTTAACAAAGATAACATCGGTGCTCGGAATGGTTCTCGGGGCCTCGAGCGAACATTCCCGATAAAACTGCCCCGAATTGGTCTCCGATTTTATCTTACTTCCGGTCAGAATGGGGCGAGAAGTCTAAAGATGCACGGAGAACGACGATTGGAGCATAGTTTATTTAACAAAGATAAAATCGGTGCTCGGAATGGTTCTAGGTGCCTCGACCGATCATTCCCGATACTACTGCCCCGAAATCGTCTCCGATTTTATCTTACTTCCGGTCAGAATGGGTCGACAAGTCTGACGATGCTGCGAGAACGGCGGTAGGAGCATTGTTTATTTAACAAAGATAAAATCGGTGCTCGGAATGGTTCTCGGGGCCTCGAGCGAACGTTCCCGATAATACTGCCCCGAATTCGTCTCCGATTTTATCTTACTTCCGTTCAGAATGGGGCGAGAAGTCTAAAGATGCAGCAAGAACGACGATTGGAGCATTGTTTATTTAACAAAGATAAAATCGGTGCTCGGAATGGTTCTCGGGGCCTCGAGCGAACATTCCCGATATTGCGGCCCCGAAATCGTCACCGATTTTATCTTACTTCCGGTCAGAATGGGTCGAGAAGTCTGACGATGCAGCGAGAACGACGGTCGGAGCATTGTTTATTTAACAAAGATAAAGTCGGTGCTCGGAATGGTTCTCGGTGCCTCGAGCGAACATTCCCGATATTACGGCCCCGAAATCCTCACCGATTTTATCTTACTTCCGGTCAGAATGGGTCGAGAAGTCTGACGATGTAGCGAGAACGACGGTCGGAGCATTGTTTATTTAACAAAGATAAAATCGGTGCTCGCAATGGTTCTTGGTGCCTCGAGCGAACATTCCCGATATTACTGCCCCGAAATCGTCTCCGATTTTATCTTACTTCCGGTGTGAATGGGTCGAGAAGTCTGACGATGGGGCGAGAACGACGGTAGGAGCATTGTTTATTTAACAAAGATAAAATCGGTGCTCGGAATGGTTCTCGGGGCCTCGAGCGAACAATCCCGATAATACTGCCCCGAATTCGTCTCCGATTTTATCTTACTTCCGGTCAGAATGGGGCGAGAAGTCTAAAGATGCAGTGAGAACGACGATTGGAGCATTGTTTGTTCAACAATGATAAAATCGGTGCTCGGAATAGTTTTTGGAGCCTCGATCGGAAATTCCCGATATTACTGCCCCGAATTCGTCTCCGATTTCATCTTACTTCCGGTCAGAATGGGTCGAGAAGTCTGACGATGCAGCGAGAACGACGGTCGGAGCATTGTTTATTTAGCAAAGATAAAATCGGTGCTCGGAATGGTTCTCGGTGCCTCGAGCGAACATTCCCGATATTACTGCCCCGAAATCGTCTCCGATTTTATCTTACTTCCGGTCAGAATGGGTCGACAAGTCTGACGATGCTGCGAGAACGGCGGTAGGAGCATTGTTTATTTAACAAAGATAAAATCGGTGCTCGGAATGGTTCTCGGGGCCTCGAGCGAACATTCCCGATAATACTGCCCCGAATTCGTCTCCGATTTTATCTTACTTCCGGTCAGAATGGGTCGACAACTCTGACGATGCTGCGAGAACGGCGGTAGGAGCATTGTTTATTTAACAAAGATAAAGTCGGTGCTCGGAATGGTTCTTGGTGCCTCGAGCGAACATTCCCGATATTACTGCCCCGAAATCGTCTCCGATTTTATCTTACTTCCGGTCAGAATGGGACGAGAAGTCTAAAGATGCAGCAAGAACGACGATTGGAGCATTGTTTATTTAACAAAGATAAAATCGGTGCTCGGAATGGTTCTCGGGGCCTCGAGCGAACATTCCCGATATTACGGCCCCGAAATCGTCACCGATTTTATCTTACTTCCGGTCAGAATGGGTCGAGAAGTCTGACGATGTAGCGAGAACGACGGTCGGAGCATTGTTTATTTAACAAAGATAAAATCGGTGCTCGGAATGGTTCTCGGTGCCTCGAGCGAACATTCCCGATATTACTGCCCCGAAATCGTCTCCGATTTTATCCTACTTCCGGTCAGAATGGGTCGACAAGTCTGACGATGCTGCGAGAACGGCGGTAGGAGCATTGTTTATTTAACAAAGATAAAATCGGTGGTCGGAATGGTTCTCGGGGCCTCGAGCGAACATTCCCGATAATACTGCCCCGAATTCGTCTCCGATTTTATCTTACTTCCGGTCAGAATGGGGCGAGAAGTCTAAAGATGCAGCGAGAACGACGATTGGAGCATTGTTTATTTAATAAAGATAAAAGCGGTGCTCGGAATAGTTTTTGGGGCCTCGATTGGAAATTCCCAATATTACTGCCCCGAAATAGTCTCTGATTTTATCTTACTTCCGGTCAGAATGGCTCGAGCATTCTGACCATGGTGCGAGAACGACGGTAGGGGCATTGTTTATTTAACAAAGATAAAATCGGTGCTCGGAATGGTTCTCGGGGCATCGAGCGAACATTCCCGATATTACTGCCCCGAATTCGTCTCCGATTTTATCTTACTTCCGGTCAGAATGGGGCGAGAAGTCTAAAGATGCAGCGAGAACGACGATTGGAGCATTGTTTATTTAACAAAGATAAAATCGGTGCTCGGAATGGTTCTCGGGGCCTCGAGCGAACATTCCCGATAATACTGCCCCGAATTCGTCTCCGATTTTATCTTACTTCCGGTGTGAATGGGTCGAGAAGTCTGACGATGCTGCGAGAACGGCGGTAGGAGCATTGTTTATTTAACAAAGATAACATCGGTGCTCGGAATGGTTCTCGGGGCCTCGAGCGAACATTCCCGATAAAACTGCCCCGAATTGGTCTCCGATTTTATCTTACTTCCGGTCAGAATGGGGCGAGAAGTCTAAAGATGCACGGAGAACGACGATTGGAGCATAGTTTATTTAACAAAGATAAAATCGGTGCTCGGAATGGTTCTAGGTGCCTCGAGCGATCATTCCCGATATTACTGCCCCGAAATCGTCTCCGATTTTATCTTACTTCCGGTCAGAATGGGTCGACAAGTCTGACGATGCTGCGAGAACGGCGGTAGGAGCATTGTTTATTTAACAAAGATAAAATCGGTGCTCGGAATGGTTCTCGGGGCCTCGAGCGAACGTTCCCGATAATACTGCCCCGAATTCGTCTCCGATTTTATCTTACTTCCGTTCAGAATGGGGCGAGAAGTCTAAAGATGCAGCAAGAACGACGATTGGAGCATTGTTTATTTAACAAAGATAAAATCGGTGCTCGGAATGGTTCTCGGGGCCTCGAGCGAACACTCCCGATATTGCGGCCCCGAAATCGTCACCGATTTTATCTTACTTCCGGTCAGAATGGGTCGAGAAGTCTGACGATGCAGCGAGAAGGACGGTCGGAGCATTGTTTATTTAACAAAGATAAAGTCGGTGCTCGGAATGGTTCTCGGTGCCTCGAGCGAACATTCCCGATATTACGGCCCCGAAATCGTCACCGATTTTATCTTACTTCCGGTCAGAATGGGTCGAGAAGTCTGACGATGTAGCGAGAACGACGGTCGGAGCATTGTTTATTTAACAAAGATAAAATCGGTGCTCGCAATGGTTCTTGGTGCCTCGAGCGAACATTCCCGATATTACTGCCCCGAAATCGTCTCCGATTTTATCTTACTTCCGGTGTGAATGGGTCGAGAAGTCTGACGATGGGGCGAGAACGACGGTAGGAGCATTGTTTATTTAACAAAGATAAAATCGGTGCTCGGAATGGTTCTCGGGGCCTCGAGCGAACAATCCCGATAATACTGCCCCGAATTCGTCTCCGATTTTATCTTACTTCCGGTCAGAATGGGGCGAGAAGTCTAAAGATGCAGTGAGAACGACGATTGGAGCATTGTTTGTTCAACAATGATAAAATCGGTGCTCGGAATAGTTTTTGGAGCCTCGATCGGAAATTCCCGATATTACTGCCCCGAATTCGTCTCCGATTTCATCTTACTTCCGGTCAGAATGGGTCGAGAAGTCTGACGATGCAGCGAGAACGACGGTCGGAGCATTGTTTATTTAGCAAAGATAAAATCGGTGCTCGGAATGGTTCTCGGTGCCTCGAGCGAACATTCCCGATATTACTGCCCCGAAATCGTCTCCGATTTTATCTTACTTCCGGTCAGAATGGGTCGACAAGTTTGACGATGCTGCGAGAACGGCGGTAGGAGCATTGTTTATTTAACAAAGATAAAATCGGTGCTCGGAATGGTTCTCGGGGCCTCGAGCGAACATTCCCGATAATACTGCCCCGAATTCGTCTCCGATTTTATCTTACTTCCGGTCAGAATGGGTCGACAACTCTGACGATGCTGCGAGAACGGCGGTAGGAGCATTGTTTATTTAACAAAGATAAAGTCGGTGCTCGGAATGGTTCTCGGTGCCTCGAGCGAACATTCCCGATATTACTGCCCCGAAATCGTCTCCGATTTTATCTTACTTCCGGTCAGAATGGGACGAGAAGTCTAAAGATGCAGCAAGAACGACGATTGGAGCATTGTTTATTTAACAAAGATAAAATCGGTGCTCGGAATGGTTCTCGGGGCCTCGAGCGAACATTCCCGATATTACGGCCCCGAAATCGTCACCGATTTTATCTTACTTCCGGTCAGAATGGGTCGAGAAGTCTGACGATGTAGCGAGAACGACGGTCGGAGCATTGTTTATTTAACAAAGATAAAATCGGTGCTCGGAATGGTTCTCGGTGCCTCGAGCGAACATTCCCGATATTACTGCCCCGAAATCGTCTCCGATTTTATCTTACTTCCGGTCAGAATGGGTCGAGAAGTCTGACGATGCTGCGAGAACGGCGGTAGGAGCATTGTTTATTTAACAAAGATAAAATCGGTGCTCGGAATGGTTCTCGGGGCCTCGAGCGAACATTCCCGATAATACTGCCACGAATTCGTCTCCGATTTTATCTTACTTCCGGTCAGAATGGGGCGAGAAGTCTAAAAATGCAGTGAGAACGACGATTGGAGCATTGTTTGTTCAACAATGATAAAATCGGTGCTCGGAATAGTTTTTGGAGCCTCGATCGGAAATTCCCGATATTACTGCCCCGAATTCGTCTCCGATTTCATCTTACTTCCGGTCAGAATGGGTCGAGAAGTCTGACGATGCAGCGAGAACGACGGTCGGAGCATTGTTTATTTAGCAAAGATAAAATCGGTGCTCGGAATGGTTCTCGGTGCCTCGAGCGAACATTCCCGATATTACTGCCCCGAAATCGTCTCCGATTTTATCTTACTTCCGGTCAGAATGGGTCGAGAAGTCTGACGATGCTGCGAGAACGGCGGTAGGAGCATTGTTTATTTAATAAAGATAAAATCGGTGCTCGGAATGGTTCTCGGGGCCTCGAGCGAACATTCCCGATAATACTGCCCCGAATTCGTCTCCGATTTTATCTTACTTCCGTTTAGAATGGGTCGACAAGTCTGACGATGCTGCGAGAACGGCGGTAGGAGCATTGTTTATTTAACAAAGATAAAATCGGTGCTCGGAGTGGTTCTCGGGGCCTCGAGCGAACGTTCCCGATAATACTGCCCCGAATTCGTCTCCGATTTTATCTTACTTCCGGTCAGAATGTGGCGAGAAGTCTGACGATGCTGCGAGAACGACGGTAGGAAAATTGTTTATTTAACAAAGATAAAATCGGTGCTCGGAATGGTTCTCGGGGCCTCGAGCGAACATTCCCGATAATACTGCCCCGAATTCGTCTCCGATTTTATCTTACTTCCGGTCAGAATGGGGCGAGAACTCTAAAGATGCAGCAAGAACGACGATTGGAGCATTGTTTATTTAACAAAGATAAAATCGGTGCTCGGAATGGTTCTCGGGGCCTCGAGCGAACATTCCCGATATTACGGCCCCGAAATCGTCACCGATTTTATCTTACTTCCGGTCAGAATGGGTCGAGAAGTCTGACGATGCAGCGAGAACGACGATTGGAGCATTGTTTATTTAACAAAGATAAAATCGGTGCTTGGAATGGTTCTCGGGGCCTCGAGCGAACATTCCCGATATTACTGCCCCGAAATAGTCTCTGATTTTATCTTACTTCCGGTCAGAATGGCTCGAGCATTCTGACCATGGTGCGAGAACGACGGTAGGGGCATTGTTTATTTAACAAAGATAAAATCTGTGCTCGGAATGGTTCTCGGGGCATCGAGCGAACATTCCCGATATTACTGCCCCGAATTCGTCTCCGATTTTATCTTACTTCCGGTCAGAATGTGGGCGAGAAGTCTAAAGATGCAGCCAGAACGACGATTGGAGCATTGTTTATTTAACAAAGATAAAATCGGTGCTCGGAACGTTCTCGGGGCCTCGAGCGAACATTCCCGATATTACGGCCCCGAAATCGTCACCGATTTTATCTTACTTCCCGTCAGAATGGGTCGAGAAGTCTGACGTTGCAGCGAGAACGACGGTCGGAGCATTGTTTATTTAACAAAGATAAAATCGGTGCTCGGAATGGTTCTCGGGGCCTCGAGCGAACATTCCCGATAATACTGCCCCGAATTCGTCTCCGATTTTATCTTACTTCCGGTGTGAATGGGTCGAGAAGTCTGACGATGCTGCGAGAACGGCGGTAGGAGCATTGTTTATTTAACAAAGATAAAATCGGTGCTCGGAATGGTTCTCGGGGCCTCGAGCGATCATTCCCGATATTACTGCCCCGAAATCGTGTCCGATTTTATCTTACTTCCGGTCAGAATGGGTCGACAAGTCTGACGATGCTGCGAGAACGGCGGTAGGAGCATTGTTTATTTAACAAAGATAAAATCGGTGCTCGGAATGGTTCTCGGGGCCTCGAGCGAACATTCCCGATAATACTGCCCCGAATTCGTCTCCGATTTTATCTTACTTCCGGTGTGAATGGGTCGAGAAGTCTGACGATGCTGCGAGAACGGCGGTAGGAGCATTGTTTATTTAACAAAGATAACATCGGTGCTCGGAATGGTTCTCGGGGCCTCGAGCGAACATTCCCGATAAAACTGCCCCGAATTGGTCTCCGATTTTATCTTACTTCCGGTCAGAATGGGGCGAGAAGTCTAAAGATGCACGGAGAACGACGATTGGAGCATAGTTTATTTAACAAAGATAAAATCGGTGCTCGGAATGGTTCTAGGTGCCTCGACCGATCATTCCCGATACTACTGCCCCGAAATCGTCTCCGATTTTATCTTACTTCCGGTCAGAATGGGTCGACAAGTCTGACGATGCTGCGAGAACGGCGGTAGGAGCATTGTTTATTTAACAAAGATAAAATCGGTGCTCGGAATGGTTCTCGGGGCCTCGAGCGAACGTTCCCGATAATACTGCCCCGAATTCGTCTCCGATTTTATCTTACTTCCGTTCAGAATGGGGCGAGAAGTCTAAAGATGCAGCAAGAACGACGATTGGAGCATTGTTTATTTAACAAAGATAAAATCGGTGCTCGGAATGGTTCTCGGGGCCTCGAGCGAACATTCCCGATATTGCGGCCCCGAAATCGTCACCGATTTTATCTTACTTCCGGTCAGAATGGGTCGAGAAGTCTGACGATGCAGCGAGAACGACGGTCGGAGCATTGTTTATTTAACAAAGATAAAGTCGGTGCTCGGAATGGTTCTCGGTGCCTCGAGCGAACATTCCCGATATTACGGCCCCGAAATCCTCACCGATTTTATCTTACTTCCGGTCAGAATGGGTCGAGAAGTCTGACGATGTAGCGAGAACGACGGTCGGAGCATTGTTTATTTAACAAAGATAAAATCGGTGCTCGCAATGGTTCTTGGTGCCTCGAGCGAACATTCCCGATATTACTGCCCCGAAATCGTCTCCGATTTTATCTTACTTCCGGTGTGAATGGGTCGAGAAGTCTGACGATGGGGCGAGAACGACGGTAGGAGCATTGTTTATTTAACAAAGATAAAATCGGTGCTCGGAATGGTTCTCCGGGCCTCGAGCGAACAATCCCGATAATACTGCCCCGAATTCGTCTCCGATTTTATCTTACTTCCGGTCAGAATGGGGCGAGAAGTCTAAAGATGCAGTGAGAACGACGATTGGAGCATTGTTTGTTCAACAATGATAAAATCGGTGCTCGGAATAGTTTTTGGAGCCTCGATCGGAAATTCCCGATATTACTGCCCCGAATTCGTCTCCGATTTCATCTTACTTCCGGTCAGAATGGGTCGAGAAGTCTGACGATGCAGCGAGAACGACGGTCGGAGCATTGTTTATTTAGCAAAGATAAAATCGGTGCTCGGAATGGTTCTCGGTGCCTCGAGCGAACATTCCCGATATTACTGCCCCGAAATCGTCTCCGATTTTATCTTACTTCCGGTCAGAATGGGTCGACAAGTCTGACGATGCTGCGAGAACGGCGGTAGGAGCATTGTTTATTTAACAAAGATAAAATCGGTGCTCGGAATGGTTCTCGGGGCCTCGAGCGAACATTCCCGATAATACTGCCCCGAATTCGTCTCCGATTTTATCTTACTTCCGGTCAGAATGGGTCGACAACTCTGACGATGCTGCGAGAACGGCGGTAGGAGCATTGTTTATTTAACAAAGATAAAGTCGGTGCTCGGAATGGTTCTTGGTGCCTCGAGCGAACATTCCCGATATTACTGCCCCGAAATCGTCTCCGATTTTATCTTACTTCCGGTCAGAATGGGACGAGAAGTCTAAAGATGCAGCAAGAACGACGATTGGAGCATTGTTTATTTAACAAAGATAAAATCGGTGCTCGGAATGGTTCTCGGGGCCTCGAGCGAACATTCCCGATATTACGGCCCCGAAATCGTCACCGATTTTATCTTACTTCCGGTCAGAATGGGTCGAGAAGTCTGACGATGTAGCGAGAACGACGGTCGGAGCATTGTTTATTTAACAAAGATAAAATCGGTGCTCGGAATGGTTCTCGGTGCCTCGAGCGAACATTCCCGATATTACTGCCCCGAAATCGTCTCCGATTTGATCTTACTTCCGGTCAGAATGGGTCGAGAAGTCTGATGATGCTGCGAGAACGGCGGTAGGAGCATTGTTTATTTAACAAAGATAAAATCGGTGCTCGGAATGGTTCTCGGGGCCTCGAGCGAACATTCCCGATAATACTGCCACGAATTCGTCTCCGATTTTATCTTACTTCCGGTCAGAATGGGGCGAGAAGTCTAAAGATGCAGTGAGAACGACGATTGGAGCATTGTTTGTTCAACAATGATAAAATCGGTGCTCGGAATAGTTTTTGGAGCCTCGATCGGAAATTCCCGATATTACTGCCCCGAATTCGTCTCCGATTTCATCTTACTTCCGGTCAGAATGGGTCGAGAAGTCTGACGATGCAGCGAGAACGACGGTCGGAGCATTGTTTATTTAGCAAAGATAAAATCGCTGCTCGGAATGGTTCTCGGTGCCTCGAGCGAACATTCCCGATATTACTGCCCCGAAATCGTCTCCGATTTTATCTTACTTCCGGTCAGAATGGTTCGAGAAGTCTGACGATGCTGCGAGAACGGCGGTAGGAGCATTGTTTATTTAACAAAGATAAAATCGGTGCTCGGAATGGTTCTCGGGGCCTCGAGCGAACATTCCCGATAATACTGCCCCGAATTCGTCTCCGATTTTATCTTACTTCCGGTCAGAATGGGTCGACAAGTCTGACGATGCTGCGAGAACGGCGGTAGGAGCATTGTTTATTTAACAAAGATAAAATCGGTGCTCGGAGTGGTTCTCGGGGCCTCGAGCGAACGTTCCCGATAATACTGCCCCGAATTCGTCTCCGATTTTATCTTACTTCCGGTCAGAATGGGGCGAGAAGTCTGACGATGCTGCGAGAACGACGGTAGGAAAATTGTTTATTTAACAAAGATAAAATCGGTGCTCGGAATGGTTCTCGGGGCCTCGAGCGAACATTCCCGATAATACTGCCCCGAATTCGTCTCCGATTTTATCTTACTTCCGGTCAGAATGGGGCGAGAACTCTAAAGATGCAGCAAGAACGACGATTGGAGCATTGTTTATTTAACAAAGATAAAATCGGTGCTCGGAATGGTTCTCGGGGCCTCGAGCGAACATTCCCGATATTACGGCCCCGAAATCGTCACCGATTTTATCTTACTTCCGGTCAGAATGGGTCGAGAAGTCTGACGATGCAGCGAGAACGACGATTGGAGCATTGTTTATTTAACAAAGATAAAATCGGTGCTCGGAATGGTTCTCGGGGCCTCGAGCGAACATTCCCGATATTACTGCCCCGAAATAGTCTCTGATTTTATCTTACTTCCGGTCAGAATGGCTCGAGCATTCTGACCATGGTGCGAGAACGACGGTAGGGGCATTGTTTATTTAACAAAGATAAAATCTGTGCTCGGAATGGTTCTCGGGGCATCGAGCGAACATTCCCGATATTACTGCCCCGAATTCGTCTCCGATTTTATCTTACTTCCGGTCAGAATGGGGCGAGAAGTCTAAAGATGCAGCCAGAACGACGATTGGAGCATTGTTTATTTAACAAAGATAAAATCGGTGCTCGGAACGTTCTCGGGGCCTCGAGCGAACATTCCCGATATTACGGCCCCGAAATCGTCACCGATTTTATCTTACTTCCGGTCAGAATGGGTCGAGAAGTCTGACGTTGCAGCGAGAACGACGGTCGGAGCATTGGTTATTTAACAAAGATAAAATCGGTGCTCGGACTGGTTCTCGGGGCCTCGAGCGAACATTCCCGATAATACTGCCCCGAATTCGTCTCCGATTTTATCTTACTTCCGGTGTGAATGGGTCGAGAAGTCTGACGATGCTGCGAGAACGGCGGTAGGAGCATTGTTTATTTAACAAAGATAAAATCGGTGCTCGGAATGGTTCTCGGGGCCTCGAGCGAACATTCCCGATAATACTGCCCCGAATTCGTCTCCGATTTTATCTTACTTCCGGTGTGAATGGGTCGAGAAGTCTGACGATGCTGCGAGAACGACAGTAGGAAAATTGTTTATTTAACAAAGATAAAATCGGTGCTCGGAATGGTTCTCGGGGCCTCGAGCGAACATTCCCGATAAAACTGCCCCGAATTCGTCTCCGATTTTATCTTACTTCCGGTCAGAATGGGGCGCGAAGTCTAAAGATGCAGGGAGAACGACGATTGGAGCATAGTTTATTTAACAAAGATAAAATCGGTGCTCGGAATGGTTCTAGGTGCCTCGAGCGAACATTCCCGATATTACTGCCCCGAAATCGTCTCCAATTTTATCTTACTTCCGGTCAGAATGGGTCGACAAGTCTGACGATGCTGCGAGAACGGCGGTAGGAGCATTGTTTATTTAACAAAGATAAAATCGGTGCTCGGAATGGTTCTCGGGGCCTCGAGCGAACGTTCCCGATAATACTGCCCCGAATTCGTCTCCGATTTTATCTTACTTCCGGTGTGAATGGGTCGAGAAGTCTGACGATGCTGCGAGAACGGCGGTAGGAGCATTGTTTATTTAACAAAGATAAAATCGGTGCTCGGAATGGTTCTCGGGGCCTCGAGCGATCATTCCCGATATTACTGCCCCCAAATCGTCTCCGATTTTATCTTACTTCCGGTCAGAATGGGTCGACAAGTCTGACGATGCTGCGAGAACGGCGGTAGGAGCATTGTTTATTTAACAAAGATAAAATCGGTGCTCGGAATGGTTCTCGGGGCCTCGAGCGAACGTTCCCGATAATACTGCCCCGAATTCATCTCCGATTTTATCTTACTTCCGGTGTGAATGGGTCGAGAAGTCTGACGATGCTGCGAGAACGGCGGTAGGAGCATTGTTTATTTAACAAAGATAAAATCGGTGCTCGGAATGGTTCTCGGGGCCTCGAGCGATCATTCCCGATATTACTGCCCCCAAATCGTCTCCGATTTTATCTTACTTCCGGTCAGAATGGGTCGACAAGTCTGACGATGCTGCGAGAACGGCGGTAGGAGCATTGTTTATTTAACAAAGATAAAATCGGTGCTCGGAATGGTTCTCGGGGCCTCGAGCGAACATTCCCGATAATACTGCCCCGAATTCGTCTCCGATTTTATCTTACTTCCGGTCAGAATGGGGCGAGAAGTCTAAAGATGCAGCGAGAACGACGATTGGAGCATTGTTTATTTAACAAAGATAAAAGCGGTGCTCGGAATAGTTTTTGGGGCCTCGATTGGAAATTCCCAATATTACTGCCCCGAAATAGTCTCTGATTTTATCTTACTTCCGGTCAGAATGGCTCGAGCATTCTGACCATGGTGCGAGAACGACGGTAGGGGCATTGTTTATTTAACAAAGATAAAATCGGTGCTCGGAATGGTTCTCGGGGCATCGAGCGAACATTCCCGATATTACTGCCCCGAATTCGTCTCCGATTTTATCTTACTTCCGGTCAGAATGGGGCGAGAAGTCTAAAGATGCAGCGAGAACGACGATTGGAGCATTGTTTATTTAACAAAGATAAAATCGGTGCTCGGAATGGTTCTCGGGGCCTCGAGCGAACATTCCCGATATTACGGCCCCGAAATCGTCACCCATTTTATCTTACTTCCGGTCAGAATGGGTCGAGAAGTCTGACGTTGCAGCGAGAACGACGGTCGGAGCATTGTTTATTTAACAAAGATAAAATCGGTGCTCGGAATGGTTCTCGGGGCCTCGAGCGAACATTCCCGATAATACTGCCCCGAATTCGTCTCCGATTTTATCTTACTTCCGGTGTGAATGGGTCGAGAAGTCTGACGATGCTGCGAGAACGGCGGTAGGAGCATTGTTTATTTAACAAAGATGAAATCGGTGCTCGGAATGGTTCTCGGGGCCTCGAGCGAACATTCCCGATAATACTGCCCCGAATTCGTCTCCGATTTTATCTTACTTCCGGTGTGAATGGGTCGAGAAGACTGACGATGCTGCGAGAACGGCGGTAGGAGCATTGTTTATTTAACAAAGATAAAATCGGTGCTCGGAATGGTTCTCGGGGCCTCGAGCGATCATTCCCGATATTACTGCCCCGAAATCGTCTCCGATTTTATCTTACTTCCGGTCAGAATGGGTCGACAAGTCTGACGATGCTGCGAGAACGGCGGTAGGAGCATTGTTTATTAAACAAAGATAAAATCGGTGCTCGGGATGGTTCTCGGGGCCTCGAGCGAACATTCCCGATAATACTGCCCCGAATTCGTCTCCGATTTTATCTTACTTCCGGTGTGAATGGGTCGAGAAGTCTGACGATGCTGCGAGAACGGCGGTAGGAGCATTGTTTATTTAATAAAGATAAAATCGGTGCTCGGAATGGTTCTCGGGGCCTCGAGCGAACATTCCCGATAAAACTGCCCCGAATTGGTCTCCGATTTTATCTTACTTCCGGTCAGAATGGGGCGAGAAGTCTAAAGATGCAGGGAGAACGACGATTGGAGCATAGTTTATTTAACAAAGATAAAATCGGTGCTCGGAATGGTTCTAGGTGCCTCGAGCGATCATTCCCGATATTACTGCCCCGAAATCGTCTCCGATTTTATCTTACTTCCGGTCAGAATGGGTCGACAAGTCTGACGATGCTGCGAGAACGGCGGTAGGAGCATTGTTTATTTAACAAATATAAAATCGGTGCTCGGAATGGTTCTCGGGGCCTCGAGCGAACATTCCCGATAATACTGCCCCGAATTCGTCTCCGATTTTATCTTACTTCCGGTGTGAATGGGTCGAGAAGTCTGACGATGCTGCGAGAACGGCGGTAGGAGCATTGTTTATTTAACAAAGATAAAATCGGTGCTCGGAATGGTTCTCGGGGCCTCGAGCGATCATTCCCGATATTACTGCCCCGAAATCGTGTCCGATTTTATCTTACTTCCGGTCAGAATGGGTCGACAAGTCTGACGATGCTGCGAGAACGGCGGTAGGAGCATTGTTTATTTAACAAAGATAAAATCGGTGCTCGGAATGGTTCTCGGGGCCTCGAGCGAACATTCCCGATAATACTGCCCCGAATTCGTCTCCGATTTTATCTTACTTCCGGTGTGAATGGGTCGAGAAGTCTGACGATGCTGCGAGAACG
This sequence comes from Ophion obscuratus, assembly GCA_964007375.1. Taxonomy (NCBI): domain Eukaryota; kingdom Metazoa; phylum Arthropoda; class Insecta; order Hymenoptera; family Ichneumonidae; genus Ophion; species Ophion obscuratus. The sequence goes on along the minus strand of OZ023316.1, from coordinate 15,995,405 downwards.
GCGGTAGGAGCATTGTTTATTTAACAAAGATAACATCGGTGCTCGGAATGGTTCTCGGGGCCTCGAGCGAACATTCCCGATAAAACTGCCCCGAATTGGTCTCCGATTTTATCTTACTTCCGGTCAGAATGGGGCGAGAAGTCTAAAGATGCACGGAGAACGACGATTGGAGCATAGTTTATTTAACAAAGATAAAATCGGTGCTCGGAATGGTTCTAGGTGCCTCGACCGATCATTCCCGATACTACTGCCCCGAAATCGTCTCCGATTTTATCTTACTTCCGGTCAGAATGGGTCGACAAGTCTGACGATGCTGCGAGAACGGCGGTAGGAGCATTGTTTATTTAACAAAGATAAAATCGGTGCTCGGAATGGTTCTCGGGGCCTCGAGCGAACGTTCCCGATAATACTGCCCCGAATTCGTCTCCGATTTTATCTTACTTCCGTTCAGAATGGGGCGAGAAGTCTAAAGATGCAGCAAGAACGACGATTGGAGCATTGTTTATTTAACAAAGATAAAATCGGTGCTCGGAATGGTTCTCGGGGCCTCGAGCGAACATTCCCGATATTGCGGCCCCGAAATCGTCACCGATTTTATCTTACTTCCGGTCAGAATGGGTCGAGAAGTCTGACGATGCAGCGAGAACGACGGTCGGAGCATTGTTTATTTAACAAAGATAAAGTCGGTGCTCGGAATGGTTCTCGGTGCCTCGAGCGAACATTCCCGATATTACGGCCCCGAAATCCTCACCGATTTTATCTTACTTCCGGTCAGAATGGGTCGAGAAGTCTGACGATGTAGCGAGAACGACGGTCGGAGCATTGTTTATTTAACAAAGATAAAATCGGTGCTCGCAATGGTTCTTGGTGCCTCGAGCGAACATTCCCGATATTACTGCCCCGAAATCGTCTCCGATTTTATCTTACTTCCGGTGTGAATGGGTCGAGAAGTCTGACGATGGGGCGAGAACGACGGTAGGAGCATTGTTTATTTAACAAAGATAAAATCGGTGCTCGGAATGGTTCTCCGGGCCTCGAGCGAACAATCCCGATAATACTGCCCCGAATTCGTCTCCGATTTTATCTTACTTCCGGTCAGAATGGGGCGAGAAGTCTAAAGATGCAGTGAGAACGACGATTGGAGCATTGTTTGTTCAACAATGATAAAATCGGTGCTCGGAATAGTTTTTGGAGCCTCGATCGGAAATTCCCGATATTACTGCCCCGAATTCGTCTCCGATTTCATCTTACTTCCGGTCAGAATGGGTCGAGAAGTCTGACGATGCAGCGAGAACGACGGTCGGAGCATTGTTTATTTAGCAAAGATAAAATCGGTGCTCGGAATGGTTCTCGGTGCCTCGAGCGAACATTCCCGATATTACTGCCCCGAAATCGTCTCCGATTTTATCTTACTTCCGGTCAGAATGGGTCGACAAGTCTGACGATGCTGCGAGAACGGCGGTAGGAGCATTGTTTATTTAACAAAGATAAAATCGGTGCTCGGAATGGTTCTCGGGGCCTCGAGCGAACATTCCCGATAATACTGCCCCGAATTCGTCTCCGATTTTATCTTACTTCCGGTCAGAATGGGTCGACAACTCTGACGATGCTGCGAGAACGGCGGTAGGAGCATTGTTTATTTAACAAAGATAAAGTCGGTGCTCGGAATGGTTCTTGGTGCCTCGAGCGAACATTCCCGATATTACTGCCCCGAAATCGTCTCCGATTTTATCTTACTTCCGGTCAGAATGGGACGAGAAGTCTAAAGATGCAGCAAGAACGACGATTGGAGCATTGTTTATTTAACAAAGATAAAATCGGTGCTCGGAATGGTTCTCGGGGCCTCGAGCGAACATTCCCGATATTACGGCCCCGAAATCGTCACCGATTTTATCTTACTTCCGGTCAGAATGGGTCGAGAAGTCTGACGATGTAGCGAGAACGACGGTCGGAGCATTGTTTATTTAACAAAGATAAAATCGGTGCTCGGAATGGTTCTCGGTGCCTCGAGCGAACATTCCCGATATTACTGCCCCGAAATCGTCTCCGATTTGATCTTACTTCCGGTCAGAATGGGTCGAGAAGTCTGATGATGCTGCGAGAACGGCGGTAGGAGCATTGTTTATTTAACAAAGATAAAATCGGTGCTCGGAATGGTTCTCGGGGCCTCGAGCGAACATTCCCGATAATACTGCCACGAATTCGTCTCCGATTTTATCTTACTTCCGGTCAGAATGGGGCGAGAAGTCTAAAGATGCAGTGAGAACGACGATTGGAGCATTGTTTGTTCAACAATGATAAAATCGGTGCTCGGAATAGTTTTTGGAGCCTCGATCGGAAATTCCCGATATTACTGCCCCGAATTCGTCTCCGATTTCATCTTACTTCCGGTCAGAATGGGTCGAGAAGTCTGACGATGCAGCGAGAACGACGGTCGGAGCATTGTTTATTTAGCAAAGATAAAATCGCTGCTCGGAATGGTTCTCGGTGCCTCGAGCGAACATTCCCGATATTACTGCCCCGAAATCGTCTCCGATTTTATCTTACTTCCGGTCAGAATGGTTCGAGAAGTCTGACGATGCTGCGAGAACGGCGGTAGGAGCATTGTTTATTTAACAAAGATAAAATCGGTGCTCGGAATGGTTCTCGGGGCCTCGAGCGAACATTCCCGATAATACTGCCCCGAATTCGTCTCCGATTTTATCTTACTTCCGGTCAGAATGGGTCGACAAGTCTGACGATGCTGCGAGAACGGCGGTAGGAGCATTGTTTATTTAACAAAGATAAAATCGGTGCTCGGAGTGGTTCTCGGGGCCTCGAGCGAACGTTCCCGATAATACTGCCCCGAATTCGTCTCCGATTTTATCTTACTTCCGGTCAGAATGGGGCGAGAAGTCTGACGATGCTGCGAGAACGACGGTAGGAAAATTGTTTATTTAACAAAGATAAAATCGGTGCTCGGAATGGTTCTCGGGGCCTCGAGCGAACATTCCCGATAATACTGCCCCGAATTCGTCTCCGATTTTATCTTACTTCCGGTCAGAATGGGGCGAGAACTCTAAAGATGCAGCAAGAACGACGATTGGAGCATTGTTTATTTAACAAAGATAAAATCGGTGCTCGGAATGGTTCTCGGGGCCTCGAGCGAACATTCCCGATATTACGGCCCCGAAATCGTCACCGATTTTATCTTACTTCCGGTCAGAATGGGTCGAGAAGTCTGACGATGCAGCGAGAACGACGATTGGAGCATTGTTTATTTAACAAAGATAAAATCGGTGCTCGGAATGGTTCTCGGGGCCTCGAGCGAACATTCCCGATATTACTGCCCCGAAATAGTCTCTGATTTTATCTTACTTCCGGTCAGAATGGCTCGAGCATTCTGACCATGGTGCGAGAACGACGGTAGGGGCATTGTTTATTTAACAAAGATAAAATCTGTGCTCGGAATGGTTCTCGGGGCATCGAGCGAACATTCCCGATATTACTGCCCCGAATTCGTCTCCGATTTTATCTTACTTCCGGTCAGAATGGGGCGAGAAGTCTAAAGATGCAGCCAGAACGACGATTGGAGCATTGTTTATTTAACAAAGATAAAATCGGTGCTCGGAACGTTCTCGGGGCCTCGAGCGAACATTCCCGATATTACGGCCCCGAAATCGTCACCGATTTTATCTTACTTCCGGTCAGAATGGGTCGAGAAGTCTGACGTTGCAGCGAGAACGACGGTCGGAGCATTGGTTATTTAACAAAGATAAAATCGGTGCTCGGACTGGTTCTCGGGGCCTCGAGCGAACATTCCCGATAATACTGCCCCGAATTCGTCTCCGATTTTATCTTACTTCCGGTGTGAATGGGTCGAGAAGTCTGACGATGCTGCGAGAACGGCGGTAGGAGCATTGTTTATTTAACAAAGATAAAATCGGTGCTCGGAATGGTTCTCGGGGCCTCGAGCGAACATTCCCGATAATACTGCCCCGAATTCGTCTCCGATTTTATCTTACTTCCGGTGTGAATGGGTCGAGAAGTCTGACGATGCTGCGAGAACGACAGTAGGAAAATTGTTTATTTAACAAAGATAAAATCGGTGCTCGGAATGGTTCTCGGGGCCTCGAGCGAACATTCCCGATAAAACTGCCCCGAATTCGTCTCCGATTTTATCTTACTTCCGGTCAGAATGGGGCGCGAAGTCTAAAGATGCAGGGAGAACGACGATTGGAGCATAGTTTATTTAACAAAGATAAAATCGGTGCTCGGAATGGTTCTAGGTGCCTCGAGCGAACATTCCCGATATTACTGCCCCGAAATCGTCTCCAATTTTATCTTACTTCCGGTCAGAATGGGTCGACAAGTCTGACGATGCTGCGAGAACGGCGGTAGGAGCATTGTTTATTTAACAAAGATAAAATCGGTGCTCGGAATGGTTCTCGGGGCCTCGAGCGAACGTTCCCGATAATACTGCCCCGAATTCGTCTCCGATTTTATCTTACTTCCGGTGTGAATGGGTCGAGAAGTCTGACGATGCTGCGAGAACGGCGGTAGGAGCATTGTTTATTTAACAAAGATAAAATCGGTGCTCGGAATGGTTCTCGGGGCCTCGAGCGATCATTCCCGATATTACTGCCCCCAAATCGTCTCCGATTTTATCTTACTTCCGGTCAGAATGGGTCGACAAGTCTGACGATGCTGCGAGAACGGCGGTAGGAGCATTGTTTATTTAACAAAGATAAAATCGGTGCTCGGAATGGTTCTCGGGGCCTCGAGCGAACGTTCCCGATAATACTGCCCCGAATTCATCTCCGATTTTATCTTACTTCCGGTGTGAATGGGTCGAGAAGTCTGACGATGCTGCGAGAACGGCGGTAGGAGCATTGTTTATTTAACAAAGATAAAATCGGTGCTCGGAATGGTTCTCGGGGCCTCGAGCGATCATTCCCGATATTACTGCCCCCAAATCGTCTCCGATTTTATCTTACTTCCGGTCAGAATGGGTCGACAAGTCTGACGATGCTGCGAGAACGGCGGTAGGAGCATTGTTTATTTAACAAAGATAAAATCGGTGCTCGGAATGGTTCTCGGGGCCTCGAGCGAACATTCCCGATAATACTGCCCCGAATTCGTCTCCGATTTTATCTTACTTCCGGTCAGAATGGGGCGAGAAGTCTAAAGATGCAGCGAGAACGACGATTGGAGCATTGTTTATTTAACAAAGATAAAAGCGGTGCTCGGAATAGTTTTTGGGGCCTCGATTGGAAATTCCCAATATTACTGCCCCGAAATAGTCTCTGATTTTATCTTACTTCCGGTCAGAATGGCTCGAGCATTCTGACCATGGTGCGAGAACGACGGTAGGGGCATTGTTTATTTAACAAAGATAAAATCGGTGCTCGGAATGGTTCTCGGGGCATCGAGCGAACATTCCCGATATTACTGCCCCGAATTCGTCTCCGATTTTATCTTACTTCCGGTCAGAATGGGGCGAGAAGTCTAAAGATGCAGCGAGAACGACGATTGGAGCATTGTTTATTTAACAAAGATAAAATCGGTGCTCGGAATGGTTCTCGGGGCCTCGAGCGAACATTCCCGATATTACGGCCCCGAAATCGTCACCCATTTTATCTTACTTCCGGTCAGAATGGGTCGAGAAGTCTGACGTTGCAGCGAGAACGACGGTCGGAGCATTGTTTATTTAACAAAGATAAAATCGGTGCTCGGAATGGTTCTCGGGGCCTCGAGCGAACATTCCCGATAATACTGCCCCGAATTCGTCTCCGATTTTATCTTACTTCCGGTGTGAATGGGTCGAGAAGTCTGACGATGCTGCGAGAACGGCGGTAGGAGCATTGTTTATTTAACAAAGATGAAATCGGTGCTCGGAATGGTTCTCGGGGCCTCGAGCGAACATTCCCGATAATACTGCCCCGAATTCGTCTCCGATTTTATCTTACTTCCGGTGTGAATGGGTCGAGAAGACTGACGATGCTGCGAGAACGGCGGTAGGAGCATTGTTTATTTAACAAAGATAAAATCGGTGCTCGGAATGGTTCTCGGGGCCTCGAGCGATCATTCCCGATATTACTGCCCCGAAATCGTCTCCGATTTTATCTTACTTCCGGTCAGAATGGGTCGACAAGTCTGACGATGCTGCGAGAACGGCGGTAGGAGCATTGTTTATTAAACAAAGATAAAATCGGTGCTCGGGATGGTTCTCGGGGCCTCGAGCGAACATTCCCGATAATACTGCCCCGAATTCGTCTCCGATTTTATCTTACTTCCGGTGTGAATGGGTCGAGAAGTCTGACGATGCTGCGAGAACGGCGGTAGGAGCATTGTTTATTTAATAAAGATAAAATCGGTGCTCGGAATGGTTCTCGGGGCCTCGAGCGAACATTCCCGATAAAACTGCCCCGAATTGGTCTCCGATTTTATCTTACTTCCGGTCAGAATGGGGCGAGAAGTCTAAAGATGCAGGGAGAACGACGATTGGAGCATAGTTTATTTAACAAAGATAAAATCGGTGCTCGGAATGGTTCTAGGTGCCTCGAGCGATCATTCCCGATATTACTGCCCCGAAATCGTCTCCGATTTTATCTTACTTCCGGTCAGAATGGGTCGACAAGTCTGACGATGCTGCGAGAACGGCGGTAGGAGCATTGTTTATTTAACAAATATAAAATCGGTGCTCGGAATGGTTCTCGGGGCCTCGAGCGAACATTCCCGATATTACGGCCCCGAAATCGTCACCGATTTTATCTTACTTCCGGTCGGAATGGGTCGAGAAGTCTGACGATGCAGCGAGAACGACGGTCGGAGCATTGTTTATTTAACAAAGATAAAGTCGGTGCTCGGAATGGTTCTCGGTGCCTAGAGCGAACATTCCCGATATTACTGCCCCGAAATCGTCTCCGATTTTATCTTACTTCCGGTCAGAATGGGGCGAGAAGTCTAAAGATGCAGCAAGAACGACGATTGGAGCATTGTTTATTTAACAAAGATAAAATCGGTGATCGGAATGGTTCTCGGGGCCTCGAGCGAACATTCCCGATATTACGGCCCCGAAATCGTCACCGATTTTATCTTACTTCCGGTCAGAATGGGTCGAGAAGTCTGACGATGCAGCGAGAACGGCGGTCGGATCATTGTTTATTTAACAAAGATAAAATCGGTGCTCGGAATGGTTCTCGGTGCCTCGAGCGAACATTCCCGATATTACTGCCCCGAAATCGTCTCCGATTTTATCTTACTTCCGGTGTGAATGGGTCGAGAAGTCTGACGATGGGGCGAGAACGACGGTAGGAGCATTGTTTATTTAACAAAGATAAAATCGGTGCTCGGAATGGTTCTCGGGGCCTCGAGCGAACATTCCCGATAATACTGCCCCGAATTCGTCTCCGATTTTATCTTACTTCCGGTCAGAATGGGGCGAGAAGTCTAAAGATGCAGTGAGAACGACGATTGGAGCATTGTTTGTTCAACAATGATAAAATCGGTGCTCGGAATAGTTTTTGGAGCCTCGATCGGAAATTCCCGATATTACTGCCCCGAATTCGTGTCCGATTTCATCTTACTTCCGGTCAGAATGGGTCGAGAAGTCTGACGATGCAGCGAGAACGACGGTCGGAGCATTGTTTACTTAGCAAAGATAAAATCGGTGCTCGGAATGGTTCTCGGTGCCTCGAGCGAACATTCCCGATATTACTGCCCCGAAATCGTCTCCGATTTTATCTTACTTCCGGTCAGAATGGGTCGACAAGTCTGACGATGCTGCGAGAACGGCGGTAGGAGCATTGTTTATTTAACAAAGATAAAATCGGTGCTCGGAATGGTTCTCGGGGCCTCGAGCGAACATTCCCGATAATACTGCCCCGAATTCGTCTCCGATTTTATCTTACTTCCGGTCAGAATGGGTCGACAAGTCTGACGATGCTGCGAGAACGGCGGTAGGAGCATTGTTTATTTAACAAAGATAAAATCGGTGCTCGGAATGGTTCTCGGGGCCTCGAGCGAACGTTCCCGATAATACTGCCCCGAATTCGTCTCCGATTTTATCTTACTTCCGGTCAGAATGGGGCGAGAAGTCTGACGATGCTGCGAGAACGACGGTAGGAAAATTGTTTATTTAACAAAGATAAAATCGGTGCTCGGAATGGTTCTCGGGGCCTCGAGCGAACATTCCCGATATTACTGCCCCGAATTCGTCTCCGATTTTATCTTACTTCCGGTCAGAATGGGGCGAGAACTCTAAAGATATAGCAAGAACGACGATTGGAGCATTGTTTATTTAACAAAGATAAAATCGGTGCTCGGAATGGTTCTCGGGGCCTCGAGCGAACATTCCCGATATTACGGCCCCGAAATCGTCACCGATTTTATCTTACTTCCGGTCAGAATGGGTCGACAAGTCTGACGATGCTGCGAGAACGGCGGTAGGAGCATTGTTTATTTAACAAAGATAAAATCGGTGGTCGGAATGGTTCTCGGGGCCTCGAGCGAACATTCCCGATAATACTGCCCCGAATTCGTCTCCGATTTTATGTTACTTCCGGTCAGAATGGGGCGAGAAGTCTAAAGATGCAGCGAGAACGACGATTGGAGCATTGTTTATTTAACAAAGATAAAATCGGTACTCGGAATCGTTCTCGGGGCCTCGAGCGAACATTTCCGATATTACGGCCCCGAAATCGTCACCGATTTTATCTTACTTCCGGTCAGAATGGGTCGAGAAGTCTGACGTTGCAGCGAGAACGACGGTCGGAGCATTGTTTATTTAACAAAGATAAAATCGGTGCTCGGAATGGTTCTCGGGGCCTCGAGCGAACATTCCCGATAATACTGCCCCGAATTCGTCTCCGATTTTATCTTACTTCCGGTCAGAATGGGGCGAGAAGTCTAAAGATGCAGCAAGAACGACGATTGGAGCATTGTTTATTTAACAAAGATAAAATCGGTGCTCGGAATAGTTCTCGGGGCCTCGAGCGAACATTCCCGATATTACGGCCCCGAAATCGTCACCGATTTTATCTTACTTCCGGTCAGAATGGGTCGAGAAGTCTGACGATGCAGCGAGAACGACGGTCGGAGCATTGTTTATTTAACAAAGATAAAATCGGTGCTCGGAATGGTTCTCGGTGCCTCGAGCGAACATTCCCGATATTACTGCCCCGAAATCGTCTCCGATTTTATCTTACTTCCGGTGTGAATGGGTCGAGAAGTCTGACGATGGGGCGAGAACGACGGTAGGAGCATTGTTTATTTAACAAAGATAAAATCGGTGCTCGGAATGGTTCTCGGGGCCTCGAGCGAACATTCCCGATAATACTGCCCCGAATTCGTCTCCGATTTTATCTTACTTCCGGTCAGAATGGGGCGAGAAGTCTAAAGATGCAGTAAGAACGACGATTGGAGCATTGTTTGTTCAACAATGATAAAATCGGTGCTCGGAATAGTTTTTGGAGCCTCGATCGGAAATTCCCGATATTGCTGCCCCGAATTCGTCTCCGATTTCATCTTACTTCCGGTCAGAATGGGTCGAGAAGTCTGTCGATGCAGCGAGAACGACGGTCGGAGCATTGTTTATTTAGCAAAGATAAAATCGGTGCTCGGAATGGTTCTCGGTGCCTCGAGCGAACATTCCCGATATTACTGCCCCGAAATCGTCTCCGATTTTATCTTACTTCCGGTCAGAATGGGTCGACAAGTCTGACGATGCTGCGAGAACGGCGGTAGGAGCATTGTTTATTTAACAAAGATATAATCGGTGCTCGGAATGGTTCTCGGGGCCTCGAGCGAACATTCCCGATAATACTGCCCCGAATTCGTCTCCGATTTTATCTTACTTCCGGTCAGAATGGGTCGACAAGTCTGACGATGCTGCGAGAACGGCGGTAGGAGCATTGTTTATTTAACAAAGATAAAATCGGTGCTCGGAATGGTTCTCAGGGCCTCGAGCGAACGTTCCCGATAATACTGCCCCGAATTCGTCTCCGATTTTATCTTACTTCCGGTTAGAATGGGGCGAGAAATCTGACGATGCTGCGAGAACGACGGTAGGAAAATTGTTTATTTAACAAAGATAAAATCGGTGCTCGGAATGGTTCTCGGGGCCTCGAGCAAACATTCCCGATAATACTGCCCCGAATTCGTCTCCGATTTTATCTTACTTCCGGTCAGAATCGGGCGAGAACTCTAAAGATGCAGCAAGAACGACGATTGGAGTACTGTTTATTTAACAAAGATAAAATCGGTGCTCGGAATGGTTCTCGGGGCCTCGAGCGAACATTCCCGATATTACGGCCCCGAAATCGTCACCGATTTTATCTTACTTCCGGTCAGAATGGGGCGACAAGTCTGACGATGCTGCGAGAACGGCGGTAGGAGCATTGTTTATTTAACAAAGATAAAATCGGTGGTCGGAATGGTTCTCGGGGCCTCGAGCGAACATTCCCGATAATACTGCCCCGAATTCGTCTCCGATTTTATCTTACTTCCGGTCAGAATGGGGCGAGAAGTCTAAAGATGCAGCGAGAACGACGATTGGAGCATTGTTTATTTAACAAAGATAAAAGCGGTGCTCGGAATAGTTTTTGGGGCCTCGATCGGAAATTCCCGATATTACTGCCCCGAAATAGTCTGTGATTTTATCTTACTTCCGGTCAGAATGGCTCGAGCATTCTGACCATGGTGCGAGAACGACGGTAGGGGCATTGTTTATTTAACAAAGATAAAATCGGTGCTCGGAATGGTTCTCGGGGCATCGAGCGAACATTCCCGATATTACTGCCCCGAATTCGTCTCCGATTTTATCTTACTTCCGGTCAGAATGGGGCGAGAAGTCTAAAGATGCAGCGAGAACGACGATTGGAGCATTGTTTATTTAACAAAGATAAAATCGGTGCTCGGAATGGTTCTCGGGGCCTCGAGCGAACATTCCCGATATTACGGCCCCGAAATCGTCACCGATTTTATCTTACTTCCGGTCAGAATGGGGCGACAAGTCTGACGATGCTGCGAGAACGGCGGTAGGAGCATTGTTTATTTAACAAAGATAAAATCGGTGGTCGGAATGGTTCTCGGGGCCTCGAGCGAACATTCCCGATAATACTGCCCCGAATTCGTCTCCGATTTTATCTTACTTCCGGTCAGAATGGGGCGAGAAGTCTAAAGATGCAGCGAGAACGACGATTGGAGCATTGTTTATTTAACAAAGATAAAAGCGGTGCTCGGAATAGTTTTTGGGGCCTCGATCGGAAATTCCCGATATTACTGCCCCGAAATAGTCTGTGATTTTATCTTACTTCCGGTCAGAATGGCTCGAGCATTCTGACCATGGTGCGAGAACGACGGTAGGGGCATTGTTTATTTAACAAAGATAAAATCGGTGCTCGGAATGGTTCTCGGGGCATCGAGCGAACATTCCCGATATTACTGCCCCGAATTCGTCTCCGATTTTATCTTACTTCCGGTCAGAATGGGGCGAGAAGTCTAAAGATGCAGCGAGAACGACGATTGGAGCATTGTTTATTTAACAAAGATAAAATCGGTGCTCGGAATGGTTCTCGGGCCCTCGAGCGAACATTCCCGATATTACGGCCCCGAAATCGTCACCGATTTTATCAGACTTCCGGTCAGAATGGGTCGAGAAGTCTGACGTTGCAGCGAGAACGACGGTCGGAGCATTGTTTATTTAACAAAGATTAAATCGGTGCTCGGAATGGTTCTCGGGGCCTCGAGCGAACATTCCCGATAATACTGCCCCGAATTCGTCTCCGATTTTATCTTACTTCCGGTGTGAATGGGTCGAGAAGTCTGACGATGCTGCGAGAACGACAGTAGGAAAATTGTTTATTTAACAAAGATAAAATCGGTGCTCGGAATGGTTCTCGGGGCCTCGAGCGAACATTCCCGATAAAACTGCCCCGAATTCGTCTCCGATTTTATCTTACTTCCGGTCAGAATGGGGCGAGAAGTCTAAAGATGCAGGGAGAACGACGATTGGAGCATAGTTTATTTAACAAAGATAAAATCGGTGCTCGGAATGGTTCTAGGTGCCTCGAGCGAACATTCCCGATATTACTGCCCCGAAATCGTCTCCGATTTTATCTTACTTCCGGTCAGAATGTGTCGACAAGTCTGACGATGCTGCGAGAACGGCGGTAGGAGCATTGTTTATTTAACAAAGATAAAATCGGTGCTTGGAATGGTTCTCGGGGCCTCGAGCGAACGTTCCCGATAATACTGCCCCGAATTCGTCTCCGATTTTATCTTACTTCCGGTCAGAATGGGGCGAGAAGTCTGACGATGCTGCGAGAACGACGGTAGGAAAATTGTTTATTTAACAAAGATAAAATCGGTGCTCGGAATGGTTCTCGGGCCTCGAGCGAACATTCCCGATAATACTGCCCCGAATTCGTCTCCGATTTTATCTTACTTCCGGTCAGAATGGGGCGAGAACTCTAAAGATGCAGCAAGAACGACGATTGGAGCATTGTTTATTTAACAAAGATAAAATCGGTGCTCGGAATGGTTCTCGGGGCCTCGAGCGAACATTCCCGATATTACGGCCCCGAAATCGTCACCGATTTTATCTTACTTCCGGTCAGAATGGGTCGAGAAGTCTGACGATGCAGCGAGAACGACGATTGGAGCATTGTTTATTTAACAAAGATAAAATCGGTGCTCGGAATGGTTCTCGGGGCCTCGAGCGAACATTCCCGATATTACGGCCCCGAAATCGTCACCGATTTTATCTTACTTCCGGTCAGAATGGGTCGACAAGTCTGACGATGCTGCGAGAACGGCGGTAGGAGCATTGTTTATTTAACAAAGATAAAATGGGTGGTCGGAATGGTTCTCGGGGCCTCGAGCGAACATTCCCGATAATACTGCCCCGAATTCGTCTCCGATGTTATCTTACTTCCGGTCAGAATGGGGCGAGAAGTCTAAAGATGCAGCGAGAACGACGATTGGAGCATTGTTTATTTAACAAAGATAAAAGCGGTGCTCGGAATAGTTTTTGGGGCCTCGATCGGAACTTCCCGATATTACTGCCCCGAAATAGTCTCTGATTTTATCTTACTTCCGGTCAGAATGGCTCGAGCATTCTGACCATGGTGCGAGAACGACGGTAGGGGCATTGTTTATTTAACAAAGATAAAATCGGTGCTCGGAATGGTTCTCGGGCCATCGAGCGAACATTCCCGATATTACTGCCCCGAATTCGTCTCCGATTTTATCTTACTTCCGGTCAGAATGGGGCGAGAAGTCTAAAGATGCAGCGAGAACGACGATTGGAGCATTGTTTATTTAACAAAGATAAAAGCGGTGCTCGGAATAGTTTTTGGGGCCTCGATCGGAACTTCCCGATATTACTGCCCCGAAATAGTCTCTGATTTTATCTTACTTCCGGTCAGAATGGCTCGAGCATTCTGACCATGGTGCGAGAACGACGGTAGGGGCATTGTTTATTTAACAAAGATAAAATCGGTGCTCGGAATGGTTCTCGGGGCCTCGAGCGAACATTCCCGATATTACGGCCCCGAAATCGTCACCGATTTGATCTTACTTCCGGTCAGAATGGGTCGACAAGTCTGACGATGCTGCGAGAACGGCGGCAGGAGCATTGTTTATTTAACAAAGATAAAATCGGTGCTCGGAATGGTTCTCGGGGCCTCGAGCGAACATTCCCGATAAAACTGCCCCGAATTCGTCTCCGATTTTATCTTACTTCCGGTCAGAATGGGGCGAGAAGTCTAAAGATGCAGGGAGAACGACGATTGGAGCATAGTTTATTTAACAAAGATAAAATCGGTGCTCGGAATGGTTCTCGGGGCCTCGAGCGAACATTCCCGATATTACGGCCCCGAAATCGTCACCGATTTTATCTTACTTCCGGTCAGAATGGGTCGAGAAGTCTGACGTTGCAGCGAGAACGACGGTCGGAGCATTGTTTATTTAACAAAGATAAAATCGGTGCTCGGAATGGTTCTCGGGGCCTCGAGCGAACATTCCCGATAATACTGCCCCGAATTCGTCTCCGATTTTATCTTACTTCCGGTGTGAATGGGTCGAGAAGTCTGACGATGCTGCGAGAACGGCGGTAGGAGCATTGTTTATTTAACAAAGATAAAATCGGTGCTCGGAATGGTTCTCGGGGCCTCGAGCGAACATTCCCGATAATACTGCCCCGAATTCGTCTCCGATTTTATCTTACTTCCGGTGTGAATGGGTCGAGAAGTCTGACGATGCTGCGAGAACGACAGTAGGAAAATTGTTTATTTAACAAAGATAAAATCGGTGCTCGGAATGGTTCTCGGGGCCTCGAGCGAACATTCCCGATAAAACTGCCCCGAATTCGTCTCCGATTTTATCTTACTTCCGGTCAGAATGCGGCGCGAAGTCTAAAGATGCAGGGAGAACGACGATTGGAGCATAGTTTATTTAACAAAGATAAAATCGGTGCTCGGAATGGTTCTAGGTGCCTCGAGCGAACATTCCCTATATTACTGCCCCGAAATCGTCTCCGATTTTATCTTACTTCCGGTCAGAATGGGTCGACAAGTCTGACGATGCTGCGAGAACGGCGGTAGGAGCATTGTTTATTTAACAAAGATAAAATCGGTGCTCGGAATGGTTCTCGGGGCCTCGAGCGAACGTTCCCGATAATACTGCCCCGAATTCGTCTCCGATTTTATCTTACTTCCGGTGTGAATGGGTCGAGAAGTCTGACGATGCTGCGAGAACGGCGGTAGGAGCATTGTTTATTTAACAAAGATAAAATCGGCGCTCGGAATGGTTCTCGGGGCCTCGAGTGATCATTCCCGATATTACTGCCCCGAATTCGTCTTCGATTTTATCTTACTTCCGGTGTGAATGGGTCGAGAAGTCTGACGATGCTGCGAGAACGACAGTAGGAAAATTGTTTATTTAACAAAGATAAAATCGGTGCTCGGAATGGTTCTCGGGGCCTCGAGCGAACATTCCCGATAAAACTGCCCCGAATTCGTCTCCGATTTTATCTTACTTCCGGTCAGAATGGGGCGAGAAGTCTAAAGATGCAGGGAGAACGACGATTGGAGCATAGTTTATTTAACAAAGATAAAATCGGTGCTCGGAATGGTTCTCGGGGCCTCGAGCGAACATTCCCGATATTACGGCCCCGAAATCGTCACCGATTTTATCTTACTTCCGGTCAGAATGGGTAGAGAAGTCTGACGATGCAGCGAGAACGACGGTCGGAGCATTGTTTATTTAACAAAGATAAAGTCGGTGCTCGGAATGGTTCTCGGTGCCTTGAGCGAACATTCCCGATATTACTGCCCCGAAATCGTCTCCGATTTTATCCTACTTCCGGGCAGAATGGGTCGACAAGTCTGACGATGCTGCGAGAACGGCGGTAGGAGCATTGTTTATTTAACAAAGATGAAATCGGTGGTCGGAATGGTTCTCGGGGCCTCGAGCGAACATTCCCGATAATACTGCCCCGAATTTGTCTCCGATTTTATCTTACTTCCGGTCAGAATGGGGCGAGAAGTCTAAAGATGCAGCGAGAACGACGATTGGAGCATTGTTTATTTAACAAAGATAAAAGCTGTGCTCGGAATAGTTTTTGGGGCCTCGATTGGAAATTCCCAATATTACTGCCCCGAAATAGTCTCTGATTTTATCTTACTTCCGGTCAGAATGGCTCGAGCATTCTGACCATGGTGCGAGAACGACGGTAGGGGCATTGTTTATTTAACAAAGATAAAATCGGTGCTCGGAATGGTTCTCGGGGCATCGAGCGAACATTCCCGATATTACTGCCCCGAATTCGTCTCCGATTTTATCTTACTTCCGGTCAGAATGGGGCGAGAAGTCTAAAGATGCAGCGAGAACGACGATTGGAGCATTGTTTATTTAACAAAGATAAAATCGGTGCTCGGAATGGTTCTCGGGGCCTCGAGCGAACATTCCCGATATTACGGCCCCGAAATCGTCACCGATTTTATCTTACTTCCGGTCAGAATGGGTCGAGAAGTCTGACGTTGCAGCGAGAACGACGGTCGGAGCATTGTTTATTTAACAAAGATAAAATTGGTGCTCGGAATGGTTCTCGGGGCCGCGAGCGAACATTCCCGATAATACTGCCCCGAATTCGTCTCCGATTTTATCTTACTTCCGGTGTGAATGGGTCGAGAAGTCTGACGATGCTGCGAGAACGGCGGTAGGAGCATTGTTTATTTAACAAAGATAAAATCGGTGCTCGGAATGGTTCTCGGGGCCTCGAGCGAACATTCCCGATAATACTGCCCCGAAATCGTCTCCGATTTTATCTTACTTCCGGTCAGAATGGGGCGAGAAGTCTAAAGATGCAGCAAGAACGACGATTGGAGCATTGTTTATTTAACAAAGATAAAATCGGTGCTCGGAATGGTTCTCGGGGCCTCGAGCGAACATTCCCGATATTACGGCCCCTAAATCGTCACCGATTTTATCTTACTTCCGGTCAGAATGGGTCGAGAAGTCTGACGATGCAGCGAGAACGACGGTCGGATCATTGTTTATTTAACAAAGATAAAATCGGTGCTCGGAATGGTTCTCGGTGCCTCGAGCGAACATTCCCGATATTACTGCCCCGAAATCGTCTCCGATTTTATCTTACTTCCGGTGTGAATGGGTCGAGAAGTCTGACGATGGGGCGAGAACGACGGTAGGAGCATTCTTTATTTAACAAAGATAAAATCGGTGCTCGGAATGGTTCTCGGGGCCTCGAGCGAACATTCCCGATAATACTGCCCCGAATTCGTCTCCGATTTTATCTTACTTCCGGTCAGAATGGGGCGAGAAGTCTAAAGATGCAGTGAGAACGACGATTGGAGCATTGTTTGTTCAACAATGATAAAATCGGTGCTCGGAATAGTTTTTGGAGCCTCGATCGGAAATTCCCGATATTACTGCCCCGAATTCGTGTCCGATTTCATCTTACTTCCGGTCAGAATGGGTCGAGAAGTCTGACGATGCAGCGAGAACGACGGTCGGAGCATTGTTTACTTAGCAAAGATAAAATCGGTGCTCGGAATGGTTCTCGGTGCCACGAGCGAACATTCCCGATATTACTGCCCCGAAATCGTCTCCGATTTTATCTTACTTCCGGTCAGAATGGGTCGACAAGTCTGACGATGCTGCGAGAACGGCGGTAGGAGCATTGTTTATTTAACAAAGATAAAATCGGTGCTCGGAATGGTTCTCGGGGCCTCGAGCGAACATTCCCGATAATACTGCCCCGAATTCGTCTCCGATTTTATCTTACTTCCGGTCAGAATGGGTCGACAAGTCTGACGATGCTGCGAGAACGGCGGTAGGAGCATTGTTTATTTAACAAAGATAAAATTGGTGCTCGGAATGGTTCTCGGGGCCGCGAGCGAACATTCCCGATAATACTGCCCCGAATTCGTCTCCGATTTTATCTTACTTTCGGTGTGAATGGGTCGAGAAGTCTGACGATGCTGCGAGAACGGCGGTAGGAGCATTGTTTATTTAACAAAGATAAAATCGGTGCTCGGAATGGTTCTCGGGGCCTCGAGCGAACATTCCCGATAATACTGCCCCGAAATCGTCTCCGATTTTATCTTACTTCCGGTCAGAATGGGGCGAGAAGTCTAAAGATGCAGCAAGAACGACGATTGGAGCATTGTTTATTTAACAAAGATAAAATCGGTGCTCGGAATGGTTCTCGGGGCCTCGAGCGAACATTCCCGATATTACGGCCCCTAAATCGTCACCGATTTTATCTTACTTCCGGTCAGAATGGGTCGAGAAGTCTGACGATGCAGCGAGAACGACGGTCGGATCATTGTTTATTTAACAAAGATAAAATCGGTGCTCGGAATGGTTCTCGGTGCCTCGAGCGAACATTCCCGATATTACTGCCCCGAAATCGTCTCCGATTTTATCTTACTTCCGGTGTGAATGGGTCGAGAAGTCTGACGATGGGGCGAGAACGACGGTAGGAGCATTCTTTATTTAACAAAGATAAAATCGGTGCTCGGAATGGTTCTCGGGGCCTCGAGCGAACATTCCCGATAATACTGCCCCGAATTCGTCTCCGATTTTATCTTACTTCCGGTCAGAATGGGGCGAGAAGTCTAAAGATGCAGTGAGAACGACGATTGGAGCATTGTTTGTTCAACAATGATAAAATCGGTGCTCGGAATAGTTTTTGGAGCCTCGATCGGAAATTCCCGATATTACTGCCCCGAATTCGTGTCCGATTTCATCTTACTTCCGGTCAGAATGGGTCGAGAAGTCTGACGATGCAGCGAGAACGACGGTCGGAGCATTGTTTACTTAGCAAAGATAAAATCGGTGCTCGGAATGGTTCTCGGTGCCACGAGCGAACATTCCCGATATTACTGCCCCGAAATCGTCTCCGATTTTATCTTACTTCCGGTCAGAATGGGTCGACAAGTCTGACGATGCTGCGAGAACGGCGGTAGGAGCATTGTTTATTTAACAAAGATAAAATCGGTGCTCGGAATGGTTCTCGGGGCCTCGAGCGAACATTCCCGATAATACTGCCCCGAATTCGTCTCCGATTTTATCTTACTTCCGGTCAGAATGGGTCGACAAGTCTGACGATGCTGCGAGAACGGCGGTAGGAGCATTGTTTATTTAACAAAGATAAAATCGGTGCTCGGAATGGTTCTCGGGGCCTCGAGCGAACGTTCCCGATAATACTGCCCCGAATTCGTCTCCGATTTTATCTTACTTCCGGTCAGAATGGGGCGAGAAGTCTGACGATGCTGCGAGAACGACGGTAGGAAAATTGTTTATTTAACAAAGATAAAATCGGTGCTCGGAATGGTTCTCGGGGCCTCGAGCGAACATTCCCGATATTACTGCCCCGAATTCGTCTCCGATTTTATCTTACTTCCGGTCAGAATGGGGCGAGATCTCTAAAGATATAGCAAGAACGACGATTGGAGCATTGTTTATTTAACAAAGATAAAATCGGTGCTCGGAATGGTTCTCGGGGCCTCGAGCGAACATTCCCGATATTACGGCCCCGAAATCGTCACCGATTTTATCTTACTTCCGGTCAGAATGGGTCGAGAAGTCTGACGATGCAGCGAGAACGACGATTGGAGCATTGTTTATTTAACAAAGATAAAATCGGTGCTCGGAATGGTTCTCGGGGCCTCGAGCGAACATTCCCGATATTACGGCCCCGAAATCGTCACCGATTTTATCTTACTTCCGGTCAGAATGGGTCGACAAGTCTGACGATGCTGCGAGAACGGCGGTAGGAGCATTGTTTATTTAACAAAGATAAAATCGGTGGTCGAAATGGTTCTCGGGGCCTCGAGCGAACATTCCCGATAATACTGCCCCGAATTCGTCTCCGATTTTATGTTACTTCCGGTCAGAATGGGGCGAGAAGTCTAAAGATGCAGCGAGAACGACGATTGGAGCATTGTTTATTTAACAAAGATAAAAGCGGTGCTCGGAATAGTTTTTGGGGCCTCGATCGGAAATTCCCGATATTACTGCCCCGAAATAGTCTCTGATTTTATCTTACTTCCGGTCAGAATGGCTCGAGTATTCTGACCATGGTGCGAGAACGACGGTAGGGGCATTGTTTATTTAACAAAGATAAAATCGGTGCTCGGAATGGTTCTCGGGGCATCGAGCGAACATTCCCGATATTACTGCCCCGAATTCGTCTCCGATTTTATCTTACTTCCGGTCAGAATGGGGCGAGAAGTCTAAAGATGCAGCGAGAACGACGATTGGAGCATTGTTTATTTAACAAAGATAAAATCGGTACTCGGAATCGTTCTCGGGGCCTCGAGCGAACATTTCCGATATTACGGCCCCGAAATCGTCACCGATTTTATCTTACTTCCGGTCAGAATGGGTCGAGAAGTCTGACGTTGCAGCGAGAACGACGGTCGGAGCATTGTTTATTTAACAAAGATAAAATCGGTGCTCGGAATGGTTCTCGGGGCCTCGAGCGAACATTTCCGATAATACTGCCCCGAATTCGTCTCCGATTTTATCTTACTTCCGGTCAGAATGGGGCGAGAAGTCTAAAGATGCAGTGAGAACGACGATTGGAGCATTGTTTGTTCAACAATGATAAAATCGGTGCTCGGAATAGTTTTTGGAGCCTCGATCGGAAATTCCCGATATTACTGCCCCGAATTCGTGTCCGATTTCATCTTACTTCCGGTCAGAATGGGTCGAGAAGTCTGACGATGCAGCGAGAACGACGGTCGGAGCATTGTTTATTTAGCAAAGATAAAATCGGTGCTCGGAATGGTTCTCGGTGCCTCGAGCGAACATTCCCGATAGTACTGCCCCGAAATCGTCTCCGATTTTATCTTACTTCCGGTCAGAATGGGTCGATAAGTCTGACGATGCTGCGAGAACGGCGGTAGGAGCATTGTTTATTTAACAAAGATAAAATCGGTGCTCGGAATGGTTCTCGGGGCCTCGAGCGAACATTCCCGATAATACTGCCCCGAATTCGTCTCCGATTTTATCTTACTTCCGGTCAGAATGGGTCGACAAGTCTGACGATGCTGCGAGAACGGCGGTAGGAGCATTGTTTATTTAACAAAGATAAAATCGGTGCTCGGAATGGTTCTCGGGGCCTCGAGCGAACGTTCCCGATAATACTGCCCCGAATTCGTCTCCGATTTTATCTTACTTCCGGTCAGAATGGGGCGAGAAGTCTGACGATGCTGCGAGAACGACGGTAGGAAAATTGTTTATTTAACAAAGATAAAATCGGTGCTCGGAATGGTTCTCGGGGCCTCGAGCGAACATTCCCGATATTACTGCCCCGAATTCGTCTCCGATTTTATCTTACTTCCGGTCAGAATGGGGCGAGAACTCTAAAGATATAGCAAGAACGACGATTGGAGCATTGTTTATTTAACAAAGATAAAATCGGTGCTCGGAATGGTTCTCGGGGCCTCGAGCGAACATTCCCGATATTACGGCCCCGAAATCGTCACCGATTTTATCTTACTTCCGGTCAGAATGGGTCGAGAAGTCTGACGATGCAGCGAGAACGACGATTGGAGCATTGTTTATTTAACAAAGATAAAATCGGTGCTCGGAATGGTTCTCGGGGCCTCGAGCGAACATTCCCGATATTACGGCCCCGAAATCGTCACCGATTTTATCTTACTTCCGGTCAGAATGGGTCGACAAGTCTGACGATGCTGCGAGAACGGCGGTAGGAGCATTGTTTATTTAACAAAGATAAAATCGGTGGTCGGAATGGTTCTCGGGGCCTCGAGCGAACATTCCCGATAATACTGCCCCGAATTCGTCTCCGATTTTATGTTACTTCCGGTCAGAATGGGGCGAGAAGTCTAAAGATGCAGCGAGAACGACGATTGGAGCATTGTTTATTTAACAAAGATAAAAGCGGTGCTCGGAATAGTTTTTGGGGCCTCGATCGGAAATTCCCGATATTACTGCCCCGAAATAGTCTCTGATTTTATCTTACTTCCGGTCAGAATGGCTCGAGTATTCTGACCATGGTGCGAGAACGACGGTAGGGGCATTGTTTATTTAACAAAGATAAAATCGGTGCTCGGAATGGTTCTCGGGGCATCGAGCGAACATTCCCGATATTACTGCCCCGAATTCGTCTCCGATTTTATCTTACTTCCGGTCAGAATGGGGCGAGAAGTCTAAAGATGCAGCGAGAACGACGATTGGAGCATTGTTTATTTAACAAAGATAAAATCGGTGCTCGGAATCGTTCTCGGGGCCTCGAGCGAACATTTCCGATATTACGGCCCCGAAATCGTCACCGATTTTATCTTACTTCCGGTCAGAATGGGTCGAGAAGTCTGACGTTGCAGCGAGAACGACGGTCGGAGCATTGTTTATTTAACAAAGATAAAATCGGTGCTCGGAATGGTTCTCGGGGCCTCGAGCGAACATTCCCGATAATACTGCCCCGAATTCGTCTCCGATTTTATCTTACTTCCGGTGTGAATGGGTCGAGAAGTCTGACGATGCTGCGAGAACGACAGTAGGAAAATTGTTTATTTAACAAAGATAAAATCGGTGCTCGGAATGGTTCTCGGGGCCTCGAGCGAATATTCCCGATAAAACTGCCCCGAATTCGTCTCCGATTTTATCTTACTTCCGGTCAGAATGCGGCGCGAAGTCTAAAGATGCAGGGAGAACGACGATTGGAGCATAGTTTATTTAACAAAGATAAAATCGGTGCTCGGAATGGTTCTAGGTGCCTCGAGCGAACATTCCCGATATTACTGCCCCGAAATCGTCTCCGATTTTATCTTGCTTCCGGTCAGAATGGGTCGACAAGTCTGACGATGCTGCGAGAACGGCGGTAGAAGCATTGTTTATTTAACAAAGATAAAATCGGTGCTCGGAATGGTTCTCGGGGCCTCGAGCGAACATTCCCGATAATACTGCCCCGAATTCGTCTCCGATTTTATCTTACTTCCGGTGTGAATGGGTCGAGAAGTCTGACGATGCTGCGAGAACGGCGGTAGGAGCATTGTTTATTTAACAAAGATAAAATCGGTGCTCGGAATGGTTCTCGGGGCCTCGAGCGAACATTCCCGATAAAACTGCCCCGAATTGGTCTCCGATTTTATCTTACTTCCGGTCAGAATGGGGCGAGAAGTCTAAAGATGCAGGGAGAACGACGATTGGAGCATAGTTTATTTAACAAAGATAAAATCGGTGCTCGGAATGGTTCTAGGTGCCTCGAGCGATCATTCCCGATATTACTGCCCCGAAATCGTCTCCGATTTTATCTTACTTCCGGTCAGAATGGGTCGACAAGTCTGACGATGCTGCGAGAACGGCGGTAGGAGCATTGTTTATTTAACAAAGATAAAATCGGTGCTTGGAATGGTTCTCGGGGCCTCGAGCGAACGTTCCCGATACTACTGCCCCGAATTCGTCTCCGATTTTATCTTACTTCCGTTCAGAATGGGGCGAGAAGTCTAAAGATGCAGCAAGAACGACGATTGGAGCATTGTTTATTTAACAAAGATACAATCGGTGCTCGGAATGGTTCTCGGGGCCTCGAGCGAACATTCCCGATATTACGACCCCGAAATCGTCACCGATTTTATCTTACTTCCGGTCAGAATGGGTCGAGAAGTCTGACGATGCAGCGAGAACGACGGTCGGAGCATTGTTTATTTAACAAAGATAAAGTCGGTGCTCGGAATGGTTCTCGGTGCCTCGAGCGAACATTCCCGATATTACTGCCCCGAAATCGTCTCCGATTTTATCTTACTTCCGGTCAGAATGGGGCGAGAAGTCTAAAGATGCAGCAAGAACGACGATTGGAGCATTGTTTATTTAACAAAGATAAAATCGGTGCTCGGAATAGTTCTCGGGGCCTCGAGCGAACATTCCCGATATTACGGCCCCGAAATCGTCACCGATTTTATCTTACTTCCGGTCAGAATGGGTCGAGAAGTCTGACGATGCAGCGAGAACGACGGTCGGAGCATTGTTTATTTAACAAAGATAAAATCGGTGCTCGGAATGGTTCTCGGTGCCTCGAGCGAACATTCCCGATATTACTGCCCCGAAATCGTCTCCGATTTTATCTTACTTCCGGTGTGAATGGGTCGAGAAGTCTGACGATGGGGCGAGAACGACGGTAGGAGCATTGTTTATTTAACAAAGATAAAATCGGTGCTCGGAATGGTTCTCGGGGCCTCGAGCGAACATTCCCGATAATACTGCCCCGAATTCGTCTCCGATTTTATCTTACTTCCGGTCAGAATGGGGCGAGAAGTCTAAAGATGCAGTAAGAACGACGATTGGAGCATTGTTTGTTCAACAATGATAAAATCGGTGCTCGGAATAGTTTTTGGAGCCTCGATCGGAAATTCCCGATATTGCTGCCCCGAATTCGTCTCCGATTTCATCTTACTTCCGGTCAGAATGGGTCGAGAAGTCTGACGATGCAGCGAGAACGACGGTCGGAGCATTGTTTATTTAGCAAAGATAAAATCGGTGCTCGGAATGGTTCTCGGTGCCTCGAGCGAACATTCCCGATATTACTGCCCCGAATTCGTCTCCGATTTTATCTTACTTCCGGTCAGAATGGGGCGAGAAGTCTAAAGATGCAGCGAGAACGACGATTGGAGCATTGTTTATTTAACAAAGATAAAAGCGGTGCTCGGAATAGTTTTTGGGGCCTCGATTGGAAATTCCCAATATTACTGCCCCGAAATAGTCTCTGATTTTATCTTACTTCCGGTCAGAATGGCTCGAGCATTCTGACCATGGTGCGAGAACGACGGTAGGGGCATTGTTTATTTAACAAAGATAAAATCGGTGCTCGGAATGGTTCTCGGGGCATCGAGCGAACATTCCCGATATTACTGCCCCGAATTCGTCTCCGATTTTATCTTACTTCCGGTCAGAATGGGGCGAGAAGTCTAAAGATGCAGCGAGAACGACGATTGGAGCATTGTTTATTTAACAAAGATAAAATCGGTGCTCGGAATGGTTCTCGGGGCCTCGAGCGAACATTCCCGATATTACGGCCCCGAAATCGTCACCCATTTTATCTTACTTCCGGTCAGAATGGGTCGAGAAGTCTGACGTTGCAGCGAGAACGACGGTCGGAGCATTGTTTATTTAACAAAGATAAAATCGGTGCTCGGAATGGTTCTCGGGGCCTCGAGCGAACATTCCCGATAATACTGCCCCGAATTCGTCTCCGATTTTATCTTACTTCCGGTGTGAATGGGTCGAGAAGTCTGACGATGCTGCGAGAACGGCGGTAGGAGCATTGTTTATTTAACAAAGATGAAATCGGTGCTCGGAATGGTTCTCGGGGCCTCGAGCGAACATGCCCGATAATACTGCCCCGAATTCGTCTCCGATTTTATCTTACTTCCGGTGTGAATGGGTCGAGAAGACTGACGATGCTGCGAGAACGGCGGTAGGAGCATTGTTTATTTAACAAAGATAAAATCGGTGCTCGGAATGGTTCTCGGGG
The DNA here is from genome assembly GCA_964007375.1 of Ophion obscuratus. Lineage (NCBI taxonomy): Eukaryota > Metazoa > Arthropoda > Insecta > Hymenoptera > Ichneumonidae > Ophion > Ophion obscuratus. Next base: position 15,970,399 of record OZ023316.1, on the reverse strand, counting down.
CCTCGAGCGATCATTCCCGATATTACTGCCCCGAAATCGTCTCCGATTTTATCTTACTTCCGGTCAGAATGGGTCGACAAGTCTGACGATGCTGCGAGAACGGCGGTAGGAGCATTGTTTATTTAACAAAGATAAAATCGGTGCTCGGGATGGTTCTCGGGGCCTCGAGCGAACATTCCCGATAATACTGCCCCGAATTCGTCTCCGATTTTATCTTACTTCCGGTGTGAATGGGTCGAGAAGTCTGACGATGCTGCGAGAACGGCGGTAGGAGCATTGTTTATTTAATAAAGATAAAATCGGTGCTCGGAATGGTTCTCGGGGCCTCGAGCGAACATTCCCGATAAAACTGCCCCGAATTGGTCTCCGATTTTATCTTACTTCCGGTCAGAATGGGGCGAGAAGTCTAAAGATGCAGGGAGAACGACGATTGGAGCATAGTTTATTTAACAAAGATAAAATCGGTGCTCGGAATGGTTCTAGGTGCCTCGAGCGATCATTCCCGATATTACTGCCCCGAAATCGTCTCCGATTTTATCTTACTTCCGGTCAGAATGGGTCGACAAGTCTGACGATGCTGCGAGAACGGCGGTAGGAGCATTGTTTATTTAACAAATATAAAATCGGTGCTCGGAATGGTTCTCGGGGCCTCGAGCGAACATTCCCGATATTACGGCCCCGAAATCGTCACCGATTTTATCTTACTTCCGGTCGGAATGGGTCGAGAAGTCTGACGATGCAGCGAGAACGACGGTCGGAGCATTGTTTATTTAACAAAGATAAAGTCGGTGCTCGGAATGGTTCTCTGTGCCTAGAGCGAACATTCCCGATATTACTGCCCCGAAATCGTCTCCGATTTTATCTTACTTCCGGTCAGAATGGGGCGAGAAGTCTAAAGATGCAGCAAGAACGACGATTGGAGCATTGTTTATTTAACAAAGATAAAATCGGTGCTCGGAATGGTTCTCGGGGCCTCGAGCGAACATTCCCGATATTACGGCCCCGAAATCGTCACCGATTTTATCTTACTTCCGGTCAGAATGGGTCGAGAAGTCTGACGATGCAGCGAGAACGGCGGTCGGATCATTGTTTATTTAACAAAGATAAAATCGGTGCTCGGAATGGTTCTCGGTGCCTCGAGCGAACATTCCCGATATTACTGCCCCGAAATCGTCTCCGATTTTATCTTACTTCCGGTGTGAATGGGTCGAGAAGTCTGACGATGGGGCGAGAACGACGGTAGGAGCATTGTTTATTTAACAAAGATAAAATCGGTGCTCGGAATGGTTCTCGGGGCCTCGAGCGAACATTCCCGATAATACTGCCCCGAATTCGTCTCCGATTTTATCTTACTTCCGGTCAGAATGGGGCGAGAAGTCTAAAGATGCAGTGAGAACGACGATTGGAGCATTGTTTGTTCAACAATGATAAAATCGGTGCTCGGAATAGTTTTTGGAGCCTCGATCGGAAATTCCCGATATTACTGCCCCGAATTCGTGTCCGATTTCATCTTACTTCCGGTCAGAATGGGTCGAGAAGTCTGACGATGCAGCGAGAACGACGGTCGGAGCATTGTTTACTTAGCAAAGATAAAATCGGTGCTCGGAATGGTTCTCGGTGCCTCGAGCGAACATTCCCGATATTACTGCCCCGAAATCGTCTCCGATTTTATCTTACTTCCGGTCAGAATGGGTCGACAAGTCTGACGATGCTGCGAGAACGGCGGTAGGAGCATTGTTTATTTAACAAAGATAAAATCGGTGCTCGGAATGGTTCTCGGGGCCTCGAGCGAACATTCCCGATAATACTGCCCCGAATTCGTCTCCGATTTTATCTTACTTCCGGTCAGAATGGGTCGACAAGTCTGACGATGCTGCGAGAACGGCGGTAGGAGCATTGTTTATTTAACAAAGATAAAATCGGTTCTCGGAATGGTTCTCGGGGCCTCGAGCGAACGTTCCCGATAATACTGCCCCGAATTCGTCTCCGATTTTATCTTACTTCCGGTCAGAATGGGGCGAGAAGTCTGACGATGCTGCGAGAACGACGGTAGGAAAATTGTTTATTTAACAAAGATAAAATCGGTGCTCGGAATGGTTCTCGGGGCCTCGAGCGAACATTCCCGATATTACTGCCCCGAATTCGTCTCCGATTTTATCTTACTTCCGGTCAGAATGGGGCGAGAACTCTAAAGATATAGCAAGAACGACGATTGGAGCATTGTTTATTTAACAAAGATAAAATCGGTGCTCGGAATGGTTCTCGGGGCCTCGAGCGAACATTCCCGATATTACGGCCCCGAAATCGTCACCGATTTTATCTTACTTCCGGTCAGAATGGGTCGACAAGTCTGACGATGCTGCGAGAACGGCGGTAGGAGCATTGTTTATTTAACAAAGATAAAATCGGTGGTCGGAATGGTTCTCGGGGCCTCGAGCGAACATTCCCGATAATACTGCCCCGAATTCGTCTCCGATTTTATGTTACTTCCGGTCAGAATGGGGCGAGAAGTCTAAAGATGCAGCGAGAACGACGATTGGAGCATTGTTTATTTAACAAAGATAAAATCGGTGCTCGGAATGGTTCTCGGGGCCTCGAGCGAACATTCCCGATAATACTGCCCCGAAATCGTCTCCGATTTTATCTTACTTCCGGTCAGAATGGGTCGACAAGTCTGACGATGCTGCGAGAACGGCGGTAGGAGCATTGTTTATTTAACAAAGATAAAATCGGTGCTCGGAATGGTTCTCGGGGCCTCGAGCGAACATTCCCGATAATACTGCCCCGAATTCGTCTCCGATTTTATCTTACTTCCGGTCAGAATGGGTCGACAAGTCTGACGATGCTGCGAGAACGGCGGTAGGAGCATTGTTTATTTAACAAAGATAAAGTCGGTGCTCGGAATGGTTCTCGGGCCTCGAGCGAACATTCCCGATAATACTGCCCCGAATTCGTCTCCGATTTTATCTTACTTCCGGTCAGAATGGGGCGAGAACTCTAAAGATGCAGCAAGAACGACGATTGGAGCATTGTTTATTTAACAAAGATAAAATCGGTGCTCGGAATGGTTCTCGGGGCCTCGAGCGAACATTCCCGATATTACGGCCCCGAAATCGTCACCGATTTTATCTTACTTCCGGTCAGAATGGGTCGAGAAGTCTGACGATGCAGCGAGAACGACGATTGGAGCATTGTTTATTTAACAAAGATAAAATCGGTGCTCGGAATGGTTCTCGGGGCCTCGAGCGAACATTCCCGATATTACGGCCCCGAAATCGTCACCGATTTTATCTTACTTCCGGTCAGAATGGGTCGACAAGTCTGACGATGCTGCGAGAACGGCGGTAGGAGCATTGTTTATTTAACAAAGATAAAATGGGTGGTCGGAATGGTTCTCGGGGCCTCGAGCGAACATTCCCGATAATACTGCCCCGAATTCGTCTCCGATGTTATCTTACTTCCGGTCAGAATGGGGCGAGAAGTCTAAAGATGCAGCGAGAACGACGATTGGAGCATTGTTTATTTAACAAAGATAAAAGCGGTGCTCGGAATAGTTTTTGGGGCCTCGATCGGAACTTCCCGATATTACTGCCCCGAAATAGTCTCTGATTTTATCTTACTTCCGGTCAGAATGGCTCGAGCATTCTGACCATGGTGCGAGAACGACGGTAGGGGCATTGTTTATTTAACAAAGATAAAATCGGTGCTCGGAATGGTTCTCGGGCCATCGAGCGAACATTCCCGATATTACTGCCCCGAATTCGTCTCCGATTTTATCTTACTTCCGGTCAGAATGGGGCGAGAAGTCTAAAGATGCAGCGAGAACGACGATTGGAGCATTGTTTATTTAACAAAGATAAAAGCGGTGCTCGGAATAGTTTTTGGGGCCTCGATCGGAACTTCCCGATATTACTGCCCCGAAATAGTCTCTGATTTTATCTTACTTCCGGTCAGAATGGCTCGAGCATTCTGACCATGGTGCGAGAACGACGGTAGGGGCAGTGTTTATTTAACAAAGATAAAATCGGTGCTCGGAATGGTTCTCGGGGCCTCGAGCGAACATTCCCGATATTACGGCCCCGAAATCGTCACCGATTTGATCTTACTTCCGGTCAGAATGGGTCGACAAGTCTGACGATGCTGCGAGAACGGCGGCAGGAGCATTGTTTATTTAACAAAGATAAAATCGGTGCTCGGAATGGTTCTCGGGGCCTCGAGCGAACATTCCCGATAAAACTGCCCCGAATTCGTCTCCGATTTTATCTTACTTCCGGTCAGAATGGGGCGAGAAGTCTAAAGATGCAGGGAGAACGACGATTGGAGCATAGTTTATTTAACAAAGATAAAATCGGTGCTCGGAATGGTTCTCGGGGCCTCGAGCGAACATTCCCGATATTACGGCCCCGAAATCGTCACCGATTTTATCTTACTTCCGGTCAGAATGGGTCGAGAAGTCTGACGTTGCAGCGAGAACGACGGTCGGAGCATTGTTTATTTAACAAAGATAAAATCGGTGCTCGGAATGGTTCTCGGGGCCTCGAGCGAACATTCCCGATAATACTGCCCCGAATTCGTCTCCGATTTTATCTTACTTCCGGTGTGAATGGGTCGAGAAGTCTGACGATGCTGCGAGAACGGCGGTAGGAGCATTGTTTATTTAACAAAGATAAAATCGGTGCTCGGAATGGTTCTCGGGGCCTCGAGCGAACATTCCCGATAATACTGCCCCGAATTCGTCTCCGATTTTATCTTACTTCCGGTGTGAATGGGTCGAGAAGTCTGACGATGCTGCGAGAACGACAGTAGGAAAATTGTTTATTTAACAAAGATAAAATCGGTGCTCGGAATGGTTCTCGGGGCCTCGAGCGAACATTCCCGATAAAACTGCCCCGAATTCGTCTCCGATTTTATCTTACTTCCGGTCAGAATGCGGCGCGAAGTCTAAAGATGCAGGGAGAACGACGATTGGAGCATAGTTTATTTAACAAAGATAAAATCGGTGCTCGGAATGGTTCTAGGTGCCTCGAGCGAACATTCCCGATATTACTGCCCCGAAATCGTCTCCGATTTTATCTTACTTCCGGTCAGAATGGGTCGACAAGTCTGACGATGCTGCGAGAACGGCGGTAGGAGCATTGTTTATTTAACAAAGATAAAATCGGTGCTCGGAATGGTTCTCGGGGCCTCGAGCGAACGTTCCCGATAATACTGCCCCGAATTCGTCTCCGATTTTATCTTACTTCCGGTGTGAATGGGTCGAGAAGTCTGACGATGCTGCGAGAACGGCGGTAGGAGCATTGTTTATTTAACAAAGATAAAATCGGTGCTCGGAATGGTTCTCGGGGCCTCGAGCGATCATTCCCGATATTACTGCCCCGAAATCGTCTCCGATTTTATCTTACTTCCGGTCAGAATGGGTCGACAAGTCTGACGATGCTGCGAGAACGGCGGTAGGAGCATTGTTTATTTAACAAAGATAAAATCGGTGCTCGGAATGGTTCTCGGGGCCTCGAGCGAACGTTCCCGATAATACTGCCCCGAATTCGTCTCCGATTTTATCTTACTTCCGGTGTGAATGGGTCGAGAAGTCTGACGATGCTGCGAGAACGGCGGTAGGAGCATTGTTTATTTAACAAAGATAAAATCGGCGCTCGGAATGGTTCTCGGGGCCTCGAGTGATCATTCCCGATATTACTGCCCCGAATTCGTCTCCGATTTTATCTTACTTCCGGTGTGAATGGGTCGAAAAGTCTGACGATGCTGCGAGAATGGCGGTAGGAGCATTGTTTATTCAACAAAGATAAAATCGGTGCTCGGAATGGTTCTCGGGGCCGCGAGCAAACATTCCCGATAATACTGCCCCGAATTCGTCTCCGATTTTATCTTACTTCCGGTGTGAATGGGTCGAGAAGTCTGACGATGCTGCGAGAACGACAGTAGGAAAATTGTTTATTTAACAAAGATAAAATCGGTGCTCGGAATGGTTCTCGGGGCCTCGAGCGAACATTCCCGATAAAACTGCCCCGAATTCGTCTCCGATTTTATCTTACTTCCGGTCAGAATGGGGCGAGAAGTCTAAAGATGCAGGGAGAACGACGATTGGAGCATAGTTTATTTAACAAAGATAAAATCGGTGCTCGGAATGGTTCTCGGGGCCTCGAGCGAACATTCCCGATATTACGGCCCCGAAATCGTCACCGATTTTATCTTACTTCCGGTCAGAATGGGTAGAGAAGTCTGACGATGCAGCGAGAACGACGGTCGGAGCATTGTTTATTTAACAAAGATAAAGTCGGTGCTCGGAATGGTTCTCGGTGCCTTGAGCGAACATTCCCGATATTACTGCCCCGAAATCGTCTCCGATTTTATCCTACTTCCGGGCAGAATGGGTCGACAAGTCTGACGATGCTGCGAGAACGGCGGTAGGAGCATTGTTTATTTAACAAAGATGAAATCGGTGGTCGGAATGGTTCTCGGGGCCTCGAGCGAACATTCCCGATAATACTGCCCCGAATTTGTCTCCGATTTTATCTTACTTCCGGTCAGAATGGGGCGAGAAGTCTAAAGATGCAGCGAGAACGACGATTGGAGCATTGTTTATTTAACAAAGATAAAAGCTGTGCTCGGAATAGTTTTTGGGGCCTCGATTGGAAATTCCCAATATTACTGCCCCGAAATAGTCTCTGATTTTATCTTACTTCCGGTCAGAATGGCTCGAGCATTCTGACCATGGTGCGAGAACGACGGTAGGGGCATTGTTTATTTAACAAAGATAAAATCGGTGCTCGGAATGGTTCTCGGGGCATCGAGCGAACATTCCCGATATTACTGCCCCGAATTCGTCTCCGATTTTATCTTACTTCCGGTCAGAATGGGGCGAGAAGTCTAAAGATGCAGCGAGAACGACGATTGGAGCATTGTTTATTTAACAAAGATAAAATCGGTGCTCGGAATGGTTCTCGGGGCCTCGAGCGAACATTCCCGATATTACGGCCCCGAAATCGTCACCGATTTTATCTTACTTCCGGTCAGAATGGGTCGAGAAGTCTGACGTTGCAGCGAGAACGACGGTCGGAGCATTGTTTATTTAACAAAGATAAAATTGGTGCTCGGAATGGTTCTCGGGGCCGCGAGCGAACATTCCCGATAATACTGCCCCGAATTCGTCTCCGATTTTATCTTACTTCCGGTCAGAATGGGGCGAGAAGTCTAAAGATGCAGCAAGAACGACGATTGGAGCATTGTTTATTTAACAAAGATAAAATCGGTGCTCGGAATGGTTCTCGGGGCCTCGAGCGAACATTCCCGATATTACGGCCCCGAAATCGTCACCGATTTTATCTTACTTCCGGTCAGAATGGGTCGAGAAGTCTGACGATGCAGCGAGAACGACGGTCGGATCATTGTTTATTTAACAAAGATAAAATCGGTGCTCGGAATGGTTCTCGGTGCCTCGAGCGAACATTCCCGATATTACTGCCCCGAAATCGTCTCCGATTTTATCTTACTTCCGGTGTGAATGGGTCGAGAAGTCTGACGATGGGGCGAGAACGACGGTAGGAGCATTCTTTATTTAACAAAGATAAAATCGGTGCTCGGAATGGTTCTCGGGGCCTCGAGCGAACATTCCCGATAATACTGCCCCGAATTCGTCTCCGATTTTATCTTACTTCCGGTCAGAATGGGGCGAGAAGTCTAAAGATGCAGTGAGAACGACGATTGGAGCATTGTTTGTTCAACAATGATAAAATCGGTGCTCGGAATAGTTTTTGGAGCCTCGATCGGAAATTCCCGATATTACTGCCCCGAATTCGTGTCCGATTTCATCTTACTTCCGGTCAGAATGGGTCGAGAAGTCTGACGATGCAGCGAGAACGACGGTCGGAGCATTGTTTACTTAGCAAAGATAAAATCGGTGCTCGGAATGGTTCTCGGTGCCTCGAGCGAACATTCCCGATATTACTGCCCCGAAATCGTCTCCGATTTTATCTTACTTCCGGTCAGAATGGGTCGACAAGTCTGACGATGCTGCGAGAACGGCGGTAGGAGCATTGTTTATTTAACAAAGATAAAATCGGTGCTCGGAATGGTTCTCGGGGCCTCGAGCGAACATTCCCGATAATACTGCCCCGAATTCGTCTCCGATTTTATCTTACTTCCGGTCAGAATGGGTCGACAAGTCTGACGATGCTGCGAGAACGGCGGTAGGAGCATTGTTTATTTAACAAAGATAAAATCGGTGCTCGGAATGGTTCTCGGGGCCTCGAGCGAACGTTCCCGATAATACTGCCCCGAATTCGTCTCCGATTTTATCTTACTTCCGGTCAGAATGGGGCGAGAAGTCTGACGATGCTGCGAGAACGACGGTAGGAAAATTGTTTATTTAACAAAGATAAAATCGGTGCTCGGAATGGTTCTCGGGGCCTCGAGCGAACATTCCCGATATTACTGCCCCGAATTCGTCTCCGATTTTATCTTACTTCCGGTCAGAATGGGGCGAGAACTCTAAAGATATAGCAAGAACGACGATTGGAGCATTGTTTATTTAACAAAGATAAAATCGGTGCTCGGAATGGTTCTCGGGGCCTCGAGCGAACATTCCCGATATTACGGCCCCGAAATCGTCACCGATTTTATCTTACTTCCGGTCAGAATGGGTCGAGAAGTCTGACGATGCAGCGAGAACGACGATTGGAGCATTGTTTATTTAACAAAGATAAAATCGGTGCTCGGAATGGTTCTCGGGGCCTCGAGCGAACATTCCCGATATTACGGCCCCGAAATCGTCACCGATTTTATCTTACTTCCGGTCAGAATGGGTCGACAAGTCTGACGATGCTGCGAGAACGGCGGTAGGAGCATTGTTTATTTAACAAAGATAAAATCGGTGGTCGAAATGGTTCTCGGGGCCTCGAGCGAACATTCCCGATAATACTGCCCCGAATTCGTCTCCGATTTTATGTTACTTCCGGTCAGAATGGGGCGAGAAGTCTAAAGATGCAGCGAGAACGACGATTGGAGCATTGTTTATTTAACAAAGATAAAATCGGTGCTCGGAATGGTTCTCGGGGCCTCGAGCGAACATTCCCGATATTACGGCCCCGAAATCGTCACCGATTTTATCTTACTTCCGGTCAGAATGGGTCGAGAAGTCTGACGATGCAGCGAGAACGACGGTCGGATCATTGTTTATTTAACAAAGATAAAATCGGTGCTCGGAATGATTCTCGGTGCCTCGAGCGAACATTCCCGATATTACTGCCCCGAAATCGTCTCCGATTTTATCTTACTTCCGGTGTGAATGGGTCGAGAAGTCTGACGATGGGGCGAGAACGACGGTAGGAGCATTCTTTATTTAACAAAGATAAAATCGGTGCTCGGAATGGTTCTCGGGGCCTCGAGCGAACATTCCCGATAATACTGCCCCGAATTCGTCTCCGATTTTATCTTACTTCCGGTCAGAATGGGGCGAGAAGTCTAAAGATGCAGTGAGAACGACGATTGGAGCATTGTTTGTTCAACAATGATAAAATCGGTGCTCGGAATAGTTTTTGGAGCCTCGATCGGAAATTCCCGATATTACTGCCCCGAATTCGTGTCCGATTTCATCTTACTTCCGGTCAGAATGGGTCGAGAAGTCTGACGATGCAGCGAGAACGACGGTCGGAGCATTGTTTACTTAGCAAAGATAAAATCGGTGCTCGGAATGGTTCTCGGTGCCTCGAGCGAACATTCCCGATATTACTGCCCCGAAATCGTCTCCGATTTTATCTTACTTCCGGTCAGAATGGGTCGACAAGTCTGACGATGCTGCGAGAACGGCGGTAGGAGCATTGTTTATTTAACAAAGATAAAATCGGTGCTCGGAATGGTTCTCGGGGCCTCGAGCGAACATTCCCGATAATACTGCCCCGAATTCGTCTCCGATTTTATCTTACTTCCGGTCAGAATGGGTCGACAAGTCTGACGATGCTGCGAGAACGGCGGTAGGAGCATTGTTTATTTAACAAAGATAAAATCGGTGCTCGGAATGGTTCTCGGGGCCTCGAGCGAACGTTCCCGATAATACTGCCCCGAATTCGTCTCCGATTTTATCTTACTTCCGGTCAGAATGGGGCGAGAAGTCTGACGATGCTGCGAGAACGACGGTAGGAAAATTGTTTATTTAACAAAGATAAAATCGGTGCTCGGAATGGTTCTCGGGGCCTCGAGCGAACATTCCCGATATTACTGCCCCGAATTCGTCTCCGATTTTATCTTACTTCCGGTCAGAATGGGGCGAGAACTCTAAAGATATAGCAAGAACGACGATTGGAGCATTGTTTATTTAACAAAGATAAAATCGGTGCTCGGAATGGTTCTCGGGGCCTCGAGCGAACATTCCCGATATTACGGCCCCGAAATCGTCACCGATTTTATCTTACTTCCGGTCAGAATGGGTCGAGAAGTCTGACGATGCAGCGAGAACGACGATTGGAGCATTGTTTATTTAACAAAGATAAAATCGGTGCTCGGAATGGTTCTCGGGGCCTCGAGCGAACATTCCCGATATTACGGCCCCGAAATCGTCACCGATTTTATCTTACTTCCGGTCAGAATGGGTCGACAAGTCTGACGATGCTGCGAGAACGGCGGTAGGAGCATTGTTTATTTAACAAAGATAAAATCGGTGGTCGAAATGGTTCTCGGGGCCTCGAGCGAACATTCCCGATAATACTGCCCCGAATTCGTCTCCGATTTTATGTTACTTCCGGTCAGAATGGGGCGAGAAGTCTAAAGATGCAGCGAGAACGACGATTGGAGCATTGTTTATTTAACAAAGATAAAAGCGGTGCTCGGAATAGTTTTTGGGGCCTCGATCGGAAATTCCCGATATTACTGCCCCGAAATAGTCTCTGATTTTATCTTACTTCCGGTCAGAATGGCTCGAGTATTCTGACCATGGTGCGAGAACGACGGTAGGGGCATTGTTTATTTAACAAAGATAAAATCGGTGCTCGGAATGGTTCTCGGGGCATCGAGCGAACATTCCCGATATTACTGCCCCGAATTCGTCTCCGATTTTATCTTACTTCCGGTCAGAATGGGGCGAGAAGTCTAAAGATGCAGCGAGAACGACGATTGGAGCATTGTTTATTTAACAAAGATAAAATCGGTACTCGGAATCGTTCTCGGGGCCTCGAGCGAACATTTCCGATATTACGGCCCCGAAATCGTCACCGATTTTATCTTACTTCCGGTCAGAATGGGTCGAGAAGTCTGACGTTGCAGCGAGAACGACGGTCGGAGCATTGTTTATTTAACAAAGATAAAATCGGTGCTCGGAATGGTTCTCGGGGCCTCGAGCGAACATTTCCGATAATACTGCCCCGAATTCGTCTCCGATTTTATCTTACTTCCGGTCAGAATGGGGCGAGAAGTCTAAAGATGCAGTGAGAACGACGATTGGAGCATTGTTTGTTCAACAATGATAAAATCGGTGCTCGGAATAGTTTTTGGAGCCTCGATCGGAAATTCCCGATATTACTGCCCCGAATTCGTGTCCGATTTCATCTTACTTCCGGTCAGAATGGGTCGAGAAGTCTGACGATGCAGCGAGAACGACGGTCGGAGCATTGTTTATTTAGCAAAGATAAAATCGGTGCTCGGAATGGTTCTCGGTGCCTCGAGCGAACATTCCCGATAGTACTGCCCCGAAATCGTCTCCGATTTTATCTTACTTCCGGTCAGAATGGGTCGATAAGTCTGACGATGCTGCGAGAACGGCGGTAGGAGCATTGTTTATTTAACAAAGATAAAATCGGTGCTCGGAATGGTTCTCGGGGCCTCGAGCGAACATTCCCGATAATACTGCCCCGAATTCGTCTCCGATTTTATCTTACTTCCGGTCAGAATGGGTCGACAAGTCTGACGATGCTGCGAGAACGGCGGTAGGAGCATTGTTTATTTAACAAAGATAAAATCGGTGCTCGGAATGGTTCTCGGGGCCTCGAGCGAACGTTCCCGATAATACTGCCCCGAATTCGTCTCCGATTTTATCTTACTTCCGGTCAGAATGGGGCGAGAAGTCTGACGATGCTGCGAGAACGACGGTAGGAAAATTGTTTATTTAACAAAGATAAAATCGGTGCTCGGAATGGTTCTCGGGGCCTCGAGCGAACATTCCCGATATTACTGCCCCGAATTCGTCTCCGATTTTATCTTACTTCCGGTCAGAATGGGGCGAGAACTCTAAAGATATAGCAAGAACGACGATTGGAGCATTGTTTATTTAACAAAGATAAAATCGGTGCTCGGAATGGTTCTCGGGGCCTCGAGCGAACATTCCCGATATTACGGCCCCGAAATCGTCACCGATTTTATCTTCCTTCCGGTCAGAATGGGTCGAGAAGTCTGACGATGCAGCGAGAACGACGATTGGAGCATTGTTTATTTAACAAAGATAAAATCGGTGCTCGGAATGGTTCTCGGGGCCTCGAGCGAACATTCCCGATATTACGGCCCCGAAATCGTCACCGATTTTATCTTACTTCCGGTCAGAATGGGTCGACAAGTCTGACGATGCTGCGAGAACGGCGGTAGGAGCATTGTTTATTTAACAAAGATAAAATCGGTGGTCGGAATGGTTCTCGGGGCCTCGAGCGAACATTCCCGATAATACTGCCCCGAATTCGTCTCCGATTTTATGTTACTTCCGGTCAGAATGGGGCGAGAAGTCTAAAGATGCAGCGAGAACGACGATTGGAGCATTGTTTATTTAACAAAGATAAAAGCGGTGCTCGGAATAGTTTTTGGGGCCTCGATCGGAAATTCCCGATATTACTGCCCCGAAATAGTCTCTGATTTTATCTTACTTCCGGTCAGAATGGCTCGAGTATTCTGACCATGGTGCGAGAACGACGGTAGGGGCATTGTTTATTTAACAAAGATAAAATCGGTGCTCGGAATGGTTCTCGGGGCATCGAGCGAACATTCCCGATATTACTGCCCCGAATTCGTCTCCGATTTTATCTTACTTCCGGTCAGAATGGGGCGAGAAGTCTAAAGATGCAGCGAGAACGACGATTGGAGCATTGTTTATTTAACAAAGATAAAATCGGTGCTCGGAATCGTTCTCGGGGCCTCGAGCGAACATTTCCGATATTACGGCCCCGAAATCGTCACCGATTTTATCTTACTTCCGGTCAGAATGGGTCGAGAAGTCTGACGTTGCAGCGAGAACGACGGTCGGAGCATTGTTTATTTAACAAAGATAAAATCGGTGCTCGGAATGGTTCTCGGGGCCTCGAGCGAACATTCCCGATAATACTGCCCCGAATTCGTCTCCGATTTTATCTTACTTCCGGTGTGAATGGGTCGAGAAGTCTGACGATGCTGCGAGAACGACAGTAGGAAAATTGTTTATTTAACAAAGATAAAATCGGTGCTCGGAATGGTTCTCGGGGCCTCGAGCGAATATTCCCGATAAAACTGCCCCGAATTCGTCTCCGATTTTATCTTACTTCCGGTCAGAATGCGGCGCGAAGTCTAAAGATGCAGGGAGAACGACGATTGGAGCATAGTTTATTTAACAAAGATAAAATCGGTGCTCGGAATGGTTCTAGGTGCCTCGAGCGAACATTCCCGATATTACTGCCCCGAAATCGTCTCCGATTTTATCTTACTTCCGGTCAGAATGGGTCGACAAGTCTGACGATGCTGCGAGAACGGCGGTAGAAGCATTGTTTATTTAACAAAGATAAAATCGGTGCTCGGAATGGTTCTCGGGGCCTCGAGCGAACATTCCCGATAATACTGCCCCGAATTCGTCTCCGATTTTATCTTACTTCCGGTGTGAATGGGTCGAGAAGTCTGACGATGCTGCGAGAACGGCGGTAGGAGCATTGTTTATTTAACAAAGATAAAATCGGTGCTCGGAATGGTTCTCGGGGCCTCGAGCGAACATTCCCGATAAAACTGCCCCGAATTGGTCTCCGATTTTATCTTACTTCCGGTCAGAATGGGGCGAGAAGTCTAAAGATGCAGGGAGAACGACGATTGGAGCATAGTTTATTTAACAAAGATAAAATCGGTGCTCGGAATGGTTCTAGGTGCCTCGAGCGATCATTCCCGATATTACTGCCCCGAAATCGTCTCCGATTTTATCTTACTTCCGGTCAGAATGGGTCGACAAGTCTGACGATGCTGCGAGAACGGCGGTAGGAGCATTGTTTATTTAACAAAGATAAAATCGGTGCTTGGAATGGTTCTCGGGGCCTCGAGCGAACGTTCCCGATACTACTGCCCCGAATTCGTCTCCGATTTTATCTTACTTCCGTTCAGAATGGGGCGAGAAGTCTAAAGATGCAGCAAGAACGACGATTGGAGCATTGTTTATTTAACAAAGATAAAATCGGTGCTCGGAATGGTTCTCGGGGCCTCGAGCGAACATTCCCGATATTACGACCCCGAAATCGTCACCGATTTTATCTTACTTCCGGTCAGAATGGGTCGAGAAGTCTGACGATGCAGCGAGAACGACGGTCGGAGCATTGTTTATTTAACAAAGATAAAGTCGGTGCTCGGAATGGTTCTCGGTGCCTCGAGCGAACATTCCCGATATTACTGCCCCGAAATCGTCTCCGATTTTATCTTACTTCCGGTCAGAATGGGGCGAGAAGTCTAAAGATGCAGCAAGAACGACGATTGGAGCATTGTTTATTTAACAAAGATAAAATCGGTGCTCGGAATAGTTCTCGGGGCCTCGAGCGAACATTCCCGATATTACGGCCCCGAAATCGTCACCGATTTTATCTTACTTCCGGTCAGAATGGGTCGAGAAGTCTGACGATGCAGCGAGAACGACGGTCGGAGCATTGTTTATTTAACAAAGATAAAATCGGTGCTCGGAATGGTTCTCGGTGCCTCGAGCGAACATTCCCGATATTACTGCCCCGAAATCGTCTCCGATTTTATCTTACTTCCGGTGTGAATGGGTCGAGAAGTCTGACGATGGGGCGAGAACGACGGTAGGAGCATTGTTTATTTAACAAAGATAAAATCGGTGCTCGGAATGGTTCTCGGGGCCTCGAGCGAACATTCCCGATAATACTGCCCCGAATTCGTCTCCGATTTTATCTTACTTCCGGTCAGAATGGGGCGAGAAGTCTAAAGATGCAGTAAGAACGACGATTGGAGCATTGTTTGTTCAACAATGATAAAATCGGTGCTCGGAATAGTTTTTGGAGCCTCGATCGGAAATTCCCGATATTGCTGCCCCGAATTCGTCTCCGATTTCATCTTACTTCCGGTCAGAATGGGTCGAGAAGTCTGACGATGCAGCGAGAACGACGGTCGGAGCATTGTTTATTTAGCAAAGATAAAATCGGTGCTCGGAATGGTTCTCGGTGCCTCGAGCGAACATTCCCGATATTACTGCCCCGAAATCGTCTCCGATTTTATCTTACTTCCGGTCAGAATGGGTCGACAAGTCTGACGATGCTGCGAGAACGGCGGTAGGAGCATTGTTTATTTAACAAAGATAAAATCGGTGCTCCGAATGGTTCTCGGGGCCTCGAGCGAACATTCCCGATAATACTGCCCCGAATTCGTCTCCGATTTTATCTTACTTCCGGTTAGAATGGGGCGAGAAATCTGACGATGCTGCGAGAACGACGGTAGGAAAATTGTTTATTTAACAAAGATAAAATCGGTGCTCGGAATGGTTCTCGGGGCCTCGAGCAAACATTCCCGATAATACTGCCCCGAATTCGTCTCCGATTTTATCTTACTTCCGGTCAGAATCGGGCGAGAACTCTAAAGATGCAGCAAGAACGACGATTGGAGCACTGTTTATTTAACAAAGATAAAATCGGTGCTCGGAATGGTTCTCGGGGCCTCGAGCGAACATTCCCGATATTACGGCCCCGAAATCGTCACCGATTTTATCTTACTTCCGGTCAGAATGGGTCGAGAAGTCTGACGATGCAGCGTGAACGACGATTGGAGCATTGTTTATTTAACAAAGATAAAATCGGTGCTCGGAATGGTTCTCGGGGCCTCGAGCGAACATTCCCGATATTACGGCCCCGAAATCGTCACCGATTTTATCTTACTTCCGGTCAGAATGGGTCGACAAGTCTGACGATGCTGCGAGAACGGCGGTAGGAGCATTGTTTATTTAACAAAG
Organism: Ophion obscuratus; assembly: GCA_964007375.1. Classification (NCBI taxonomy): domain Eukaryota; kingdom Metazoa; phylum Arthropoda; class Insecta; order Hymenoptera; family Ichneumonidae; genus Ophion; species Ophion obscuratus. The sequence goes on along the minus strand of OZ023316.1, from coordinate 15,954,231 downwards.
ATAAAATCGGTGGTCGGAATGGTTCTCGGGGCCTCGAGCGAACATTCCCGATAATACTGCCCCGAATTCGTCTCCGATTTTATCTTACTTCCGGTCAGAATGGGGCGAGAAGTCTAAAGATGCAGCGAGAACGACGATTGGAGCATTGTTTATTTAACAAAGATAAAAGCGGTGCTCGGAATAGTTTTTGGGGCCTCGATCGGAAATTCCCGATATTACTGCCCCGAAATAGTCTGTGATTTTATCTTACTTCCGGTCAGAATGGCTCGAGCATTCTGACCATGGTGCGAGAACGACGGTAGGGGCATTGTTTATTTAACAAAGATAAAATCGGTGCTCGGAATGGTTCTCGGGGCATCGAGCGAACATTCCCGATATTACTGCCCCGAATTCGTCTCCGATTTTATCTTACTTCCGGTCAGAATGGGGCGAGAAGTCTAAAGATGCAGCGAGAACGACGATTGGAGCATTGTTTATTTAACAAAGATAAAATCGGTGCTCGGAATGGTTCTCGGGCCCTCGAGCGAACATTCCCGATATTACGGCCCCGAAATCGTCACCGATTTTATCAGACTTCCGGTCAGAATGGGTCGAGAAGTCTGACGTTGCAGCGAGAACGACGGTCGGAGCATTGTTTATTTAACAAAGATTAAATCGGTGCTCGGAATGGTTCTCGGGGCCTCGAGCGAACATTCCCGATAATACTGCCCCGAATTCGTCTCCGATTTTATCTTACTTCCGGTGTGAATGGGTCGAGAAGTCTGACGATGCTGCGAGAACGACAGTAGGAAAATTGTTTATTTAACAAAGATAAAATCGGTGCTCGGAATGGTTCTCGGGGCCTCGAGCGAACATTCCCGATAAAACTGCCCCGAATTCGTCTCCGATTTTATCTTACTTCCGGTCAGAATGGGGCGAGAAGTCTAAAGATGCAGGGAGAACGACGATTGGAGCATAGTTTATTTAACAAAGATAAAATCGGTGCTCGGAATGGTTCTAGGTGCCTCGCGCGAACATTCCCGATATTACTGCCCCGAAATCGTCTCCGATTTTATCTTACTTCCGGTCAGAATGTGTCGACAAGTCTGACGATGCTGCGAGAACGGCGGTAGGAGCATTGTTTATTTAACAAAGATAAAATCGGTGCTTGGAATGGTTCTCGGGGCCTCGAGCGAACGTTCCCGATAATACTGCCCCGAATTCGTCTCCGATTTTATCTTACTTCCGGTCAGAATGGGGCGAGAAGTCTGACGATGCTGCGAGAACGACGGTAGGAAAATTGTTTATTTAACAAAGATAAAATCGGTGCTCGGAATGGTTCTCGGGCCTCGAGCGAACATTCCCGATAATACTGCCCCGAATTCGTCTCCGATTTTATCTTACTTCCGGTCAGAATGGGGCGAGAACTCTAAAGATGCAGCAAGAACGACGATTGGAGCGTTGTTTATTTAACAAAGATAAAATCGGTGCTCGGAATGGTTCTCGGGGCCTCGAGCGAACATTCCCGATATTACGGCCCCGAAATCGTCACCGATTTTATCTTACTTCCGGTCAGAATGGGTCGAGAAGTCTGACGATGCAGCGAGAACGACGATTGGAGCATTGTTTATTTAACAAAGATAAAATCGGTGCTCGGAATGGTTCTCGGGGCCTCGAGCGAACATTCCCGATATTACGGCCCCGAAATCGTCACCGATTTTATCTTACTTCCGGTCAGAATGGGTCGACAAGTCTGACGATGCTGCGAGAACGGCGGTAGGAGCATTGTTTATTTAACAAAGATAAAATGGGTGGTCGGAATGGTTCTCGGGGCCTCGAGCGAACATTCCCGATAATACTGCCCCGAATTCGTCTCCGATGTTATCTTACTTCCGGTCAGAATGGGGCGAGAAGTCTAAAGATGCAGCGAGAACGACGATTGGAGCATTGTTTATTTAACAAAGATAAAAGCGGTGCTCGGAATAGTTTTTGGGGCCTCGATCGGAACTTCCCGATATTACTGCCCCGAAATAGTCTCTGATTTTATCTTACTTCCGGTCAGAATGGCTCGAGCATTCTGACCATGGTGCGAGAACGACGGTAGGGGCATTGTTTATTTAACAAAGATAAAATCGGTGCTCGGAATGGTTCTCGGGCCATCGAGCGAACATTCCCGATATTACTGCCCTGAATTCGTCTCCGATTTTATCTTACTTCCGGTCAGAATGGGGCGAGAAGTCTAAAGATGCAGCGAGAACGACGATTGGAGCATTGTTTTTTTAACAAAGATAAAAGCGGTGCTCGGAATAGTTTTTGGGGCCTCGATCGGAACTTCCCGATATTACTGCCCCGAAATAGTCTCTGATTTTATCTTACTTCCGGTCAGAATGGCTCGAGCATTCTGACCATGGTGCGAGAACGACGGTAGGGGCATTGTTTATTTAACAAAGATACAATCGGTGCTCGGAATGGTTCTCGGGGCCTCGAGCGAACATTCCCGATATTACGGCCCCGAAATCGTCACCGATTTGATCTTACTTCCGGTCAGAATGGGTCCACAAGTCTGACGATGCTGCGAGAACGGCGGCAGGAGCATTGTTTATTTAACAAAGATAAAATCGGTGCTCGGAATGGTTCTCGGGGCCTCGAGCGAACATTCCCGATAAAACTGCCCCGAATTCGTCTCCGATTTTATATTACTTCCGGTCAGAATGGGGCGAGAAGTCTAAAGATGCAGGGAGAACGACGATTGGAGCATAGTTTATTTAGCAACGATAAAATCGGTGCTCGGAATGGTTCTCGGTGCCTCGAGCGAACATTCCCGATAGTACTGCCCCGAAATCGTCTCCGATTTTATCTTACTTCCGGTCAGAATGGGTCGATAAGTCTGACGATGCTGCGAGAACGGCGGTAGGAGCATTGTTTATTTAACAAAGATAAAATCGGTGCTCGGAATGGTTCTCGGGGCCTCGAGCGAACATTCCCGATAATACTGCCCCGAATTCGTCTCCGATTTTATCTTACTTCCGGTCAGAATGGGTCGACAAGTCTGACGATGCTGCGAGAACGGCGGTAGGAGCATTGTTTATTTAACAAAGATAAAATCGGTGCTCGGAATGGTTCTCGGGGCCTCGAGCGAACGTTCCCGATAATACTGCCCCGAATTCGTCTCCGATTTTATCTTACTTCCGGTCAGAATGGGGCGAGAAGTCTGACGATGCTGCGAGAACGACGGTAGGAAAATTGTTTATTTAACAAAGATAAAATCGGTGCTCGGAATGGTTCTCGGGGCCTCGAGCGAACATTCCCGATATTACTGCCCCGAATTCGTCTCCGATTTTATCGTACTTCCGGTCAGAATGGGGCGAGAACTCTAAAGATATAGCAAGAACGACGATTGGAGCATTGTTTATTTAACAAAGATAAAATCGGTGCTCGGAATGGTTCTCGGGGCCTCGAGCGAACATTCCCGATATTACGGCCCCGAAATCGTCACCGATTTTATCTTACTTCCGGTCAGAATGGGTCGAGAAGTCTGACGATGCAGCGAGAACGACGATTGGAGCATTGTTTATTTAACAAAGATAAAATCGGTGCTCGGAATGGTTCTCGGGGCCTCGAGCGAACATTCCCGATATTACGGCCCCGAAATCGTCACCGATTTTATCTTACTTCCGGTCAGAATGGGTCGACAAGTCTGACGATGCTGCGAGAACGGCGGTAGGAGCATTGTTTATTTAACAAAGATAAAATCGGTGGTCGGAATGGTTCTCGGGGCCTCGAGCGAACATTCCCGATAATACTGCCCCGAATTCGTCTCCGATTTTATGTTACTTCCGGTCAGAATGGGGCGAGAAGTCTAAAGATGCAGCGAGAACGACGATTGGAGCATTGTTTATTTAACAAAGATAAAAGCGGTGCTCGGAATAGTTTTTGGGGCCTCGATCGGAAATTCCCGATATTACTGCCCCGAAATAGTCTCTGATTTTATCTTACTTCCGGTCAGAATGGCTCGAGTATTCTGACCATGGTGCGAGAACGACGGTAGGGGCATTGTTTATTTAACAAAGATAAAATCGGTGCTCGGAATGGTTCTCGGGGCATCGAGCGAACATTCCCGATATTACTGCCCCGAATTCGTCTCCGATTTTATCTTACTTCCGGTCAGAATGGGGCGAGAAGTCTAAAGATGCAGCGAGAACGACGATTGGAGCATTGTTTATTTAACAAAGATAAAATCGGTGCTCGGAATCGTTCTCGGGGCCTCGAGCGAACATTTCCGATATTACGGCCCCGAAATCGTCACCGATTTTATCTTACTTCCGGTCAGAATGGGTCGAGAAGTCTGACGTTGCGGCGAGAACGACGGTCGGAGCATTGTTTATTTAACAAAGATAAAATCGGTGCTCGGAATGGTTCTCGGGGCCTCGAGCGAACATTCCCGATAATACTGCCCCGAATTCGTCTCCGATTTTATCTTACTTCCGGTGTGAATGGGTCGAGAAGTCTGACGATGCTGCGAGAACGACAGTAGGAAAATTGTTTATTTAACAAAGATAAAATCGGTGCTCGGAATGGTTCTCGGGGCCTCGAGCGAATATTCCCGATAAAACTGCCCCGAATTCGTCTCCGATTTTATCTTACTTCCGGTCAGAATGCGGCGCGAAGTCTAAAGATGCAGGGAGAACGACGATTGGAGCATAGTTTATTTAACAAAGATAAAATCGGTGCTCGGAATGGTTCTAGGTGCCTCGAGCGAACATTCCCGATATTACTGCCCCGAAATCGTCTCCGATTTTATCTTACTTCCGGTCAGAATGGGTCGACAAGTCTGACGATGCTGCGAGAACGGCGGTAGAAGCATTGTTTATTTAACAAAGATAAAATCGGTGCTCGGAATGGTTCTCGGGGCCTCGAGCGAACATTCCCGATAATACTGCCCCGAATTCGTCTCCGATTTTATCTTACTTCCGGTGTGAATGGGTCGAGAAGTCTGACGATGCTGCGAGAACGGCGGTAGGAGCATTGTTTATTTAACAAAGATAAAAGCGGTGCTCGGAATAGTTTTTGGGGCCTCGATCGGAAATTCCCGATATTACTGCCCCGAAATAGTCTCTGATTTTATCTTACTTCCGGTCAGAATGGCTCGAACATTCTGACCATGGTGCGAGAACGACGGTAGGGGCTCTGTTTATTTAGCAAAGATAAAATCGCTGCTCGGAATGGTTCTCGGGGCATCGAGCGAACATTCCCGATATTACTGCCCCGAATTCGTCTCCGATTTTATCTTACTTCCGGTCAGAATGGGGCGAGAAGTCTAAAGATGCAGCGAGAACGACGATTGGAGCATTGTTTATTTAACAAAGATAAAATCGGTGCTCGGAATGGTTCTCGGGGCCTCGAGCGAACATTCCCGATATTACGGCCCCGAAATCGTCACCGATTTTATCTTACTTCCGGTCAGAATGGGTCGAGAAGTCTGACGTTGCAGCGAGAACGACGGTCGGAGCATTGTTTATTTAACAAAGATAAAATTGGTGCTCGGAATGGTTCTCGGGGCCTCGAGCGAACATTCCCGATAATACTGCCCCGAATTCGTCTCCGATTTTATCTTACTTCCGGTGTGAATGGGTCGAGAAGTCTGACGATGCTGCGAGAACGACAGTAGGAAAATTGTTTATTTAACAAAGATAAAATCGGTGCTCGGAATGGTTCTCGGGGCCTCGAGCGAACATTCCCGATAAAACTGCCCCGAATTCGTCTCCGATTTTATCTTACTTCCGGTCAGAATGGGGCGCGAAGTCTAAAGATGCAGGGAGAACGACGATTGGAGCATAGTTTATTTAACAAAGATAAAATCGGTGCTCGGAATGGTTCTAGGTGCCTCGAGCGAACATTCCCGATATTACTCCCGAGATTATTACTCCCGAGATTACCCCGAAATCGTCTCCGATTTTATCTTACTTCCGGTCAGAATGGGTCGACAAGTCTGACGATGCTGCGAGAACGGCGGTAGGAGCATTGTTTATTTAACAAAGATAAAATCGGTGCTCGGAATGGTTCTCGGGGCCTCGAGCGAACGTTCCCGATAATACTGCCCCGAATTCGTCTCCGATTTTATCTTACTTCCGGTCAGAATGGGGCGAGAAGTCTGACGATGCTGCGAGAACGACGGTAGGAAAATTGTTTATTTAACAAAGATAAAATCGGTGCTCGGAATGGTTCTCGGGGCCTCGAGCGAACATTCTCGATAATACTGCCCCGAATTCGTCTCCGATTTTATCTTACTTCCGGTCAGAATGGGGCGAGAAGTCTAAAGATGCAGCAAGAACGATGATTGGAGCATTGTTTATTTAACAAAGATAAAATCGGTGCTCGGAATGGTTCTCGGGGCCTCGAGCGAACATTCCCGATATTACGGCCCCGAAATCGTCACCGATTTTATCTTACTTCCGGTCAGAATGGGTCGAGAAGTCTGACGATGCAGCGAGAACGACGGTCGGAGCATTGTTTATTTAACAAAGATAAAGTCGGTGCTCGGAATGGTTCTCGGTGCCTCGAGCGAACATTCCCGATATTACTGCCCCGAAATCGTCTCCGATTTTATCCTACTTCCGGTCAGAATGGGTCGACAAGTCTGACGATGCTGCGAGAACGGCGGTAGGAGCATTGTTTATTTAACAAAGATAAAATCGGTGGTCGGAATGGTTCTCGGGGCCTCGAGCGAACATTCCCGATAATACTGCCCCGAATTCGTCTCCGATTTTATCTAACTTCCGGTCAGAGTGGGGCGAGAAGTCTAAAGATGCAGCGAGAACGACGATTGGAGCATCGTTTATTTAACAAAGATAAAAGCGGTGCTCGGAATAGTTTTTGGGGCCTCGATTGGAAATTCCCAATATTACTGCCCCGAAATAGTCTCTGATTTTATCTTACTTCCGGTCAGAATGGCTCGAGCATTCTGACCATGGTGCGAGAACGACGGTAGGGGCATTGTTTATTTAACAAAGATAAAATCGGTGCTCGGAATGGTTCTCGGGGCATCGAGCGAACATTCCCGATATTACTGCCCCGAATTCGTCTCCGATTTTATCTTACTTCCGGTCAGAATGGGGCGAGAAGTCTAAAGATGCAGCGAGAACGACGATTGGAGCATTGTTTATTTAACAAAGATAAAATCGGTGCTCGGAATGGTTCTCGGGGCCTCGAGCGAACATTCCCGATATTACGGCCCCGAAATCGTCACCGATTTTATCTTACTTCCGGTCAGAATGGGTCGAGAAGTCTGACGTTGCAGCGAGAACGACGGTCGGAGCTTTGTTTATTTAACAAAGATAAAATCGGTGCTCGGAATGGTTCTCGGTGCCTCGAGCGAACATTCCCGATATTACTGCCCAGAAATCGTTTCCGATTTTATCTTACTTCCGGTCAGAATGGGTCGACAAGTCTGACGATGCTGCGAGAACGGCAGTAGGAGCATTGTTTATTTAACAAAGATAAAATCGGTGTTCGGAATGGTTCTCGGGGCCTCGAGCGAACATTCCCGATAATACTGCCCCGAATTCGTCTCCGATTTTATCTTACTTCCGGTGTGAATGGGTCGAGAAGTCTCACGATGCTGCGAGACCGGCGGTAGGAGCATTGTTTATTTAACAAAGATAAAATCGGTGCTCGGAATGGTTCTCGGGGCCTCGATCGAACATTCCCGATAAAACTGCCCCGAATTGGTCTCCGATTTTATCTTACTTCCGGTCAGAATGGGGCGAGAAGTCTAAAGATGCAGGGAGAACGACGACTGGAGCATAGTTTATTTAACAAAGATAAAATCGGTGCTCGGAATGGTTCTAGGTGCCTCGAGCGATCATTCCCGATATTACTGCCCCGAAATCGTCTCCGATTTTATCTTACTTCCGGTCAGAATGGGTCGACAAGTCTGACGATGCTGCGAGAACGGCGGTAGGAGCATTGTTTATTTAACAAAGATAAAATCGGTGCTCGGAATGGTTCTCGGGGCCTCGAGCGAACGTTCCCGATAATACTGCCCCGAATTCGTCTCCGATTTTATCTTACTTCCGGTCAGAATGGGGCGAGAAGTCTAAAGATGCAGCAAGAACGACGATTGGAGCATTGTTTATTTAACAAAGATAAAATCGGTGCTCGGAATGGTTCTCGGAGCCTCGAGCGAACATTCCCGATATTACGGCCCCGAAATCGTCACCGATTTTATCTTACTTCCGGTCAGAATGGGTCGAGAAGTCTGACGATGCAGCGAGAACGACGGTCGGAGCATTGTTTATTTAACAAAGATAAAGTCGGTGCTCGGAATGGTTCTCGGTGCCTCGAGCGAACATTCCCGATATTACTGCCCCGAAATCGTCTCCGATTTTATCTTACTTCCGGTCAGAATGGGGCGAGAAGTCTAAAGATGCAGCAAGAACGACGATTGGAGCATTGTTTATTTAACAAAGATAAAATCGGTGCTCGGAATGGTTCTCGGGGCCTCGAGCGAACATTCCCGATATTACGGCCCCGAAATCGTCACCGATTTTATCTTACTTCCGGTCAGAATGGGTCGAGAAGTCTGACGATGCAGCGAGAACGACGGTCGGAGCATTGTTTATTTAACAATGATAAAATCGGTGCTCGGAATGGTTCTCGGTGCCTCGAGCGAACATTCCCGATATTACTGCCCCGAAATCGTCTCCGATTTTATCTTACTTCCGGTCAGAATGGGGCGAGAAGTCTGACGATGGGGCGAGAACGACGGTAGGAGCATTGTTTATTTAACAAAGATAAAATCGGTGCTCGGAATGGTTCTCGGGGCCTCGAGCGAACATTCCCGATAATACTGCCCCGAATTCGTCTCCGATTTTATCTTACTTCCGGTCAGAATGGGGCGAGAAGTCTAAAGATGCAGTGAGAACGACGATTGGAGCATTGTTTGTTCAACAATGATAAAATCGGTGCTCGGAATAGTTTTTGGAGCCTCGATCGGAAATTCCCGATATTACTGCCCCGAATTCGTCTCCGATTTCATCTTACTTCCGGTCAGAATGGGTCGAGAAGTCTGACGATGCAGCGAGAACGACAGTAGGAAAATTGTTTATTTAACAAAGATAAAATCGGTGCTCGGAATGGTTCTCGGGGCCTCCAGCGAACATTCCCGATAAAACTGCCCCGAATTCGTCTCCGATTTTATCTTACTTCCGGTCAGAATGGGTCCAGAAGTCTGACGATGCAGCGAGAACGACGGTCGGAGCATTGTTTATTTAGCAAAGATAAAATCGGTGCTCGGAATGGTTTTCGGTGCCTCGAGCGAACATTCCCGATATTACTGCCCCGAAATCGTCTCCGATTTTATCTTACTTCCGGTCAGAATGGGTCGACAAGTCTGACGATGCTGCGAGAACGGCGGTAGGAGCATTGTTTATTTAACAAAGATAAAATCGGTGCTCGGAATGGTTGTCGGGGCCTCGAGCGAACGTCCCCGATAATACTGCCCCGAATTTGTCTCCGATTTTATCTTACTTCCGGTCAGAATGGGGCGAGAAGTCTAAAGATGTAGCGAAAACGACGGTAGGAAAATTGTTTATTTAACAAAGATAAAATCGGTGCTCGGAATGGTTCTCGGGGCCTCGAGCGAACATTCCCGATAATACTGCCCCTAATTCGTCTCCGATTTTATCTTACTTCCAGTCAGAATGGGTCGACAAGTCTGACGATGCTGCGAGAACGGCGGTAGGAGCATTGTTTATTTAACAAAGATAAAATCGGTGCTCGGAATGGTTCTCGGGGCCTCGAGCGAACGTTCCCGATAATACTGCCCCGAATTTGTCTCCGATTTTATCTTACTTCCGGTCAGAATGGGGCGAGAAGTCTAAAGATGTAGCGAAAACGACGGTAGGAAAATTGTTTATTTAACAAAGATATAATCGGTGCTCGGAATGGTTCGCGGGGCCTCGAGCGAACATTCCCGATAATACTGCCCCGAATTCGTCTCCGATTTTATCTTACTTCCGGTCAGAATGGGGCGAGAAGTCTAACGATGCAGCAAGAACGACGATTGGAGCATTGTTTATTTAACAAAGATAAAATCGGTGCTCCGAATGGTTCTCGGGGCCTCGAGCGATCATTCTCGATATTACGGCCCCGAAATCGTCACCGATTTTATCTTACTTCCGGTCAGAATGGGTCGAGAAGTCTGACGATGCAGCGAGAACGACGGTCGGAGCATTGTTTATTTAACAAAGATAAAATCGGTGCTCGGAATGGTTCTCGGGGCCTCGAGCGAACATTCCCGATATTACTGCCCCGAAATCGTCTCCGATTTTATCTTACTTCCGGTCAGAATGTGTCGACAAGTCTGACGATGCTGCGAGAACGGCGGTAGGAGCATTGTTTATTTAACAAAGATAAAATCGGTGCTCGGAATGGTTCTCGGGGCCTCGAGCGAACATTCCCGATAATACTGCCCCGAATTCGTCTCCGATTTTATCTTACTTCCGGTCAGAATGGGGCGAGAAGTCTAAATATGCAGCGAGAACGACGATTGGAGCATTGTTTATTTAACAAAGATAAAATCGGTGCTCGGAATGGTTCTCGGGGCCTCGAGCGAACCAAGCGAACCAAGCAGTAATATCGGAAATTTCCGATCGAAGCTCCAAAAACTATTCCGAGCACCCATTTTATCATTGTTGAACAAACATTGCTCCAATCGTCGTTCTTGCTGCATCTTTAGACTTCTCGCCCCATTCTGACCGGAAGTAAGATAAAATCGGAGACGAATTCGGGGCAGTATTATCGGGAATGTTCGCTCGAGGCCCCGAGAACCATTCCGAGCACCGATTTTATCTTTGTAAAATAAACAATTTTCCTACCGTCGGTCTCGCTGCATCTTTAGACTTCTCGCCCCATTCTGACCGGAAGTAAGATAAAATCGGAGACAAATTCGGGGCAGTATTATCGGGAACGTTCGCTCGAAGCCCCGAGAACCATTCCGAGCACCGATTTTATCTTTGTTAAATAAACAATGCTCCTACCGCCGTTCTCACAGCATCGTCAGACTTGTCGACCCATTCTGACCGGAAGTAAGATAAAATCGGAGACGAATTCGGGGCAGTATTATCGGGAATGTTCGCTCGAGGCCCCGAGAACCATTCCGAGCACCGATTTTATCTTTGTTAAATAAACAATGCTCCTACCGCCGTTCTCGCAGCATCGTCAGACTTGTCGACCCATTCTTACCGGAAGTAAGATAAAATCGGAGACGATTTCGGGGCAGTAATATCGGGAATGTTCGCTCGAGGCACCGAGAACCATTCCGAGCACCGATTTTATCTTTGCTAAATAAACAATGCTCCGACCGTCGTTCTCGCTGCATCGTCAGACTTCTCGACCCATTCTGACCGGAAGTAAGATAAAATCGGAGACGAATTCGGGGCAGTTTTATCGGAAATGTTCGCTCGAGGCCCCGAGAACCATTCCGAGCACCGATTTTATCTTTGTTAAATAAACAATTTTCCTACTGTCGTTCTCGCAGCATCGTCAGACTTCTCGACCCATTCACACCGGAAGTAAGATAAACCGGAGACGAATTCAGGGCAGTATTATCGGGAATGTTCACTCGAGGCCCCGAGAACCATTCCGAGCACCGATTTTATCTTTGTTAAATAAACAATGCTCCTACCGCCGTTCTCGCAGCATCGTCAGACTTGTTGACCCATTCTGACCGGAAGTAAGATAAAATCGGACACGATTTCGGGGCAGTAATATCGGGAATGTTCGCTCGAGGCACCGAGAACCATTCCGAGCACCGATTTTATCTTTGTTAAATAAACAATGCTCCTACCGCCGTTCTCGCAGCATCGTCAGACTTGTCGACCCATTCTGACCGGAAGTAAGATAAAATCGGAGACGATTTCGGGGCAGTAATATCGGGAATGTTCGCTCGAGGCACCGAGAACCATTCCGAGCACCGATTTTATCTTTGCTAAATAAACAATGCTCCGACCGTCGTTCTCGCTGCATCGTCAGACTTCTCGACCCATTCTGACCGGAAGTAAGATAAAATCGGAGACGAATTCGGGGCAGTTTTATCGGAAATGTTCGCTCGAGGCCCCGAGAACCATTCCGAGCACCGATTTTATCTTTGTTAAATAAACAATTTTCCTACTGTCGTTCTCGCAGCATCGTCAGACTTCTCGACCCATTCACACCGGAAGTAAGATAAACCGGAGACGAATTCAGGGCAGTATTATCGGGAATGTTCACTCGAGGCCCCGAGAACCATTCCGAGCACCGATTTTATCTTTGTTAAATAAACAATGCTCCTACCGCCGTTCTCGCAGCATCGTCAGACTTGTTGACCCATTCTGACCGGAAGTAAGATAAAATCGGACACGATTTCGGGGCAGTAATATCGGGAATGTTCGCTCGAGGCACCGAGAACCATTCCGAGCACCGATTTTATCTTTGTTAAATAAACAATGCTCCGACCGTCGTTCTCGCTGCATCGTCAGACTTCTCGCCCCATTGTGACCGGAAGTAAGATAAAATCGGTGACGATTTCGGGGCCGTAATATCGGGAATCTTCGCTCGAGGCCCCGAGAACCATTCCGAGCACCGATTTTATCTTTGTTAAATAAACAATGCTCCAATCGTCGTTCTCGCTGCATCTTTAGACTTCTCGCCCCATTCTGACCGGAAGTAAGATAAAATCGGAGACGAATTCGGGGCAGTAATATCGGGAATGTTCGCTCGATGCCCCGAGAACCATTCCGAGCACCGATTTTATCTTTGTTAAATAAACAATGCCCCTACCGTCGTTCTCGCACCATGGTCAGAATGCTCGAGCCATTCTGACCGGAAGTAAGATAAAATCAGAGACTATTTCGGGGCAGTAATATCGGGAATTTCCGATCGAGGCCCCAAAAACTATTCCGAGCACCGCTTTTATCTTTGTTAAATAAACAATGCTCCAATCGTCGTTCTCGCTGCATCTTTAGACTTCTCGCCCCATTCTGACCGGAAGTAAGATAAAATCGGAGACGAATTCGGGGCAGTATTATCGGGAATGTTCGCTCGAGGCCCCGAGAACCATTCCGAGCACCGATTTTATCTTTGTTAATCTTGTTTATCTTGTTTATCTTGTTTATCTTGTTTATCCCATTCGAATTATCCGAGAACCTAAAATCTACGCATGTTTGGATAAAAATATTGTTTTAATGAAAGAACTGGACGTCGCAGCATAATTCATTGCACATGTGACAAACGCCGATCACTCGTTGCTCCATCGTTTGATAGAGAAGGACAGCAAACTTCGGTTCGAACAAAAGAACCTTCGCGTTCGCGATACGAAATTGCGTCTGAACTCTGCCACTTTTTCAAATGTTTAGAATCGGTGCCTTGATAACCCGGCACTGAGGCGTCTCCCAACGTGTACGTAACGGTGATTCTGATTGGCCTAGAATTCCAGAATTCTATTGCTTCCCATTTAAAAGCTATTGCGAATTAAAAAATTCGGCTAAGTAGCTTCGTTCCAAACATCGTCCAGAATCGGTAGTTGCCGGATGCACGACCTGAACTGAATCACCCTGTATACGACCATATGGTTGATGCATGTGCGAGCGGAGAACTAACTGCAAACGCAATCTGTCTGAATTTTGCTACGACTTATGCATAGACCCAATATTTTAGCATATTGTTCGCCAGAAATCGTCGTAAAGACTACGATGATTAATTTTATTTCTATGGAGTTACGTCACTGTTAGCATAAACTATGAAACTCCGAGAATTAAACATTTTTTGAAACGCGTTTCACGATAACAAGATGAGCTTTTTGAAATTACCCGAGTGCTTTTTCCATAAAATCGAATGTCATTCGTCGTGCTAACCTTCAATTTTTCGTAAATATTTTTACTTTCTTCTTTTTGTCGGTCAAAGGATAATATCTTTTTCCCTATAACTTTATAGAACAAAAACGCGAAGATTATTTCGAACCTCGATTTTTAGAAAATATGATGCACGTTTTCAAAAGTTTTATTCATTTGTTTCTGCGACCATTTTATACTGAGATATAGCTGTTCGAAAATGATCACAATTTGGACGACAAAAAAGGTTCTTCAATTGTTGCGCTCATTGTTATTGCATATATGCATCTTAGTTATTCAGCCATTTTTGGTTGACGTACCATAGCTAACCATCAGAACCATACATCATTATTTTCATTAAAGCACACTTTAAGCTGTATTTCTGACATTCTTCACATTAACGATTCATCTCACATGGGCGAAGATTTGTATGCGCCCTTAAATCCTGAACAAAAGTATCTATTATATATGGGACCGCTCAGGTTGCAAAGGGGAGTCCGACCATTAGAGCGTTAATAGCAGTGAATTGGTGGGGCCATCGAAGATAGAATGAGATTGCGGGTTGAATAGCAATTTTGGATGGTTTGGCAATCACTTATGACGAAACAGAAAGGTAACGACGGGATACGGTGAGCAGTGGGGGAAGGAAAAGAGTGATCACCTGTAATGGTAGGGTCGTCAGAACGTATTCCTCAGCGCATATTGATCCGAACCAATCAAGAACCGACCGCAGTAATCACTAGTTCCGTCTGGCCAGTGTGAAGCGTATCCATCAGAGTACGGCGAACTTGCGAGGACAAGTTCTCCTTCTGTCGTAAGTTACCCTTACTGGCTCCGCCGTGATCAGGCGTAACGACAGTACGATCTCTTCCTCGTTCCACCCTTTCTCCCATTCCCTCTCTCTATTCCTCACCCTCTGCACTCTAATACAACAGCGTGGAATACGCACGGGCCAATGGCACGTTCTACGCTGTGTCGGTCCAACATCGACCACATCGTAAAACGGGTACTTCGAACAGGTTTTATAATTTTTTTGTCGGTAACTTTTTCTATCGTCCTAAGTTTCAACTTTTCTTTGCTTCAATAAAACAATGTGCCCTTTGAATATCAAATGTATAAGAAAGCCAAGCCCCCCAGACTCCCACAATCTTATATATTTTTGTTTTCAGAAGTGTCAGAATAACCTCGAATGTGGGCATTATTTGACAAGGCATTAAAATGCAACTCATGACAAAAATAAAGGGTTACTTTGACATCATTTGAATATGAAAATGTAATGTTGTGAGGTCCGTTCATCAGCGTAATATGAACGAATAGATTTTGAATTTTCGCGCGTCATCGAATGTACGAATAGATGTCGTTAGTCTATAGATCAGGTGTCGCTACTAGGCGGCCTATACCTCGTTACGGAAATTAAGGATATCGAGCGTGCTCCATTTGATCGCTCTCGTGCCATCGCCCCGTCGCATCGATCGCACGCGTATTCAATTCGTACTTCCGGCTTCCAAGATGGCCACGCGGACGCACACTTGAGTCACGCCGCAGAAAGTAAAATCGCATCGAGTGATTGAACAATTCATCAAAGACAAAATCTCAGTGACTAAACGAAATAAATCGGGATAGTGACTGTCGTTTGATATTCAAGTGAAATTTCAAGAAAATATACAAATATTGAAATTTTCTCCCGTGGGCACGCAGTCGCTACGGGTATGACATTATTCGATTCACTCGTATCGAGTGGATCGACAAATAAAAAAAAAGAACTCGAAGTACTCCAATCATGTGACGGTCAACATCAGAATTGGCGGCTCTGTGTCATCAGGAATCCGGATCGAGGCTAATCGTACGAGGCTATCCCGGATTCAACAAGAAATAGCGACAAAGCAACCGATCGACGACCAAATGTGGATTAATTATCCCCTCGCCAAGCGTAAATATCGCATCCGTTATGTTCACACCGATTTGTGAGTATCCAATTTCTGGTCTGAGATAAAGCGTGGCGTGGAATCGATGGCAACCGAAAAAACGCTGAATGACAATCGAACGATTCGAACGTTCTCGAAGGATTGGTTGCGAAAACCCGAGTTAACAATTAGCCGAAAGAATTAATCGAAAGTCAATCTTCGGCCAGAAGCCGAGGGGGTCGGTCTCAAGGCATAAAAAAGAATTGTAATATTGTTGCCTAATTTTAAATAAAATATAGGTTGTTCAAGTTGCAATATTCCGAGTTGGAGATTTACTCGGAACGCGAAAAGTCCCCACATACCCTCGCCCTCGAGCAGCCGACAACCCACGGTGTCAACTTACTCGAGAGCGAAATTCCGTGCTCTCCGCGCATCGTCAGAAGCCGGGGCACAACAAATTGTTAAAATTGGTCAGCGTGCCAAAAGTCGCAAAATTGTTTTATGTTTAATATGTTCAGCATGCCAGAATTCGCAAATGTGTCCGTCTAAATTGTTAGCATGATCAATTTCAAGAGTGACGAGCATTTTTCATAGGGAATGTTTCGATTCAATTAAATTGACAGCGAATTGTACTCTATTAAACAAAATCGACCAATTTATTAAAGGGAACTCTCTGAGCTGGCCCCACAAATAAAGAAAATCCATACTCCTATTAAATTTAAACAAGAAAATCAAGAAACACAATTAATACAGAAAGGAAACATTACAAAATGGCGCCCAACGTGGGGCCCAACCAGTGAGAAAGCATTGAGTTTCACATGTTCCGTATATTTTAATCGGAATTAAATTTTATAAAAAGAAATAATAAACAAGCAAATAATAAATCATAAAATTAAAAATTTAGAAAAGAAAAAGGGAATCTGCAAAGATGTCCATGCATCGTACACCAACGAAGACTCCGGAGAGAGGAAATACTCCGGTATCTTCTCTTCCTGAAGCCAATACGGTGAAAGCAAAAAGAATTGTACACATGACAGGAGCAAATAAAACTAATACATCCGACAATATAGGATTGAACGAGGAACAACGACGACTGAGAGAAGAGAAAAAGAAAACAACCGCAGAGAGAGCCGAAATCGACACTTTAAAAAAGAAGCTGATTCAAGGAAATATAATGGCTGACGAACTTATACATTTGAGAGCCGCGTCCGAGCGTCAAGAACGAACAATTGAAGAATTGACAGCTGCAATCAGAGCCAACCGAGCCGTTCTCGAAGATTCATCAGAACCAGGTACGTTGAGTGGGCTCATAAAAGGATTCCAAAATATAAAAATTGATGTCCCAAGTCCAAAATTTAGCGACGAGTCGTTACATCACCCCCAAGAATTTTTAGAAGCAATAGAACTTTTTTTCAAAATTAAACGGGTTGGACACGATGTGCAAATGTTTGTTGCCGAAAGTACATTGGAAGGAAGGGCACAAATTTGGGTTGCCGCGATTCGTGCTATTTTATACAATTTTGTAGCATTTACAGAACATTTTTTGAGAGAGTTTTACTCCATTCCGGTTTGCGTAAGGTTTAAAAGTCAGTGGATAAGCCAGAGGTATAATCCGAATTTAGGAACATTGCAGAGTTACTTCTTAAAACAAGTAACAGCAGTCCGATATATAACGCCACCGCTTGAATTGTATGAAATTAACTATACTATTATGCCAGGTTTTCCGTTAAAAGTTCGAGAAGCAATGATTAGCGCAAATTTGTCCGCTATACACGCAGTTTTGCAAGCCTAGATCGTGCAAATGAAGATAGAGATAAGTATAAACGAGGAAACACTGAGGGAATAATATATGACTCAAACTATTCAAGGACTAACCATCAAGATACTCGCACGAACGTAAATAAAAACCAAAAAAATGAAACCTATGAAATTAAATAAAATCAAACGAGTTGCCAACAGAAATAAATCAGATAATGGATTTACCATCTATGAGAATCCCGCCTCCAATGTCAACTGATATTTCAATTGAAACCAACTTGCCAAGTACCTCAAAATTTCATTTAAACTAATTAAGGGTGCGACGTTAGACAACGTTTCCTCGTCGCACCAGAATTGTCATCAAATTAACAGCTTATTAGACAAATTAACAGAAGGAGTTATGATGGGTCCAAAATCAACAAAAGATGTCCCTTCGATTTGTGAATGCCCACGATTGATCGTAAATCTATTTGAAGTACCAATATCAGCTTTACTTGATACAGGAAGTCAGGTTTCTTGTATTTCTGAATATCTTCATAAATATCTTAAAAATAATTTTAAATTAGAAGAATTTCCGACAAGCAGATTAATTGTTACAACAGCTATTGGTAAAAAACCAACGAAAGTCCAATATGAAGTACAGATTCAATTAACGATAAAGAATTTGAAAATTTTATCAAATCTATTGGTGATCCCATATTTGTCAACGTCCGCTATTTTGGACAATAATTGGTTTTGACGAATCGAGTGGTTATTGATTATGATACATCAACTTTGCGAATACTTGGCCAAGATATTCCTAATGAATTGCTTTTCTTTAATCAACCCGTCAAAGAGCAACTTCTTTCGTCAAAAGTTAATGATGTAATTATAATCCAAGTAATTAACGCTCAATTAACGAATGAAACGGCTAATATCGTAAAGATTAGGGATGATTTATTAATAGATGATATGATCTCGGATAATTCAAATAATTCAATAGCTAAAGTAGATCAACTTCATTTACCGGTTAACATTAATATAAAAAAAAGTCTCAGAAAGGGGAATTAACATTTATAGAGGAAAACTATGATGATGAATTTGAAATGGAGGTAGAATCCGAATGTGAGGCTATGATTAATCAAATTTACATCGAAGGAGATTCTGAAAAGTTTGCACATGAACTTAAGGCGATTATTTGTGACATTCCGCAATTAACGATCGAATAACGCCACGAATTGGAGTTAACTGTTTTGAAATATCAACAATTATTTTTGGTTAAATCGACACCGGCAGGAAATTACCAGCATGAAATCAAATTGAAACAACCTGATTTCGTAGTTAAAAAGTCATATCCAGTACCGTATGCTTTGAGAGCCGAAGTTCAACAAGAATGAGATCGAATGTTACAGCAAGAACTGATAGAACGGTCAAATAGCTCATACTGCAACCCACTCAGGATAGTGTGTAGACGTGACGGATGAGTGCGTATTTGCTTAGATGCTCGATTTTTGAATAACACAATCGAGTGCGATCACGAGTCTCCGCCAAGGATTGAAGAACTAACCCAAACATTTCATGGGATCCGCCTAATGACAACGCCAGATTTGTCCAATGGATATTGGCAGATACCCTTCCAATTACAGTCGCGTCCATATACTGCTTTTCTGTATGGCTCGACTTTATACCAATTTTGCCGCATTCCTTTTGGCCTGAAAACGACTGGCAGTGGTTTTATTAGAGCTTTGAGCCTCATTCTTGGAAGGAACTTTGATCCATTTTTAACACTCTACATCGATGATCTATTGATAACCTCTACAACGTGGAACGAACATTTACAACACATAAATCAAGTATTTTCAGCAATGCAGGAGAACAATTTTACTTTAGGTTTTAAAATATCTATATTTTGTCGGCCGTCAGTTAAATTTCTTAGCTTCATTTTATCAGTTGAAGGTATCCGTCCCGATCCTGATCGACTTTTAGTAATCCGTGACTTTCCGGAACCGAAAACCCGAAAACAACTTCAGCAATTCATTGGAATATGTACTTATTTTCGTCGATTTAGCATTTGTCATGCAAACTATATTGAGCCTTTCCGTGTACTGCTTTAATTTAACAGATTATGGGAATGGACAAAAAATCACGAAACGGCCTTCAGAGCTTTAAAGAAAATTTCGCTAATGCAATTATGCTATCCCAGGTGAATCCGAACGTTTAAACTACAAACCGATGCTTCTGATATGGGTACCCGAGAAAAAAAGTTCATGCCTGAGTGGATATGTTCATATATGTTTCAGATATTGTCATATATGTTTCAGATATCGTCATATATGATTCAGATATTGTCATATATGTATCAGATATATTTATATCTGACATTTTACAGTATCATATATGATTAGGTCTGATCATATTCCACATCACATATGCTTAAAGAAGATCATATCTGATCACATATCCCGGGGAAAATGGTCATATCTGAGCAGATATGCTCATGTAGGTGTTTATCTGCTACATAAATGAATCTGATCTGATCATGCATGGTCAAAGATGAACATACATGTATTTTTATGCGCTCAGGGGTAGCTCTATATCTGGTCAGATATGATCGCGCATAAGTAAATATGTGCAGATATGAATTTGTAGCTGAACATGTCTGCCCATATGTGGTCATGTCTAACCAGATATAGTACAATTCACGACTACATTCGAGCTCACACATGAATAGACTTGAATATGTGCGCGCATGCATGAACATATCCAACCAGGTATGGATGAATACGCAACCGAATCCAACTCGTGCATGATCAGGTCTGAAAATATTTGCCCATGTACGATTGTATCTGCCCAGATATGGAATTATACTCGAATTCATCCAATTGGATCTACCAGGTGTGTAAGTATGAAACCGGAATTTTTGTACAGAAAAAACACGTTTATCGTAATGATATGATACAAAGTATCATATCATTACCGTAAGTACATCCGCCAGTTGTTATTGTGTTTGAGCGTCGTCTTCGTCCAACAAGGCTTGCAGGTCAGCGTCTTCAAACTTTTTCGGTGGTCTTCCACGTTCTTCGTTCCTCACTTCAAAATCGCCACTTTTGAACCGTTTGAACCACTCGAAACACTGTGTTTTACCGAGAGCATGCTCACCAAACGCCTCCACAAGCATTCGATGCGATTTGGCTGCGGTTTTCCTCAGATGAAAACAGAAAACCCGGGAAAAAAAGTTCATGCCTGAGTGGATATGTTCATATATGTTTCAGATATTGTCATATATGTTTTAGATATCGTCATATATGATTCAGATATTATCATATATGTATCAGATATATTTATATCTGACATTTTACAGTATCATATATGATTAGGTCTGATCATATGCCACATCACATATGCTTAAAGAAGATCATATCTGATCACATATCCCGGGGAAAATGGTCATATCTGAGCAGATATGCTCATGTAGGTGTTTATCTGCAACATAAATGAATCTGATCTGATCATGCATGGTCAAAGATGAACATACATGTATTTTTATGCGCTCAGGGGTAGCTCTATATCTGGTCAGATATGATCGCGCATAAGTAAATATGTGCAGATATGAATTTGTAGCTGAACATGTCTGCCCATATGTGGTCATGTCTAACCAGATATAGTACAATTCACGACTACATTCGAGCTCACACATGAATAGACTTGAATATGTGCGCGCATGCATGAACATATCCAACCAGGTATGGATGAATACGCAACCGAACCCAACTCGTGCATGATCAGGTCTGAAAATATTTGCCCATGTACGATTGTATCTGCCCAGATATGGAATTATACTCGAATTCATCCAATTGGATCTACCAGGTGTGTAAGTATGAAACCGGAATTTTTGTACAGAAAAAACACGTTTATTGTAATGATATGATACAAAGTATCATATCATTACCGTAGGTACATCCGCCAGTTGTTGTTGTGTTTGAGCGTCGTCTTCGTCCAACAAGGCTTGCAGGTCAGCGTCTTCAAACTTTTTCGGTGGTCTTCCACGTTCTTCGTTCCTCACGTCAAAATCGCCACTTTTGAACCGTTTGAACCACTCGAAACACTGTGTTTTACCGAGAGCATGCTCACCAAACGCCTCCACAAGCATTCGATGCGATTCGGCTGCGGTTTTCTTCAGATGAAAACAGAAAAGTAGTGCTGTCGGCAAATCGTAATTTGTTGGCACAAAACTCGATATGTTTATCTCTAATAAACTAATGCTACTGAATGAAACTCGTGTTATTGTGAGTTGGAAATCTTTGTCGGATATCAATACAATAACAAGACACCGCTGACGTGATGTGTCGGTAACTGCATCGACATCTAGCGCCACCTATGGGCAAATTCCGGTTTCATACTTACACACCTGGTATATGATCATCGCTGAACATGCTTGCCCACGTGTGATCAGATCTAATCAAATATGAATCAATTGATTCACATTTCATCAATTGATTCATATTTGAACGTATTCATCCATACCTGGTTGGATATGTTCATGCATGCGCGCACATATTCAAGTATATTCATGTGTGAGCTCGAATGTAGTCGTGAATTGTACTATATCTGGTTAGACATGACCACATATGGGCAGACATGTTCAGCTATAAATTCATATCTGCACATATTTACTTATGCGCGATCATATCTGACCAGATATAGAGCTACCCCTGAGCGCATAAAAATACATGTATGTTCATCTTTGACCATGCATGATCAGATCAGATTCATTTATGTTGCAGATAAACACCTACATGAGCATATCTGCTCAGATATGACCATTTTCCCCGGGATATGTGATCAGATATGATCTTCTTTAAGCATATGTGATGTGGAATATGATCAGACCTAATCATATATGATACTGTAAAATGTCAGATATAAATATATCTGATACATATATGACAATATCTGAATCATATATGACGATATCTGAAACATATATGACAATATCTGAAACATATATGAACATATCCACTCAGGCATGAACTTTTTTTCCCGGGTGGTCTGATATCGTCAAATCTAATCATGTATGCTCTGATATGGCCATTTTTCTTATGCATGATTAGACAAGATCCAGATATGATCAATCATATCTGGATCATATATAATCCAGATATAATCAGATGTGATTTGGTCTGATAATTTTTTCTCGGGATGATCATACATGCTCAGATATAAGCATACATGATCTGTCATGACACTATATGAACAGATATAGCCAATTCTCTTGTCTGATCATATATGATTCTACAGATATGCTCAGATATAAGCATACATGATCTGTCATGACACTATATGAACAGATATGACCAAATCTCTTGTCTGATCATATCTGATTCTACAGATATGCTCAGATATAAGCATACATGATCTGTCATGACACTATATGAACAGATATGACCAAATCTCTTGTCTGATCATATCTGATTCTACAGATATGATTCAGATATGTTCAGATATGATCTTTTTTTCCCGGGAAGTAGTGCTGTCGGCAAATCGTAATTTGTTGGCACAAAACTCGACATGTTTATCTCTAATAAACTAATGCTACTGAATGAAACTCGTGTTATTGTGAGTTGGAAATCTTTGTCGGATATCAATACAATAACAAGACACCGCTGACGTGATGTGTCGGTAACTGCATCGACATCTAGCGCCACCTATGGGCAAATTCCGGTTTCATACTCACACACCTGGTATATGATCATCGCTGAACATGTTTGCCCACGTGTGATCAGATCTAATCAAATATGAATCAATTGATTCATATTTCATCAATTGATTCATATTTGAACGTATTCATCCATACCTGGTTGGATATGTTCATGCATGCGCGCACATATTCAAGTCTATTCATGTGTGAGCTCGAATGTAGTCGTGAATTGTACTATATCTGGTTAGACATGACCACATATGGGCAGACATGTTCAGCTATAAATTCATATCTGCACATATTTACTTATGCGCGATCATATCTGACCAGATATAGAGCTACCCCTGAGCGCATAAAAATACATGTATGTTCATCTTTGACCATGCATGATCAGATCAGATTCATTTATGTTGCAGATAAACACCTACATGAGCATATCTGCTCAGATATGACCATTTTCCCCGGGATATGTGATCAGATATGATCTTCTTTAAGCATATGTGATGTGGAATATGATCAGACCTAATCATATATGATACTGTAAAATGTCAGATATAAATATATCTGATACATATATGATAATATCTGAATCATATATGACGATATCTGAAACATATATGACAATATCTGAAGTATATGAACATATCCACTCAGGCATGAACTTTTTTTCCCGGGTGGTCTGATATCGTCAAATCTAATCATACATGCTCTGATATCGTCAAATCTAATCATGTATGCTCTGATATGGCCATTTTTCTTATGCATGATTAGACAAGATCCAGATATGGTCAATCATATCTGGTTCATATATAATCCAGATATAATCAGATGTGATTTGGTCTGATAATTCTTTCTCGGGATGATCATACATGCTCAGATATAAGCATACATGATCTGTCATGACACTATATGAACAGATATAGCCAATTCTCTTGTCTGATCATATCTGATTCTACAGATATGCTCAGATATAAGCATACATGATCTGTCATGACAATATATGAACAGATATGACCAAATCTCTTGTCTGATCATATCTGATTCTACAGATATGCTCAGATATAAGCATACATGATCTGTCATGACACTATATGAAAAGATATGACCAAATCTCTTGTCTGATCATATCTGATTCTACAGATATGATTCAGATATGTTCAGATATGATCTTTTTTTCCCGGGTATATCTGGAGTGTTGTTTCAAGAGGATAGTGACCGTAATAAATATATGATATCACTGGTTAATTGTTGTTTAAATACCGCCAAAAAAGTTATGGTACAACGGAAAAAGAGATTTTGGCCATAGTATATTCGATTGAAAAATGTCGCAGATTTATAAATGGTAGGAGATTCACTATTATTACGGATCACAAGGGTCTAATTTTCTTGAATACAACCGTATTTCATACTCCTCGTCTCAAGCGTTGGTGTTTAATACTGCAGCAATACTCTTATGACAAAATGTATTGTGCAGGCAAAGAAAACTTAGTAGCTGATTTTTTTAGTCGTAATCCGTCAGGTCGATTTGAGAGCGAGAATACACCACGTCTTATACTCTCATCTCTATATGCAGAATTACCCCTCAAAGTTGAAAATCTTTATAGGCAAGAAGTTCAGTCGGCATTTATAGGTGTTTGCGTTAATTCGACTTCAAATCAATAAGGAATGATCTCAACAACTTAGTAATCTCACAGGAAAAGGATGAAGAAATTTCACAAATTCGTCAAAATGTACTTTCCGGAAATTTAACAGATTTGTATCAGCTTAACAATAATACATTATTTAGAATTAATCCAATTTCAGGCCATTGGGTCATAGTATTGCTAAAATCAATGACCTTTAATATATTGGAGTATGTACATGATGCGTTAGGTCACCCCGGATCGGCAAAAACCCTAAGTTATTTGCGTACGTATTTCGTTTGGAGAAAAATGCGACAACAAACAAAAAACTATATCCAACATTGTGATCTATGTCAGAGGATCGGGTACGTTAATTTTTCCTTAGAAGGTCAATATCAGCTTGTCAAGACCGATAAACCATCCGAGCTGGTTACGGTGGATTTTTATGCTCCATTGCCGAAGTCCACAGCGGGCGTTCAATATATTTTTGTGGTTTTAGATGCTTTTTCGAAATACGTCAAATTATACCCGATTAAAAAGGCTAACACAATAACAGCTCTAACAAAATGATCCAACAGTTACTTCAAAGATATAGGAAAACCTAGTGCAATTCTAGCTGATAACGGAACGCAGTTCACTTAAAAAAAATGGGCTGCCCGGGAAAAAAAGTTCATGCCTGAGTGGATATGTTCATATATGTTTCAGATATTGTCATATATGTTTCAGATATCGTCATATATGATTCAGATATTGTCATATATGTATCAGATATATTTATATCTGACATTTTACAGTATCATATATGATTAGGTCTGATCATATTCCACATCACATATGCTTAAGGAAGATCATATCTGATCACATATCCCGGGGAAAATGGTCATATCTGAGCAGATATGCTCATGTAGGTGTTTATCTGCAACATAAATGAATCTGATCTGATCATGCATGGTCAAAGATGAACATACATGTATTTTTATGCGCTCAGGGGTAGCTCTATATCTGGTCAGATATGATCGCGCATAAGTAAATATGTGCAGATATGAATTTGTAGCTGAACATGTCTGCCCATATGTGGTCATGTCTAACCAGATATAGTACAATTCACGACTACATTCGAGCTCACACATGAATAGACTTGAATATGTGCGCGCATGCATGAACATATCCAACCAGGTATGGATGAATACGCAACCGAACCCAACTCGTGCATGATTAGGTCTGAAAATATTTGCCCATGTACGATTGTATCTGCCCAGATATGGAATTATACTCGAATTCATCCAATTGGATCTACCAGGTGTGTAAGTATGAAACCGGAATTTTTGTACAGAAAAAACACGTTTATTGTAATGATATGATACAAAGTATCATATCATTACCGTAGGTACATCCGCCAGTTGTTGTTGTGTTTGAGCGTCGTCTTCGTCCAACAAGGCTTGCAGGTCAGCGTCTTCAAACTTTTTCGGTGGTCTTCCACGTTCTTCGTTCCTCACGTAAAAATCGCCACTTTTGAACCGTTTGAACCACTCGAAACACTGTGTTTTACCGAGTGCATGCTCACCAAACGCCTCCACAAGCATTCGATGCGATTCGGCTGCGGTTTTCTTCAGATGAAAACAGAAAAGTAGTGCTGTCGGCAAATCGTAATTTGTTGGCACAAAACTCGACATGTTTATCTCTAATAAACTAATGCTACTGAATGAAACTCGTGTTATTGTGAGTTGGAAATCTTTGTCGGATATCAATACAATAACAAGACACCGCTGACGTGATGTGTCGGTAACTGCATCGACATCTAGCGCCACCTATGGGCAAATTCCGGTTTCATACTTACACACCTGGTATATGATCATCGCTGAACATGCTTGCCCACGTGTGATCAGATCTAATCAAATATGAATCAATTGATTCATATTTCATCAATTGATTCATATTTGAACGTATTCATCCATACCTGGTTGGATATGTTCATGCATGCGCGCACATATTCAAGTCTATTCATGTGTGAGCTCGAATGTAGTCGTGAATTGTACTATATCTGGTTAGACATGACCACATATGGGCAGACATGTTCAGCTATAAATTCATATCTGCACATATTTACTTATGCGCGATCATATCTGACCAGATATAGAGCTACCCCTGAGCGCATAAAAATACATGTCTGTTCATCTTTGACCATGCATGATCAGATCAGATTCATTTATGTTGTAGATAAACACCTTCATGAGCATATCTGCTCAGATATGACCATTTTCCCCGGGATATGTGATCAGATATGATCTTCTTTAAGCATATGTGATGTGGAATATGATCAGACCTAATCATATATGATACTGTAAAATGTCAGATATAAATATATCTGATACATATATGATAATATCTGAATCATATATGACGATATCTGAAACATATATGACAATATCTGAAACATATATGAACATATCTGAAACATATATGAACATATCCACTCAGGCATGAACTTTTTTTCCCGGGTGGTCTGATATCGTCAAATCTAATCATACATGCTCTGATATCGTCAAATCTAATCATGTATGCTCTGATATGGCCATTTTTCTTATGCATGATTAGACAAGATCCAGATATGATCAATCATATCTGGATCATATATAATCCAGATATAATCAGATGTGATTTGGTCTGATAATTTTTTCTCGGGATGATCATACATGCTCAGATATAAGCATACATGATCTGTCATGACACTATATGAACAGATATAGCCAATTCTCTTGTCTGATCATATCTGATTCTACAGATATGCTCAGATATAAGCATACATGACCTGTCATGACACTATATGAACAGATATGACCAAATCTCTTGTCTGATCATATCTGATTCTACAGATATGCTCAGATATAAGCATACATGATCTGTCATGACACTATATGAACAGATATGACCAAATCTCTTGTCTGATCATATCTGATTCTACAGATATGATTCAGATATGTTCAGATATGATCTTTTTTTCCCGGGTGACGCTCTTCGAAGCTATGACATTAAAGTCAGATATTGTTCTGTCAGACATCCTCAGAGCAATCCTACCGAAAGAGTTATGAGGGAGCTTGCTCGGCTTTTTAGAGTGTTCTACTCAGAATCACATTGTAAATGGGCAAAATTTGTTCTTAAATAGAGACCTTATTAAATATAACCACCCATTGTAGTACAGGATATACTCCATTTGAATTACAGACTGGTTCTAATCCGAAAAATGAATTGTATGAAATTCTTAACTTTCCTAAACAAACAGGTGAACCGTATGAGGTAAAACTCTGGTTAAAGGCAATGATAAGATATTTAAAAGTTTCACATTACGAAAAAATCTCAAAAGTCACCGTCGTCTAACGTCAAATTGGGTGATAAAGTATTATTAAGAAGGCCCTATCCTACCAATGCTTTAAAAAAATTAACATCTAAGTTTTTTCAATTATATTGTGGTCCTTACGTGATGAGCAAGGCTTATGGTGTAAACACTTTTGAACTAACGGATCCACTAACTGGTGAAGGATTGAAGGGCGTTTACAACCTTATTGATTTGAGACCATATTATGAGCCTATCCAACATGCTTGATTCGGTGAATCATGTCAATTAAATTTTAGTTTCAGATGTCGTCTCTCTTTGCGATGTAGGATTTGTGATTTTCGATGTATTGTCAGAGCGATGTATGAGTGTGGTCTACAATTATAAGTTTTGTTGAAAATCAGCGTACAAATTATGTCATCCGATTGTCAACAAAAAGGGGGATGTTGTGAGGTCCGTTCATCAGCGTAATATGAACGAATAGATTTTGAATTTTTGCGCGTCATCGAATGTACGAATAGATGTCGTTAGTCTATAGATCAGGTGTCGCTACTTGGTGGCCTATCCCTCGTTACGGAAATTAAGGATATCGAGCGTGCTCCATTTGATCGCTCTCTTGCCATCGCGCCGTCGCATCGACCGCACGCGTATTCAATTCGTACTCCCGGTTTCCAAGATGGCCACGCGGACGCACACTTGAGTCACGCCGCAGAAAGTAAAATCGAGAAAAATCGTGTGCATCGACTGATTGAACAATTCATCAAAGACAAAATCTTAGTGACTAAAAGAAATAAATCGGGATAGTGACTATCGTTTGATATTCAAATGAAATTTCAAGAAAATATACAAATATTGAAATTTTCTCGCGTTGGCACGCAGTCGCCACGGGTATGACATTATTCGATTCACTCGTATCGAGTGGATCGACAAAAAAAAGAACTCGAAGTACTCCAATCATGTGACGGTCAACATCAGAATTGGCGGTCCTTGGTCATCAGGAATCCGGATCGAGGCTGATCGTACGAGGCTATCCCGGATTCAACAAGAAATAGCGACAAAGCAACCGATTGACGACCAAATGTGGATTAATTATCCCCTCGCTAAACGTAAATATCGGATCCGTTATGCTCACACCGATTGTGAGTACCCAATTTCTGGTCTGAGATAAAGCGTGGCGTGGAATCGATGGCAAGTAGCAAAACAAAATAAATGTATTAGAGACCAAATCATTCGTGACGTGATTCAAGAGCAATAACGAATGAAGTTCAAGACTGAATCGAATAATTTTACAACAATTTAGAATGATGTACAAAAATTGAGGTCAATGTGCCAGAAATCGCAAAAATCGTTATTATATACAAAATTTTAGGTCAGCGTGCCAGAATTCGCAAATATTTATTGAATTGTTAAATTTGGTCAGCGTGCCAAAATTCGCAAAATTCGTGATTATGTACAACATATTGGTCAGCGTGCCAGAATTCGCAAAATGTGTTTTATTATTAATGAAATGGCGGCCAGCGTACCAAAAGTCGCAAAATTTTTGTATGCTTATTATGGTCAGCGTGCCAGAATTCGCAAATGTGTCCGTCCAAATTGTTAGCATGATCAATTTCAAGAGTGACGATCATTTTTCATAGGTAATATTTGATTAAAAGTTGTACAAGTAGGGCATAAGCAATAAATCAATCAATCAATCAATCTCTCTCTCTCTCTCTCTCTCTCTCTAGCTCTCTCTCTCTCTCTCTCTCTCTCTCTCTCTCTCTCTCTCTCTCTCTCTCTCTCCCTCCCTCTCTCTCTCTCTCTCTCTCTCTCTTCTCTCTCTCTCTCTCTCTCTCTCTCTCTCTCTCTCTCTCTCTCTCTCTCTCTCTCTCTCTCTCTCTCTCTCTCTCTCTCTCTCTCTCTCTCTCTCTCTCTGTCTGTCTATCTCTCTCTCTCTCTCTCTGCATTTCAGTAATAAACGTGTCACAGTGTCACGGAAAAACACAGTGTCTTATTTCCCCGTGAAGTATTGAATTACATTTGACCCAGGCGAAACTACGTGACTAGAAACATTGCGCCAGTCATCTCATTATTACTTTCATTACACAACCTCCTCCATCATTACCGCTTTGTTAATCGAAATCGAATAAACGTTCACTCACTCTTCGCATCCAAATAATTAATTTTTAACTAATTTCATGTTATCTAGCCTCGGCCGGCTATATTATTTCTTGTTTGTTCAATGGGGAATGTATCGACCATAGTGGTACAGGTGAAAAAAAAAAACATTTTCACGCA
Organism: Ophion obscuratus; assembly: GCA_964007375.1. NCBI lineage: Eukaryota > Metazoa > Arthropoda > Insecta > Hymenoptera > Ichneumonidae > Ophion > Ophion obscuratus. The sequence continues at coordinate 15,923,815 of OZ023316.1, read as the reverse complement.
TCGTTATATCTACAATGGTGAATATCAGTATATGATAACTTATCGTCATCAATGACTGAGTATAATGGCGGGCATAGCGTTTGGACAGAAATGGAAATCGCAAATCTCTAACAGCGCTCGGGCAACGTGTTATCATGAAGCCAATACAGAGTATCTTGGCAACGAGGGGGAGAAGGAATGGTAAATGGAAATCGGCAGACTCATAAAACACTCATAAAAAAGATGTATTTTAATCAATTTTATTCCTTTATTTGATTACTTTTTATTCCAATTAACTGACAGTTTCATAAAATCGAACTTATCTCTTTTTCATTCTTATATTGCAGATACCCGCGAAAAAAAGTTCATGCCTGAGTGGATATGTTCGTATATGTTTCAGATATTGTCATATATGTTTCAGATATCGTCATATATGATTCAGATATTGTCATATATGTATCAGATATATTTATATCTGACATTTAGCAGTATCATATATGATTAGGTCTGATCATATTCCGCATCACATATGCTTAAAGAAGATCATATCTGATCACATATCCCGGGGAAAATGGTCATATCAGAGCAGATATGCTCATGTAGGTGTTTATCTGCAACATAAATAAATCTGATCTGATCATGCATGGTCAAAAATGAACATACATGTATTTTTATGCGCTCAGGGGTAGCTCTATATCTGGTCAGATATGATCGCGCATAAGTAAATATGTGCAAATATGAATTGGTAGCTGAACATGTCTGCCCATATGTGATCATGTCTAACCAGATATAGTACAATTCACGACTACATTCGAGCTCACACATGAATAGACTTGAATATGTGCGCGCATGCATGAACATATCCAACCAGGTATGGATGAATACGCAACCGAACCCAACTCGTGCATGATCAGGTCTGAAAATATTTGCTCATGTACGATTGTATTTGCCCAGATATGAAATTATACTCGAATTCATCCAATTGGATCTATATGATCATCGCTGAACATGCTTGCACACGTGTGATCAGATCTAATCAAATACCCGGGAAAAAAAGTTCATGCCTGAGTGGATATGTTCATATATGTTTCAGATATTGTCATATATGTTTCAGATATCGTCATATATGATTCAGATATTGTCATATATGTATCAGATATATTTATATCTGACATTTTACAGTATCATATATGATTAGGTCTGATCATATTCCACATCACATATGCTTAAAGAAGATCATATCTGATCACATATCCCGGGGAAAATGGTCATATCTGAGCAGATATGCTCATGTAGGTGTTTATCTGCAACATAAATGAATCTGATCTGATCATGCATGGTCAAAGATGAACATACATGTATTTTTATGCGCTCAGGGGTAGCTCTATATCTGGTCAGATATGATCGCGCATAAGTAAATATGTGCAGATATGAATTTGTAGCTGAACATGTCTGCCCATATGTGGTCATGTCTAACCAGATATAGTACAATTCACGACTACATTCGAGCTCACACATGAATAGACTTGAATATGTGCGCGCATGCATGAACATATCCAACCAGGTATGGATGAATACGCAACCGAACCCAACTCGTGCATGATCAGGTCTGAAAATATTTGCCCATGTACGATTGTATCTGCCCAGATATGGAATTATACTCGAATTCATCCAATTGGATCTACCAGGTGTGTAAGTATGAAACCGGAATTTTTGTACAGAAAAAACACGTTTATTGTAATGATATGATACAAAGTATCATATCATCACCGTAGGTACATCCGCCAGTTGTTGTTGTGTTTGAGCGTCGTCTTCGTCCAACAAGGCTTGCAGGTCAGCGTCTTCAAACTTTTTCGGTGGTCTTCCACGTTCTTCGTTCCTCACGTCAAAATCGCCACTTTTGAACCGTTTGAACCACTCGAAACACTGTGTTTTACCGAGAGCATGCTCACCAAACGCCTCCACAAGCATTCGATGCGATTCGGCTGCGGTTTTCTTCAGATGAAAACAGAAAAGTAGTGCTGTCGGCAAATCGTAATTTGTTGGCACAAAACTCGATATGTTTATCTCTAATAAACTAATGCTACTGAATGAAACTCGTGTTATTGTGAGTTGGAAATCTTTGTCGGATATCAATACAATAACAAGACGCCGCTGACGTGATGTGTCGGTAACTGCATCGACATCTAGCGCCACCTATGGGCAAATTCCGGTTTCATACTTACACACCTGGTATATGATCATCGCTGAACATGCTTGCCCACGTGTGATCAGATCTAATCAAATATGAATCAATTGATTCACATTTCATCAATTGATTCATATTTGATTAGATCTGATCACACGTGGGCAAGCATGTTCAGCGATGATCATATACCAGGTGTGTAAGTATGAAACCGGAATTTGCCCATAGGTGGCGCTAGATGTCGATGCAGTTACCGACACATCACGTCAGCGGCGTCTTGTTATTGTATTGATATCCGACAAAGATTTCCAACTCACAATAACACGAGTTTCATTCAGTAGCATTAGTTTATTAGAGATAAACATATCGAGTTTTGTGCCAACAAATTACGATTTGCCGACAGCACTACTTTTCTGTTTTCATCTGAAGAAAACCGCAGCCGAATCGCATCGAATGCTTGTGGAGGCGTTTGGTGAGCATGCTCTCGGTAAAACACAGTGTTTCGAGTGGTTCAAACGGTTCAAAAGTGGCGATTTTGACGTGAGGAACGAAGAACGTGGAAGACCACCGAAAAAGTTTGAAGACGCTGACCTGCAAGCCTTGTTGGACGAAGACGACGCTCAAACACAACAACAACTGGCGGATGTACCTACGGTGATGATATGATACTTTGTATCATATCATTACAATAAACGTGTTTTTTCTGTACAAAAATTCCGGTTTCATACTTACACACCTGGTAGATCCAATTGGATGAATTCGAGTATAATTCCATATCTGGGCAGATACAATCGTACATGGGCAAATATTTTCAGACCTGATCATGCACGAGTTGGGTTCGGTTGCGTATTCATCCATACCTGGTTGGATATGTTCATGCATGCGCGCACATATTCAAGTCTATTCATGTGTGAGCTCGAATGTAGTCGTGAATTGTACTATATCTGGTTAGACATGACCACATATGGGCAGACATGTTCAGCTACAAATTCATATCTGCACATATTTACTTATGCGCGATCATATCTGACCAGATATAGAGCTACCCCTGAGCGCATAAAAATACATGTATGTTCATCTTTGACCATGCATGATCAGATCAGATTTATTTATGTTGCAGATAAACACCTACATGAGCATATCTGCTCAGATATGACCATTTTCCCCGGGATATGTGATCAGATATGATCTTCTTTAAGCACATGTGATGTGGAATATGATCAGACCTAATCATATATGATACTGTAAAATGTCAGATATAAATATATCTGATACATATATGATAATATCTGAATCATATATGACTGAATATGTACAGATTCTGAAACATATATGACAATATCTGAAGCATATATGACGATATCTGAAACATATATGACAATATCTGAAGCATATATGAACATATCCACTCAGGCATGAACTTTTTTTCCCGGGTGGTCTGATATCGTCAAATCTAATCATACATGCTCTGATATCGTCAAATCTAATCATGTATGCTCTGATATGGCCATTTTTCTTATGCATGATTAGACAAGATCCAGATATGATCAATCATATCTGGATCATATATAATCCAGATATAATCAGATGTGATTTGGTCTGATAATTTTTTCTCGGGATGATCATACATGCTCAGATATAAGCATACATGATCTGTCATGACACTATATGAACAGATAGAGCCAATTCTCTTGTCTGATCATATCTGATTCTACAGATATGCTCAGATATACGCATACATGATCTGTCATGACACTATATGAACAGATATGACCAAATCTCTTGTCTGATCATATCTGATTCTACAGATATGCTCAGATATAAGCATACATGATCTGTCATGACACTATATGAACAGATATGACCAAATCTCTTGTCTGATCATATCTGATTCTACAGATATGATTCAGATATGTTCAGATATGATCTTTTTTTCCCGGGTACTAATTTTAAATACACTTATGTAAATCAAAATCACATCGTTGAATAATAGAAAAAGTTCGTAGAACCGAATATTTATTATACTGCTATTGCGTCTTTATTTCGGCATGCCTTCTTTTCTACTTCAACCTCCATTCGATATAATTTCATGATTTTTAAATTTTGATCCTAGAGTTGATACCTTGTCCAATGAGTTCCGAACGGCTTTGGATTTGCTTGTCTCGTGATATCCATGTAAAGGAAACATCCCGTCACGTGTGACGGCATTTTTTATTTTTCGTAAACGCACACAATCATTCTCGTGTGTATAGTGATACGAGATCTCGCTGTACTTATTTTCCCTCGAAAAATACGAAGTTTCGAGACGATCCTAAAACACTTGCCAAAGGTTTATTTCTTTTCACGCTCCCCGAAAAAGTGACGAGTCATAGTGACGATATGGGCTTTCTCATAATATGATGACGAGTGACGCTGCCCGAAAAAGTGACGAGACATAGTGACGATAGGGGCTTTCTCATAATATGATGACGAGTCATAATATCTAACTTTTATTGCTTATTGAGAGGGACCTTATCACCTAAGGTCCAGTAGACGAAAAATATTTGAACGTCTATGTGCCAAAATTGACGAAATGCCTGTCTCGCTATGCCAATTTTTGTGTTTGAAGAAAATCGTTGTTTTAATCAACGCACGGTGATCCACTGCTCGTAAGCCGGGTCTTCGGTAGATAATAGTAATTCGGGTGAGGGTCAAAATGTCGAATGGCTCAGTGTAGAAGGGCAAATATTTCGAAAGGACGGAATTGTGAACTCTCAAAATAACGAAGGTTTATTATTCGAAATTTTATCCTCCGACCGATGACGAAATCGAATGACTATTACACCATAGAATTATTGATCAAGAGCTCATTTATTCGAGGATATATATTCAGATCGTCTGCAGTTTGAGTTATCCAAATACAGATTCGAAAAATATAGAGCATTCATACCTCCGAAATAGAAAAAAGTGAATGTCTAATATTCCCAATACTACCTATAGCGAAAGTTCATACTATATCGAGACTACAAACTCCGAATGTGTAGTTCTTAGAAAGACAAATGATTGATGGTCCGAAATATGGAATACAGAAATAGCAAACATGTGATGCCTGATCACTAGCGCCATCTGTCAGGTTCCTTCTGAAGCGCAAGCAACGTATTACTCGATCACAAGCTTTCGCCCCGGGCTGTTCGCCTTTTGAGCCCATCGCGAGTCCCAAATGCCGAATACCCGAATAGCGAACATGGGATGACTGCCTTACCTTACCGAGAAAAGAAAATATCTATTCATAGAAATTTTTCCTTCGCTGCCAATTTTCTCGTCCATCCATCCGTCTGCGGTCCAAATTTCCTCTTCAATGCAAATTTCCTCGTTGGTACAAATATACTCTACAGTAGAAATTTCGTAGTGGACAAATAATTGGTCAAAAAGCGAAATTAGTATCGAAAAGAAAGGTTATATGAAAGAGAACATTTATAGCGAAGAGAAAATTTGTAGTGAAGATAAAATTTGTGTCGATAAAAAAATTGGAGGTAAAATTTGTATTCAACAGAAGTACCAAGAGGAAATTTGTTTGGAAGAGAAAATTTGTGTCAACGAAAAAATTCAGACCAAAAAGAAAATTTCACTGGTCAAGAAAATTTGAACGGAAGAAACAATTTGTACCGAAGAGAACATTGTCATGCGAAGAAATTTTTTCTTTACGAGCGAACATTTTGCTGGAAGAAAACATTTATTTCCAACACAACATTTCTTTTGAAGACAAAATTCCCATGCATAGAAATTACCGGTTTGATGCAAATTTTTTCTCCTAAGAGACATTTTTTGCTTTACGACAAATATTGTTCTCCAGTAGTTTTCTTTTTGATTAAGCTTCTGAAAAGAAAAATAATCCTTTTCAAATATCGGATGAGTGGATAAGGAAAGGAACAATGAACGTGTATATAAAATATTTATTATCGATGGCTAGCCACCTATTCAAATTCTCCGAAGATGCTCCCTTGTTTCGGTCCTGTATTTCGGACAGTGCCGATCTCGCTGAATGTTCCATAATATATCTGCGAATGAGGCGCAGCAGCAGCAATGGCCACATGGCAAGAATATGTGGGTGGCCAAAAACAAAAATTGATTTCTTGAAATACCAAGGATATGCATATCCTTTCACTTCATTCTGTTTGGACAAAAAAATAATCAATGTCCTACTTCAAATTTGCTGATATATCAGCGATCATGATGAATGAACATGCACAAGAAATTTCCACGTCCAAGTAGTTTTCTATACGAGTTATTCTCTTCCATACAAATTTTATTTTTAAAAACAAATTTTATCTTGGGTATAAATTTTCTCTTGGGTATAAATTTTCTCTTCGGTACAAATTTTCTCTTCGGTATAAATTTTCCCTTTGATATACATTTATACCGATCGATATTAAATTTATAGTAGAAAGTTGCTTTTCGAACCAATTTTATGCCTGGCACAAAATTTGTACTGAAGAGGGAACTTGTAACGAAGAGAAAAATTCTATTCATAGACATTTTTCTTTCGCTGCAAATTTTCTCGTCCATTCATCCTTCTTTGGTTCAAATTTTCTCGTTGGTACAAATATTCTCTGCAGTGCAAATTCCGTAGTGGACAAATAATTGGTCAAAAAAGGAAATTTGTATCGAAAAGAAAGTTTATATCGAAGAGAACATTTATAGCGAAGAAAAAATTTGTAGTGACGAGAGATTTTGTATCAAAGGGAAAATTTGTAGTGAAGAGAAAATTTGTAGTAAAGAGAAAATTTGTATCGAAGAAAAAAATTGGTATCAATGAGAAAATTGGAGAGAAAACTTGTATCGAACAGAAGTACCAGAGAAAAATTGTTTTGAAGAGAAAATTTGAGTCATCGAAAAAAAAATTGGCTGGTCAAGGAAATTCGAACCAAGGAGAAAATTCGTACCGAAGAGAAAATTTACGTGCGAAGAAATGTTTTCTTTAGGAGCCAACATTTAGCTGGAAGAGAACATTCATATCAAACACAAAATTTCTTTCGACGAGAAAATTTCTATGCATAGAAATGTTCCTTTGACCTGTTCGATGCAATTTTTTTCTTCTAAGAGACATTTTCCGCTTTACGACAAATTTTGTTCCGCAGCAGTTATGTTTTTGATAAAGTTCCTGAAAGACAAATAATATTTTCAAAATATTGGATGGGTGTATCAGGAAAAGAATAATCAACGTGTATACAAAATATTTATTAACGATGGCTAGCCGCCCAACCAAATTCTCCAAGGAGGCTCCGTTGCTTCGGTTCTGCAAATTGGACAGCGCCAATCTCGCTGGACGTACCATAATTCAACTGCGCATGAGGCTCAACAGCAGCAATGGCCACATGGCAAGAATATGTGAGTGGATCTTCACAGATGGCATATCTTGCAAGAAACTGTAAAAAAAACGAAAAACAAGAAGTACACACACTTTGTATTGTATCGCCGATAATTAGTGCGAACTGCATGCCAATAACATTGATGTTTCAGGAAAGAAGAGTTTGGAGTAATTGAACATTCTCAAAAAGCCACATGGACTCATAAACTCGATTTGAAAAAGGTGTAGTTCCAAAGAAGTATAAATGCCGCATTTTCATCCAGCGTTTGCACGAAAGACTGGCGATAGCGTGGGTCACGTTAACTCAGAAGATAAGTGACCCTACGAATTACCACTACTTCGAACAAAAAGGCCAGCCTCACCGCGGGTCACGTTGACTACGAAAATGAGCGACCCTACGGATCTGTTGGCTGATGGCAAGATACACTGTTAGCGTTCCACTATGTGGAGCTCAGAATTGGACTAAGAAATGATTTTTATTTTCTTATTATAATGTCAAATCATGTTCACTCGGTTGTTTGGAAATTTGTGTACACTTATCTCCAAATAATAGTGATTCCCTTCTCGAAAATTTGAATTAATCGTCGCATTGTGCTTTCCGCTTTTTCGGATTGTTTAAAACCTACAGGAGTGGGGGCCGTCCATGTTTTTAACTACTCCTTCTTTATCAGCAATGATATTACGGAGACGTTGTTCCAAGTAAGAATGTCAGTCCAAAGAAGTACGAATGTCTTATTTCCCTCCAGCGTTTTCAAGAAACAGCGGCTATAACGCGGGTCACGTTAGTTCCGTAGAGCAGCGGCCCTACGAATTGCGGGTCACGTTAACTCCGAAGAGCAGTGGCCCTACGAATCGCGTGTCACGTTAACTCCGAAGAGTAGCGACCCTACGAATCTCCATCATTTCGAACAAACGCCGGCCTCACCGCGGGTCACGTTGTCTTTGAAAATCAGCGACCTTACGGATACGGTGGCCAATGGCAAGATGCACTGTGGCTAATCACCTCTGTCGATATACGTTGTCGACCAAGAAGCGAATAATTTTGTTCATGAAAACTCATATAATCTAACTCGGTAATACAGAAGAAGTCAATATTTTAATATTGGTTCGATTTATTTTCTTGAAACATCGACGTTATGTTGCATATGGGCCATTCCATATCGAGTTGACATAAAAAGATACCATCACCATGGTGGCTTCTTATTAAACTGAGAAATGCGTTCTACTCAACGTGGAATGACACATAGTAAAAAAAAATGTTTAGTAGTATTAACATCGTTGCTATGTTAATCGCGACTAAAAATAACCTTTTGAAAGAGTGAAACGGATTTTCGATTTTAGATACCACGATGCCTGAAATTCTCCGAAAGTATTTAAAAATCAGAAATTTAATAACCAAAATTTGTCGGCTTTTCCAAAAGTTGAATTTTCGCTGAATAACTATAAACTCTAGAACTCAAACTTGGTAAGTTCTTGAGTTATGTAAAATTGAACGTGTGAAATTTATTAAAAATAAAACTATTCCGATGTCTTCTGCTGTTACAAATCCCTCTGTATCGAAGTAATGATTTAAAGAACGCTTATGTCAATAAAAGAGCGGATAACATGTAATAGTTGGCGTTAAACAAGTGGAATCTGTTTACGCATTAAAGTAAAAGAAGAATTGAATAATTCGTTTGGTTGTAAGCTTCTTCTTGTTAATCATTCTTTCGCATGATAAACTTTCTTACGTTTCTTACATTACTTCAATTCGACTTACTGGGATTCACAGTAGTAGAACACCTTCAGAGATCCATTTTTGACAAAATTACGCCATCATTAACTATACACTATGCACAAACATTAAAATATATTAAAAAGTCCGATATTTTTCAGCGATGTTCACAAGTCTGAGTAATGTGAAAAATTCGCATACAGGTAAAAAAAAGGAAATCGTAGCTTCAAGCTTCTCGTTTTGAGCTCCTAAGGTCAAATATTTTTATCATTTACCATTATAGATTAATCGTGTAAAACCAACGGAGAAATAATTTTCCAAACTATTGCTTGCCTTTCAAAAGGTTCACAGGCACCAATATTCTTCGTCTGTCATTTCACCTAATAAACCTTTTAGCTGATTCTTTCTGAATCAAATCGAGTCTTATTTGCAAAACTTTTTTAACAAGTTTTTCGCAGAGTACTGAGTTTCCTCTTCTATTTTAACTTATTTTCTACCTCGCATATTTTTCCGTTGTTGCTATCCAACATGTTTTCTCTTTTTCTTAAACTAATTCTCCCGTCCACACCGGCCCCGTCGCATTCCCTGCTTGCCCATCTTTTTGCACACTTTCTCTATTTCCCTAAAATACAGACATATCTCTTATTGTATTTTCCCACCCAACATAATTATATTTCCCCCCTTCATTGTCACCATAACCATTCCTTCGATCCTCTCCTCTGCTGCTTTTATAGCTTTTGCTGTAACAAGCTCCAAACTTTTTTACATATTGCAGATGCTTAACGTCTCTCATTATATCATTTTCTGCAATGTAAAAATGATAAAACGACAAATAGGGAATACAAATAATAAGTATATTTTTATTTCTCATAATACGTTGGTTCTGTCATTTTTTCCCCTTCCTTCCTCGAAATTTCCCTCTTTTACCTCGTCTATTCTTTCCACTTCTCTGCGTTCCCTTATCGTTGTTAAAATATCTTCTATACCGATATCCCTTTTAACTTTCTCCAAACTCCCCCCCCCCCCTTGATATGATTCCGTTTACAATGGATCTTATTTTCTCACATAAGCAATTTTTTGCCACCTTCCCCCCACCCCCCTGACACTAAGCATTTTTCTTGTTGTTATCCACACCCAAACTTATTTCCCACATCTTAATACCATGCATTGCTCCTGCTTTTCCTATTAACTCTCACAATTATAGATTCTCCGCCATAAAATCGTTCCCCGCTTTTTTCGTATTCCCTACACCATATTCGCTGCTTTTCACGTTTTCCATGTCACTTTTTTCATGTGCCCTGATCGAGATCTTGCATGTAAAACTCCAAGTATTCAAATTGCTTTTCTATCTGAAATGTTTCTCCTTTGATTTCTCGTTGTTCTTTCTTTTGAGCTTATTCGCCGTTAAAAAAATCCTTATGTTTGTCTTTTTCGCATTTATTTTCATCTCAGTTGCGTGCGCTCATCTTGCTACATTTTAAGAAAGCACTTTCATCTTTCCGCCGTATCCACTGTTGCCGCAACATCGTCTGAATATTCCAATGCATGATGTTTTTCCTTTTTTACTACCCACCGCTCTCAATTCCCCACGTGTCTTCTAAGCGATCTATACATAAATTAAACAATACCGCACTAAATGCGCGTCTTTGCCTCACCCCTTGGCTGTTTCCGAAATGTTCTGTGATTTTCCGTTATCTTTGCGCCTCTGGTCTTGTGCCCTCGTAAATTTCCATTATTGTCACCAACATTCGTCCATCTATGCCTTTCTATTTTTATTTTAAGATTACTTTTTCTCTACATACTCTATTAAAAGCGGTCTTAAAAACCGCAAAACCAACGTACAACTTCTCTCCCTCCGATTTTAATTTCTCATTGAATGCTGCATTTCATGTAAATATTTGATATTTCGTTCCTCTACCTCTCCTGAATCCTGCCTGACTTTACCGCACGTTTTCTGTTCTTTTCGATCCACTTGCTTAATAACTCAATCATGATTTTCGTTGCAAATTTATACTCTACATCCAATAACGATACCATTCTTATAGATTCACACAATCCTTGCTGTTTCCCGGCTTTTCGCGATTTTTCCTCCTAGTCATACACTATTTCAGGCCTTTCTTAGCTTTCAGGAAGGCCCTAACTTAAGTGGAGGTACACAGGCCCTACCCGAGTCCCCTTGTGCCTCCGGCAGGGCCTTTCAGAAACTCTCCACAAATCCCATTTTCATCTCAGTCTCGTGCGCCCATTTTCCTACATTTTTAGAAAGCTCTTTCACTTTTCCGCCGTATCCACTGTTGCCGCAACATCGTCTGAATATTCCATGGCAAAATGTTCTTCCTTTTTTTATTACCCACCTCTCTCAATTTCTCACGTGTCTTCTAAGTGATCTATACATAAATTGAACAATACCGCATTGAAGGCGCGTCCTTGCCTCACCCCTTGGCTGGTTCCGAAACGTTCTGTGATTTTCCGTTATCATTGCACCTCTGGTCTTGTGCTCTTGTGAGTTTCCATTATTGTCATCAACATTCGTCCATCCATTTCCTTCTATTTTTATTTTAAGATTACTTTTTCTCTACATACTACACAAAAGCGGTCTTAAAAACCGTAAAACCAACGTACTACTTCCCTCCCTTCGATTTTAATGTCTCATTGATTACTGCATTGCATGTAAATATTTGATCTCTCGTTTCTCTACTTCTCCTGAATCCTGCCTGACTACCGCATTTTTTCTTCTTTCCGATCTACTTGCTTAATAACTGAATCATGATTTTAGTTGCAGATTTATAATCTACATCCAATAACAATACCGTTCTTATAGATTCACGTAATCCTTGCTGTTTTCCAGCTTTTCGCGATTCTTCCTCCTAGTCATACACTATTTCAGGCCTTTCTTAGCTTTCAGGGAGGCCTTAACTTAAGTGGAGGTACACAAGCCCGACCCGAGGCCCTTTGTGCCTCCGGCAGGGCCTTTCAGGAAATCTCCACAAATCCCATTTTCATCTCAGTTTCGTGTGCCCATCTTGCTACATTTTTAGAAAGCTCTTTCACCTTTCCGCCGTATCCACTGTTGCCGCAACATCGTCTGAATATACCAATGCAAAATGTTTTTCCTTTTTTATTACCCACCGCTCTGAATTCCCCACGTGTCTTCTAAGTGATCTGTACATAAATTGAACAATACCGCACTTAATGCGCATCTTTGCCTCACCCCTTGGCTGGTTCCGAAACGTTCTGTCATGTTCCGTTATCTTTGCACCTCTGGTTTTGTCCCCTTGTGAATTTCCATTATTGTCATCAACATTCGTCCATCTATGCCCTTCTATTTTTATTTTTAGATTACTTTTTCTCTACACACTCTATTAAAAGCGGTCTTAAAAACTGCAAAACCAACGTACAACTTCCCTCCCTTCGATTTTGATTTCTCATTGATTATTGAATTTCATGTAAATATTTGATCTCTCGTTCCTCTACCTCTCCTCAATCCTGCCTGACTTTCCTGTAATTTTTCTGTTCTTTCCGATCCACTTGCTTAATACCTCCATCATGATTTTCGTTGCAAATTTATACTCTACATCCAATAACGATACCAACATGCTGACAGCGGATTTGGAGGAGGAGCTTAGAAAGGGGGAGTGGGGGGGAGTCAAGGTAGGAGAGAGTAAAATATACTCATTAGCGTACGCGGACGACGTAGTGGTGGTAGCGGAAAGAGAGGAAGAGATGGAGAATGTGATAAGGAGATTAGAGAAATACTTTGAGAGGAAAAGGCTGGAGGTGAATGTGGGAAAGACGAAGGTAATGAGGTTTAGGAAAGGAGGGGGGAGGTACAAGAAAAAAGAGTGGAAATGGAGGGGGGAAAGGTTGGAGGAAGTGAAGGAATTCAGATATCTCGGATATGTATTCAGGAGGAACGGGGGACAGGAAGCTCACATTAAGGATAGGGTGAAAAAGGCGGGTACAGTAATGAAGCAGGTATGGGGAATAGGGAAAAGGGAATTCGGCAAAGACGTGGGAAGGAGACTGTGGCTTTTCGACACGCTGGTCTGGACGGTGATGGGGTACGGGGCGGAGATTTGGGGGTGGGAGGAAAGAGCGGCAATGGAAGGCGTGCAGGACAGGTTTTTGAGATGGACACTGGGGATAGATTGGAGAACACCGGGGTACTTGGTGAGGGAAGAAACGAAGAGAGATAAAATAAGAACCAGGGCAGGGAAGAGGGCATGGAACTTTGAGGAAAAGCTGCGAAAGGGAGGGGGGAGTGAGTGTGCAAGGAGGTGCTGGGGAGAAATCAGGGAAAGAGAGGGGAGGAGGGTGCAGGGAAGAGCGAAATGGGAGAAAGGCAGGGAAGAGTTTAGGAGGGTAGGGGGGAGCGGAAGAGGGGAGGCAGGAGCGAGAAAGTGTGGGGTTCGAAAGGAAGGAGAAGGAGGACATGGAGAGCCAGGAAAGGGAGAGGTGGGAAAAGATAAGAGAGTCGAGGTACAACCGCTGGTACGAGGAAGTGAGAACGAGAGAGGTCCCACAGTATTTGAAGGCAGGATGGGGAGAAGAGAGGTACAAGAGAATAGCGAGTTTCAGAATGGGAAATGAGATGAAGGAAGGCAGATAATGGGAGGCAGAGGAAGACAGGGAATGCAGGGTATGTGGGGAAGAGGTAGAATCGTGGGAACACGTGCTGGATAGGTGTGAAGGGGGGAGCGGAGAGGAAAGGGGAATAGGGGAGAGGATAAGGGAGATACTGGACGAGGGGGGTAGAGGAGAGGCGTGGATGAAAGAGCTGCAGGAACGGAGAAGGAGGAGAGGAGGAGAGGAAGAAGGGAATGAAAGAGGAATGGAGTGAAAGAGGGAAACGGGAGTCGGAGAGGCGGAGAGAGGAGAGAGCAGTAGACGTAAGAAAGGCGCGGCGGAAAATGGCGGAAAACAAAATAAGGCGGAACTGGGGGAGGCGGCGGAGAGAGGAAGCGTGGCGGAGTAGGGTTAAGTAGGTTAAGTAGGATAAGTAGGATAAGAGCGAGTACAAAGATGTAAAAGACGATTGTAAACGGGAGTCCTTTGGAACCCTACGGGGACACAAATAAAGAATACATACATACAATAACGATACCATCCTTATATATTGACACAATCCTTGCTGTTTCCCAGCTTTTCGCGATTCTTCCTCCTAGTGATACACTATTTCAGGTCTTTCTTAGCTTTCAGGAAGGCCTTAACCTAAGTCGAGGTACACAGGCCCGACCCGAGGCCTTTTGTACCTCCGGCAGGGACTTTCAGGAACTCTCCACAAATCCCTTTTTCCCGCGCCGCCTTTTTATTTCTCATTTTCTTCAGAGCCCCGTTAAGGTCTTTTTTAACTCCTCGTAAAAATTTTACCGCTTTTCTTGCATCCTCATTTATTTCTCATTCTTTTCTATCCCAAACCCTTTGTTCCTTTACTTCCGCTTCCTTTTCCCTGCCTTGCCTCTCCAATAATTTTTTGAAATGTTCTTTTTCGTTCTATCTTGGTTATTTTACTGACAACTGATCATTTCTTTTGTTGCTTAATTCATTAGCCGAATCTTTCACATTTTGTTCTGCTACTTTTTTATGATTACTCTAAAATGTTCAATGATCAAAATATTTGATCCCAGGATCTCAAAACCAGCGGCTGGAAAGGTTTTATCTACTTTTTTCCACTACGACCATTTTCCACATACTTACAGCCTTTTGAAAATCAGCGAAAATTTGTTGTGTATTTCCATTTTGTTATCATTGTTATCAATCAATTCATTTAATTGCCATATAATAAGTTTTAACTTGGTCAAATCAATATTCCGACTGTTATAGTAGTAGTGCTAATTTTTTTTAATTGGCAACGGAATCCCGGAGCATACAAATTATGTATCCGTATCACTCTCGTAAAAAAAGTAATGATGTTATTACCGTCATTTTCGGCCATCTGCAGCCTATTCTCTGCTGTCTGCAATTCTGTTCTGGCCTCCTCCAGTTCACTGTGCAGCACGTTTGCTTCAGCGTATTGGTCTGCGCTGTCCCGCAACCGAGCACGAGCTCTCCTGATCATTACTGTATTCAACCGTAATTAATGTAATATTCCTGTTTTTTTTTATAATTTGCAAAGTCGTTTTTCAATTGTTATCATCTACAATATTTCACCTTTTCTCCGCTTATTCCGCTTTTGTATTTTTTTCACTAGCAGGCTCCACGGGCGTTGCATGGCGCTGCGAGGTCGTTCTTCGCGTCCGGCTTGGGCTTCCTATTTACAATTGTACATCATGCATTACATTTCATGTGATCTCATAAAAGAATTGTAATGCAACAATGCACTGTTACAATTCCGTAGACATGCACGATACTGTCAACGAGTTCTTCGAGCTCAGTTACTTGCAATCGTACCGTCTTGCCGTGTCGTCAGTGCGGTTCGTTGCAGATACTCAAATTTAGCAGAACAGAAATTTCGTATTAAGGCCTTAGGCCACAGTAACAGGTATAAAATCATGTGCGAATTTAACAATTTTTTCGTATGAAAAATTTATTCACTCATAAAATTAGTTACACATCTATTTAGTATGAATATCAAGCTGTTAAACGACATTTTTTTGTCGATGGACAAAATGGCCGACTACTCCAAACAGTTTTTTTCCAATCGGCGTGACAAATAACTTCAACAATTTTCACTCGATTTATTCAAATAAAAAATGTATGTTCCTAATTACATTTCGCAGAGAAATACGTACGGAATTTCTGATTAAGGCATCTGGCCACGAAGTAATTTTTTTGTCAATTTTTTTTTTTTTTTTAATATACCTAGAACTGTTAAGAACAATTTAAGCCATAGTACGTATTGAAAAACGCAAAATTGACCAAGTTACAGTTATGTTTTGGCACATTTGGTTATGTTTGAGCCGCTGCGGGCGGTCGACCGTGCAGTTCGATCCGTGTTTATAACTCGCACGGTTTAGCTTATGCAGCGGTCCTCCGTTGTCGAAACCACATTTTTTGAACTGGCACTATCGAAATATCGTAAACTATCGGTCCGATTGCTTTAAAGTTTTTACACAATACTTTGAGATACATTATCTAAAATGTCACATAGGATTTTTGCGATAACTTGATTAGTTTTTGTTTTATTATTGTTTTTGCTCGAAAAATGTCGGTGAAAAATACAATTTTTTTTCTTCGGCTCACCATAATTTTTTTAATGGTAAAAAAAACCGCTACGCTACATTGTAGCGACACTGCTCACGAATGAGCTGATTTTTTTTCTGATGTGGCATGACCGGGTAACAGCATGTCGGCGCCATTTTTTTAATATTTTGAACGGAAATTTATTATCGTTATTCTTAAAGCCTGTTCTGACGTTGTGTAAAAAAATAAAAATACTGAGGCCCATACTTTCAAGTTTATTATTTTTTTTAAATATACCCACTTTTCGATCGGCCAAGGTGGCCAGACGCCTTAATCGAAAACTTTTCATTTTATGCGCAGTTTATGAGCAGTTATAACGAAATTTTTCACTGAAAATTCATTTCTTAAGTTCGAATACCTACAACTTGTGAATAAAACGATATTTTTTAAATTCCGTACGTACTTCTCTAGGTGTTCTAAAGTACATTGACGAGAATTTTTGTTTTTTGTTCTAGTAAAAAATTGTGAATGTTAAATGTCACGTCGCGGAGCGCTTAAAAAAAAGATAAAAAAATAAAATATTGGTAATCAGCCATTTTGTACATTGAAATATATATATATATATATATATATATATATATATATATATATATATATATATATATATATATATATATATATATATCTTCTAGATATATATATATCTTCTAACAGCTTGATATTCATACCAAATAGATGTGTAATTAATTTTATGAGTGAATCACCTTTTCATACGCAAAATAAATGTTGAATTCGCACATGATTTTATACCCGTCACTGTGGCCTAAAGCCTTAAAGAAATATTGGAAATACACTGTGGTATAATTTTTTTTAAATACACTTCATTGGTCAGACAAAAAGCCGGGTCAAATAATGGATTCTTTTACTTTCAGAGCAAGGTCATTTTCTGTGATATTAGTCATTTTCTAATGAGAAAATGACAAACGAATATTATTACGCTTTCAAAATTGAGAATAAAAATTCGCTCTGATAAAACAATTGCACAGAATTTAAAAATGGTTTTTTTTTCTTTCTGCAGGTTGCCAATTTCCATAAGCGAAACGACCGTTTAACACCGCAATCATATGTGCTGACTAAGAGGTATAGAATATATCGTATCTACCGATCATCCCCGTGGGCGAGAAAAAAATGAAAAAAATGATTGTCCAAACAATTGTTTTTGCCTTATTTTTACCGTTCTTTTCTGCAGCGCGTAAGCAGCAATCATATTTGCTGACTGAGAGGTATGGGCAATACAGTATCTACCAATCATATCCGTGATCGAGAAAAAATGACAAAATGATTATTTAAACAATTGTTGTTGCATAATTTTTACCGTTGGTTTTTGCAGCGCGTAAGTAGCAATCATTTTTTCTGAAGGGTATAGGAAGTACCGCACATTTTCTAATGTTATAATTATTAACAATAATTAATTTTTAACAATTATCTCACTGCAGAATAGTGCGAGCCGCTAGCAAGAACTCTTCCTCTAAAATTGAGATTCTCCATGATTTCAAATTTCGTGCGTGGTCGGCGTTGACAAAGAAAACGAAATTCTTTGTCGACACCGACCGTTAGTCACCATGTGGGTACATACGTGTATATACCCACACGAGGTGTGTAATCGCGGCGAATAGCCAGCATGCGGGAAGAAAAAAATCTTCAACCGCGTGCGCCCGACGTAGCGAATTCCACACGAACACGCGCACACACTTTGCATCGAGGCATAACAATACAATGTACGCGTCGACGCAAGGAGGCCTGCCACCCCATCGCAGCGTGCGTTCGTGACAAATGCGCGCTGTGACGAGATCTACCCTACCGACTCGAGCCGAGGCTGCGTCGAAAGTTTGCTTCGCTATCATTCCCCAAAAATTTGGAAACAAAAATCTACTGTATTTCTTATGATTTCTTATGAGTGGTGAACGATAAAAATGCTTGGCTTTCAATATTGGAAACTCCAGGCGTCAACTTAATTTTTCTCTACGATTATTTTCAGCGAGGTAACAACTTTAGGACCATTATCCGTAAAATTGACAATTTTTTTTCATGGCCCAATTATCGTGAGTAGTGTGGTTAGCAATAAAGCCGTTCCAACATTATATTCTTTACATTATTCTCGTCATTTCAGAAGTTTTCAAATTGTTGCGTATTTTCCACTTACATAATAAAGTACATTATAAAATACCACATGAGACACCTGCGCCACTGAGATAATTTCTATAGGGGATTCAAATCCTCGAATTCTAAGCCTCGGTTTCAAATATTTCATATTATCGCCCCGTGCGCTTTAAGTAAAACATCGTAACGTCTTCCCCGATTACCCGCCCTGCAGCACACACGGATTGTATGCGCACGCGCTGTTACAAGCCAAAATGTAAACAAACGGACGGACCGTAACGAGATTCGACAAAGCCCCCTTCCTGTCTTTTTCTTTCTCGCTAGCAGGTCGTATTGAGTCGCTGAAGGTGATGAAGGGGTGCATGGTATCGCGTGAGTGTGAGAGAGAACATAGTAAGTGTAGTGTATGTGCGACGTGGCCGTAAGGACGCGAGGTGGGTAGAGCGAGCAGGCGTACGTGCGGGTACACAAGTATGGATGTATGAGGGGGGAGCGAAGCTCGGGGCCCGATAAAGGTAACGCGAGACGGGGAGAGTGTCTTGACGAGAGGCCAAGACAAGACGTGCGTAATAAAGAGTTCCAGATATATGGATTATCAGTTCGTGTTCATTAACCCGCTCTCTCCTGAATTCCACAACCCGCGTGGTGACTTACATACACCGCAACTGGCGACGAGGACGAACAGTGAGGATTCAGGACTCGCACGTGACGAGCGTTCGATAGTAGAGTGGGCGCGAGCAGCGCATAGGGAAATCGCGAGTGACGAATTCGGATTTCAAGGACGCGTTAAAACTGTATTCGAGTAAGGTTGCACGGTCGAGTAGTCGCGACGAGTGTTGAGTGAGTGACGAAAGACAATTCCGACGAGGAGAACACAAGTGGGTGCGTGCTCAAAGCGAGAAAAGTAGTCGATGGAAGACGACGAGTCGAAGATCGACAAATCGACTGGTGAGCAGCAAGAGATAGCAGATACACAACTGTCCTTAAACCAAGCATATCATCTGCGTAAAGCAGAAATAATCGAGCAGTTAAAAAAGCGAGGAATAGAAGTCGACGAGACAGCCTTAAGAGACAGCTTAAGAGAGCAGCTCGTGGAGCTAGTGAGGCTAGAGGGTGGCGAAAAACAGGCCGAAGCAAAGACGAAAGACAAGCCAACAACGTCAGGATCTCCAACGGGTAGTGTCCATGACGACGACGCAGTAACACCGTCCAACGAAAGCGACATCGAAGAGGACGCCATGTCGTCAGAACCCAAATTATTTTTCAAAGAATCGGACGACTGGGAGGCGTTTACGGAACGCATGGAATTTTATTTCTTCTCGAAAAAGATCACGGAAGCGGCGATGAAAAGAGCAGAACTAATGACGCACGTGGACGAAGCGACGTATAAGCTTATCAAGGCGCTATGCGCACCGGCTAAACCGTCCGAGAAATCGTACGACGAGCTCGTGAAACTCCTGTCGAAGCGTCTCAAGCCGGAGCCGTCAGAGTTGATGGAGCGCTGTAAATTTAATCGAGCAAAACAAGAGTCGAACGAGTCGGTAACCGAATTCGCCACAAGACTAAGACTTTTAGCCATCAATTGTAATTTTGAAGACAATTGGGAGAAGGCTATGCGAGATCAGTTCGCGATAGGTATTCGTAACGAGGCGACGAGATTTGAATTCTTCAAAAATAAAAAAATTAAATTCGACGAAGCGCTCGAAGAGGCTATAGCAAGAGAGGAAGCAACGCAAAATGCCGCGGGAGCGGCACAAACGCCGGCAAGTAAAGTCTATAAACAAGATAGCTTTGCTATAGACCAACGTAAACACGACCAAGGGCGACACAAGAAGTCGAAGAAATATTCGAAACAACACGTAACGGAGCAGCAAGCATCGGAACTCAAATGCTTTTGCTGTGGAAAAACGGGACACGAGACGATCACGTGCAAATACCGGGATAGAAGATGCGATTTCTGCCACAAAAAAGGACATCTTGAACGGGCCTGCATCAAGAAGAAAAACTTATCTAATAAATTCTTGGAAGAGAAAAGCAGCGAATCCGAGAGCGACGTCAGCGACACAGGCAGCGAGAGCAGCTCACCGCGTAGCAGCAATTTCATCGATTTCCACAACATCGACACAACGGTAAATATAAGCGATTGTAATGCGATCAGCGCCGAACCGATATTTTTCGATGTTAAAATCAATAATAAAATCGTAGCGATGGAATTGGATTCAGGTACATACTTCAGCGTGATGTCTGAAGGGTTCGTAAACAAAACATTTAGAAATTTGGAAATTAGTAGATCGAAAACAAATCTAATTTCATATGAAAACAGAGCCATGGAATCGCGTGGTCAGCTAAAGAATTTAACAGTCACGCTTAACAGCAAAACAGAAGTGTTGAGCTGTTTAATCTTAAAAGGCAATAAAGCCCCACTGATCGGGAGGCAGTGGCTCTCAATTTTCGGGCTTTGGCCGTTAGAGCGACTACTACATTCAGACATCATAGCTGAAAGTAAACACGGAATTTATAACATACGAGTCGAAGGCGTGCGCGAGAAATTGTTAGAAGAATTCGAGACCTTGTTTAGCGACGCGCCCGGTGTTTACAATAAGCGCGAAATCAAAATACACATCAAACCGAACGTAAAGCCGGTAGCGCTTGGAGCAAGGCATATGCCATACGCGCTACGGCCGAAAGTCGAGCAAGAAATCGAGCGGTTGGTAGAATTGGGTAATTTAGAAAGAGTAGAGTCGAGCGAGTGGGCAACGCCTATAGTCCCGGTACAGAAGAGCAACGGTAAAGTTAGAATCTGCGGTGATTTTAAGGTGACTCTAAACCCACACTTACAAATAACAAAACGACCGTTGGCGAAAATAGATGATATATTTGCAGTGATGCAAAGCGGGTTAACCTTCTCGCAGTTAGATTTGCCACACGCGTATATGCAGTGCTCGGTGGATAAGGGGTCACGTAAATATTTAACGATAACTACACCCGTCGGACTCTTTCAATATACCCGCATGTCGGAAGGCATAAGCATTGCTCCAAGCGAATTTACGCAAGTTATGACGGAATGTTTACAAGGAATTCCAAACGTTATAAGTTACATGGACAATATTTACGTCACAGGAAAAACAAACGAGGAGCATCTCGAAAATTTGCGAGCAGTCTGTCAGAGATTAACAGAGCGCGGGCTTCGCCTAAACAAAGATAAATGTGACTTTATGAAAGACCGTATAGAGTTGTTGGGATTCGTGATAGACAAAGACGGCCTGCACAAAGCAAAATCAAAAGTGGTAGCAATGTACGAAGCGCCGCGTCCCGAAAACGCCAAACAGCTCGAATCATTCCTTGGATTGATTAATTTTTACGAACGATTTTTGAAAAACAAATCAGCGAAGCTGAAGCCGTTATTCGATTGTGCGCGAAAAGATAAATTCGAATGGACCAAGGAATGCGACGATGCATTTTGGTGGGTAAAAAACGAAATGATATCTGAAAAAGTGTTAGCACATTACGATCCTAACGAAGAATTAATACTAGCGTGCGACGCGTCTCACTATGGGTTAGCAGCGATTTTATCGCATAAATACAAAGACGGCACGGAAAAGCCAATCGCGTTTGCCTCGAAGAAAATTCCGGACAAAGAATTGAATAGAGCAATTAACGATAAAGAAGCGGCGGCAATTGTATTCGGCTTTAAGAAATTTTACAGTTTCGTATTAGGTCGCAAAGTGACTTTACGCACAGATCACAAGCCGCTCGAGTTTATTTTCAGTCCGAAAAAAGGCATTCCGCAAACAGCAGCTTCGAGACTGCAGCGTTGGGCGATTTTTTTGTCGGGATTCGATTACGAAATCGAATGGATCAAGTCAAGCGAGAATGCGAACTGTGACGCGTTATCGCGACTTCCGATTGAAGATGATACTAAGATATTCGGAAATAGCAATTCGCAATTACATCTCATCACAGACGAAGCGAAAATTGTCAATTACGAAACGGTCGTAAAAGAAACAAAACGAGATACAGTACTATCGCGCATAATAAAATTCTGTATTTTCGGTTGGCCCAAGGACAGTAAAGATCTTTCAGAGATTGAAAATAAATTTTTTGCAAAGCAAAACGAATTGTCAGTAGAAGAGCATTGTCTTTTCTGGGGCTACAGAATAGTAATTCCAGGAAGCCTGCGAGATAGAATTCTGAACGATCTTCATTTGTCTCATCTGGGCATAGTAAAAATGAAAGCGATGGCGCGCTCGTACGTGTGGTGGCCGGGAATTGACGCGGACATCGAAGACATCGCGAACATTTGTAATACGTGCGTTGAAAATCGGAAGGCACCACCACACGCACCATTAACCCCGTGGCCATGGCCAGAAAGAGCTTGGCAAAGAATCCACTGTGATTTTTTGGGTCCTTTTTATGGAGACATGTACTTAGTAGTAGTGGACTCTTTCTCAAAATGGCCAGAGGTTATTAATTTCAAACAAGATACTAGAGCGTGTAAATTAATACAGGTATTCGAGACGCTATTGGCGAGACACGGATTATGCGAGCATTTAGTCTCAGACAATGGCAGACAGCTAGCGAGCTCAGAATTCCGCGAATATCTAGAAAGAAACGGGGTGAAACATAGTTTCTCGCCACCGTACCATCCAGCGACAAACGGTGCCGCAGAAAATTTCGTTGGGACCTTCAAAGATAAGGTGTCGAAAATTATAAAAGGGGGGAAAAAGGTAGACACAGCGGTCTATCAATTTTTATTCGATTATCGTAGCGCGCCGCATAGCACGACCGGAAAGTCGCCGGCACAATTGTTGTATGGGCGCGAAATTCGAACGCGGTTCGACCTGCTGCGACCGAACTTACGTTCCAAGGTCGAAGAGAAACAAGGCGCACAAATCACGGCGAGACCTCACTCGCGTAAGGAAGATGTAAAAGAAGGCGACTCGGTCATGATCGACAATCATGGACGGTCAGGCGAAAAGCGAATAAGAGGCGAAATTGTTAAGCAATTATCCCCGTCGACTTACCAAGTGCAGACAGAGTCTGGCAATGTAGCGAAGCGGCATAAGGAACAAATTGTAAAATCCTGGCGACGTTCCGAGCGTATCGCCCAGAGGCAACACATTTAAAACAGGGGGAGAATTGTAGTGTATGTGCGACGTGGCCGTAAGGACGCGAGGTGGGTAGAGCGAGCAGGCGTACGTGCGGGTACACAAGTATGGATGTATGAGGGGGGAGCGAAGCTCGGGGCCCGATAAAGGTAACGCGAGACGGGGAGAGTGTCTTGACGAGAGGCCAAGACAAGACGTGCGTAATAAAGAGTTCCAGATATATGGATTATCAGTTCGTGTTCATTAACCCGCTCTCTCCTGAATTCCACAACCCGCGTGGTGACTTACATACACCGCAGTAAGCATCAGCGCTATGGAGAGAGAGAGAGAGAGAGAGAGAGAGAGAGAGAGAGAGAGAGAACATTTCCTTAGTTCTCGCGCAATACCTGTAGCCTATCTCTCTCGCACTCACGTCATTGCCGGGTTTTTATAAAGAGAACAATGAATTTGAAATGGTAACACCGGCCAATGCAGCGCAAGAAAATGTTGACCACATAGCTAGAATGCTGATTCGAATTTATTAAATGTCTATCGATCATCGTTTGCTAACAGCAACAACGAGGGGCGTTTAAAAGCAACAACGTTCAAAAGCAACAAAAAAATGAACAATCGACGTGCCCGAAAAAATATAAGTTATTGTTTTCACTTACATCGTTGTTCCGTCGCGGGCCTCTCCACTCTTTTGATAGCTTCTCCCGTTCTTGATTTTTTCTGACGCCGGGATCCGTCTATGCGCTCTGCGTCCACCAGGCATCTTCATTAATTGTCTTACAGCACTGACACTCATAGGAAAAACAGTTCAGAATGTTGAAAAAACCACAATACACCTTAGCGATAAACTTAGTAATAAACGTAACTTAGTGATAATACTAACGATAAAAACTGAATATAAAAATAAAAGAAAAAAGAGGTAATAAAGAATAGTTATGAATCCTGTAGTGGTTGATTGTTAAAACGTAAACAACTATCCAATCAGATCAATAGCCAATCTATAAAGAAACGTGTTGTAGAAGATTCACAAAAATATGTCACACTATTCACTGCGTTTCTTAATATTGAAAGAAAAGAATAATTCCGCGGCGCGACGGCCGATGGAGGGGATATGCAAAATGCTATTCGTCAAACTGCGCGAACGACACCCCTGCTTGCGCCGTGTATGCGCAACAGAAACAGGCGCTAAATTTATATTATTTTTCACTCTATACCTTATTTCGATATTAATCCGATGACCCAATTTTTCAATATTATCATCGGAATCTTCAAAGTTCGATGAACAAACAATACTTTTAAAATTGTTTTATGTAAACAAAAAGTATACAAATTAATTACGAGAACCTATGACGGCATAGAATTCAAACGTCCTTCATGCAATATTGGTCTATCCGTACAGGCCCCACCGTGAGAAAACCAAAACCGAAACAATATGTATTGAAATTAGATCTTCTTAGCATTGTGGCGAACAAGGGTTTTTTTAAATTCCTTTGTCCAGCACTATGAAGGAATTTCTCAAAACTTCAGCTTTGCAGCAATGTACCTGCAACGGGTTATCCAAACCTTTATGTGCACTGCGCTGTATCAGTACTAATATTAATAACATTATCAGTATATTAACTTTATCACTACAGCCTTGAGTCTGAAAGTAAGTTCAAATATTCATATCCACAGCACTGTGGTTGAGAGTGTTTTCAAAATTTTAACTTCGCTGTGCTGTTCCCAGTGATATTTTAAAAATGCGTCTTCGCAGACAGCATGTGAAAGAAATTTGCAAAAATGGTGCCTTTGCAAGGCTGTGTCTATGAGGGTGTTCATAGAACTATATATTTGCAACGCTGTATCTTAGAGCATTATCACAAATTTTGTCTTTGCAGCACTGTGGTCGGGAGTATAAAACTTAATCTGCGAAGTGCTGCGCCTGAGAGTACTTTTAAAATCTTATCTTAGCAGCATTGTTCCTGAGAGTATTTTCAATATTTTCGTCTTCGCAGCGCTCTACCTGGGGATACTCTCAACGTTGCACCTTCGCAGGCTGTGTTCGAAATAAATTATTACAAATAGTAATTTGCAACGCTGAGTCTTAGAATATTATCAAACTTTTTCTCATTGCAGCCACTTTTTGTCTCTGCGCTTAAGAGCATTCTCAAAACTTTATCTCTGCAGCACTGTGGTTAAGAGTGTTTTCAAAATTTTCAGCTTCTTACCACTGTGCCTAGTAATATTTTCAAAATTGTAACTCCGCAGACAGTGTCGTAAAGGAATTTCCAAAAATAATGTCTTTGCAAGGCTGTGTCTGAGGGTATTTAGAGAATTGTATGTTTGCGGCGCTGTATCTAACAACATTATCCAAAAATTGTTCTTCACAGCACAGTGTTAGGGAGTATTAAACTTAATCTGCGCAGTGCTGAGTCTGAGAGTACTTCGGAAAATGAATTTCAGCAGCACTGTGCCTAAGGGTGCTTTCAAGATTTTCGTCTTTGCAGCATAGTATGTGGGGATGTTCTCCATTGCACTTGAGCAGTCTATGTATGAAAGAGATTGTTACATATAGTATGTTTGCAACGCTGTGCCTTTGAGCATTATTAACATTTTTGTCACCACAGTCACATTTTGTCACTGCATTTCAGAGTATTTTCAAAACTTTAATTTTGTATGAGGATATTTCTAAAATTGCATTTTCGCAATCTACGGCTGAAATCAATTTTCGAAAACTGTATCTTTGCAACGAAATATCTGCGATAGTATTTGCAATACTTTATCTTTGCGTACTGCGTCTAAAAGCGCTTTCAAAAATTTTGGTTTCCACAACAGTGTCTCGAGGCGTATTTACAAAGATTTATCTCTGCAACGGTGCGTCTGAGAGTATTTTTCAAACTTTGGTCTTTGCAGTGCTATGTCTATAAGAGTATTACAAAAAAGAAGTCGTCTAAGAAACTTCTAAGAATTCAGCTTTAAGAAGACTCATACGTACTGGATGTGAAATTACATAAGTTCTGTTCATTATGAAAAGAAAACTTATCGTCAACAAAACAAACAAAAATGGCAAATTCGGCGATAGGAGATAAAATGTCGAAAACTACAATAAAATGAGGCACAGATTATATAGGTTCCTGTTAATAAACGCATTATGATATGAATTGAAGTAGTGCATGACAGTTCTGTTATCGTTAAACGGTGTATGCTATACACACTGCTCAACGGGAATAGTTTTTGAATTGAAGAATTTTACTGACCTGTGTGCAATATTAATTACGCTCATATATAAACATTGAAGATAGTTTTTATATAGTCAAATCCACTTACCTGTACAAACTCAAATGTTCCATGTTTCTTCATCCTGTTCAACTGATAACTCTTAACCGATACTTTCAGTATTATCTGGAATATCGAATATATTACAATTTAGAAGATTAAACGTTCAGTATACAGTAATGTCTGGAAACGTTAATAAAGATTAAGTACATAAAATGGGCTATGAAGCATAGTATTGCAGCGTTTATATCGTACGGCTGGGACGGTTTGAAGACCGTGATGCAAAAACGTAAAGGCGCACTGTAAAAAAAATTAGTTCCATTTTTGCTACTTATTATTTAAAAATGCGGACACATCATACGAGCGTATTTTATACCTTAATTATCATTTAGTGGTGGTTGCGTATGGACAAAAATGTGCGTGAATGACATCTATAAGGTTAAGATATGCGAACTAGTGAGAAGAACATAATGGTAGACAGTACAAAAAAGTTACAAACGACGAATGGAAATATTTGATGATGTAAACTGTATATAAGGATTCATAGTGTATGTAACAATAATTGCTATAATGACCATTTATTATGCCTCCTACGATTTTTGTGGCTTGATCTCTTAAATTAACGTGTATTATCAAATTGAAATTTGTGAAAAGGCAACGTCCTTGCTGTCTCACGAAAGAAACTTCGTTTTTCCTTCGAATGACTTCACAGAATAATAGCATCAGTTGCTCAAGTCGTACCATCGAAGAATTAGATTAGAATTCTGTTATATCGAACTTTTATGCACAAGATATTTGACTCAATAAATTGCCATCTACTTACTTGATTAAGTTATTTCCCATCTCATGAATAAACACTATAGCTCCGAATCCCTGATAAATTTCATCACGTATAAAACGTGCTTTAAAACATCAACTAGAAAATTCTAATTAACTTGAAATTTTTATTTTTTAATTTTATTCCAAACAATGATTTTATTAAGACTTTTTCAACTTAAACATACAAAATAAGTGAAACATATTTTTATGAAAAATCCAAGCTTAAAGTATGTTCGCGCATTTCAATAGTTGACGAGGTATCGATATTGAGAGTTTATTTTTTAGCCCGTATACGAGAATACCTATATCGATCACCGCGAACGATCGATATCCGCCCTTCTCTCATTTCGCCGGTGGCTGGACGTCCTTCGCTATCCACAAATTGATTTTCGAAAGCTTCTTACGGTTGATTTGACGGAAATTTCACCCCAACAGTTCGTTTAATATATAAATACACTAGGCACAGCAATTGGAGGATCAGACAAAAATCCCGATGTTTTTAGGTTTTTAGTTTTTCAGATGGCTATAACTCGCCAAAAAATGGTAGTAGAGCAATAAGAAAAATCAAATTGAAGCCCATTTCGAAGAGGTGCACGGGCTTGGGTTACTTGTTGTAGCAATGTAACTATGATGCTCATTTAGTTGGATTCTTCCGCTTCAATTGGAGAGGTTTCTCAGCTTTGTACGATAACTTTTCGCTGAGTTATCGTCGTTCGAAGCGAAAAAGAACTTTTTGGCTTTGATAATTCATTACTCGGGAATTAATGAGCGTACAAAAAATATACGGAGGGTTTTGAATACTTCATAGTATCCTCTAAAAGGTGTGATTAGTATTTTTTAATGAACAGTTTGTTTCAATATAAAAACCTTGAACGAAAAACACGTAAAAAATCGCATTTCCACGGATGTTCACTAAACTTGAGATAACTCAAGAAATAACGCACAGACTGAGGATAGATTTGGTAAGTTTTTAACCTCAAAGTATCCGAAAGAAGCCCTCACGTATTAAAACCGCTGCAATTTTTCTTCTACTCTGATCCAAACAATTGAAATTTTCGCTTATGCGAAAAACGAATTAAAGTATACATTATTCACCTCTTACTCATTTCTTTAATAAATTGAACATTTTTTCATTTACCCCGTGGAGGTTGTGCGGATGGATTTGCGCTTTATGTGCGCACGCGCGCGCGCGCGTGTGTGTGTGCGTGTGTGTCATTTTTTAAGAGAACACCCGCGCGTGCGCACACACACACTCACACACAAAGAAGCGTAAATCCATCCGCACAACTTCCACGTGGTACGCTTTGGATAATGCTGATGTCGGTGATAAAAAAAAATGACAGCATCTTAAATAAAACGAACGATTTTTTTACGATGCTGTCGTGTGTACGTGTTTACGAAAAATCGTCGTACAAAGCTGAGAAACCTCTCCAATTAAAGCGGAAGAATCCAACTAAACGAGCATCATAGTTACATTGCTGAAAAAAATTACCCAAGCCCGTGCACCTTTTAATATGGCAAAATTAATATGGCAAAATTAATGGGCAAAATTTTTCTTTTGCGATCTCTTTGAGTTAACTCAGAAACGTTTATGGATAAAAATATTTGACCTACAGATCTCTAAACTAGATACGTCCAGCTTTAATTTGCTTTTTTTATTGCTCTACTACTATTTTTTACCTTCTGAAAACACCTTAAAACGTCGAGATTTATTTCTGATCCTCTAATTGCTGTGCCTAGTGTATATTCCATAAAGTGATTCTTGACGCATTCGAATGGTTTACGAGATATAAAATTGCTAAGTTTATTTTTTGCCCGAACGAGTACTTTTTGCGCACAGGGTGTCCCACAACTGATGGTAGCCCCTGAAATAGGGGTTGGGGCTGAAATTCTGAGACAATTCATATAAGCATCTATGGGTCTGAAATCAGACCATCGATTATTATTAATTTTTATGAAGGCGGGTCAATTCGATGCGCCCGATGAGCTGGCGTACGTCAAAAAGCGATGCACGCGTCTAGTAGTCCAGTCAAAAGTGGTCAAAGTTGAAAATGTTTGCGACCGCTTAATCAAACACGTATTCCCATGTTAATCGACCTGGGGAATTCGAATTTCTATAAATTTTAACTGTTAACAGCGAAGAAAAGCGTTAAATACCGAAAAATATGCATTATTTCGAGAACGAAAGGGAAATCGCAAAAAAGTTTCAAACAAAAGTTGTAGAATCGAAGATTTTACCCCATAGGTGTATGCGATGCTTTTTCTCTATCTCCAATAGTTTAGCCGTAAAATTGAAAAACAAATTCACACCAATACTATCAAAGCCCGAGGCACACGGACGGAACGAAATCGAGGGGTCTGAGCATCGCCTCTCTTTCTCACTCTCGCACGGCCGCTACCGCGTTTAGTTTAGTGGTCCCCGACGTTCGATCGGGTGTTTTCGGTAGCCCAGAGGTACTTCAGCGGCTTCCCCTCTCGCCGGCGCGGCGCACCAACCTGCAGCTCGGCTCGAGTCCCTGGGGCCAATCGGGTGTTTTCGAGGGGGTTAGATAGGGCATGGAAAATGACAAATCCGTTACCGGCTAATATTTCGTATACTGAAGTAAAAAGACCGGGAATAGAGCATTTCGTTGAAACGACGTACAGAAAAGTATATTTTTTAAAGGTCAAGCTCTATTAGTGGAAACGCCTGCATGGAAAGGATGGTTATGGGAAATTTTGTTTAATAATTATTTTAACATAATTTGTTTTCTTTGTGTATAAAGTTCTTAATACAGTAAAGACATAAGATTGAATGATAGAAACTCTCAATTTTAATATCAATAATATAATTTGTGTTGAAATAATAACATATAAAATTATTATTGATGAAATAGCTGATTCTCTTATAAAAGTTAAATGTAATTATCATGCAAATATATTTGCTGTTCATTGAATTTATCAAGTAAAGGACAAATAATAGTTTTTTCAATTAAAACTGTAAAAGGTATTAAATGAAAGAGGCTCTTTTGGGGGATTACATGCGCAAATGCAAAGTCTGTATTGTTTAATCAACCGAAAATTATTAAACCAAATCAAAATGGGAGGGAAATATCAATTGAAAAAATTAAATGTCTTGACCTTGGAAAAATATATGGGACTTGAGAAAAAATATATAAAATTATTTCTTAAAATTAATGTAAATAAAATAGTGAAATAAATTATATTAAAACAAATAAATTTATTCAAATAAAATTCCAAAAATTAATTAATCGACAATCAATTATTCGAAATAATATTGGAATAGTAACAAAATTTGAATAGAAGAAATTTAATTTAAATCAACTATTGAGTTGGTATTAGAATCAGAAAAAGAAGAATTTCTTATCATTTTAAGATACATTTTTTCTAATTTTTATTATTATACGGATTAATATGTTTTTCAATCTAACTAAAATTATATTTAAAGTTAATCTATTGTATAGTGATAATTGTGGAATATAAAAAAGTATTAATTTTAATAATTAAAAAATTACATTTCAATGTCATATTTTAACTCATTTCTGTCATTAGAGGTAATTGTAATTACTATATATTGGTCAGAGATCAGAACTTTAAATTCAGTCATCCAATGAAAATGGACACGAAATAACGAAATGTATACATTTTTCATGATTACTTCTTTCAATTGCAATATGTTATTGAGTAAATCTATGAGTTATATCACACATTTCAGAACATTGTCCATAATATAATCTACATAGATTTATATTAATTAAAGTTTGATTACTTCGGCCAGGGATAGAATCAATTTTCACACCTAATGATGAAACAGTTCATGAATGAATTACATCCGAAGAATTCATCAATATAAGTAGTATGGGGGCCACTATGGCGACCCCCACTCCTACCCCCACTCCTCGGTAGCCGAGGTGGTGGGGATGAAGTGGGGATGGTCGTCCTTATCCCCCCACCCCTCGCCCTTCCTCGTATCCGAGGTGGAGGGGATGGAGTGGGGATTTCCCCCCACCCCCCGCGGGGTGTGGAGGGGGGATGGCCGGAGTGGAGGGTTCGCCATAATGGCCCGCTTGTTCTTTTGCTTTATTCAAATATGTTCACAAAGTATTCATTTTTTATGATATGTACATGATATCGCTGTTAATTAACCGTTTCAACTGATGGTTTATGAGATTATCGGTGACGCTTGTTCTGGCGCGTGCGGAGAGTTCGCCGGGAATACAGGATAGGGTGCGTTGAACGCTTTCCTGAATTTTCGTCTTCCTTTTACGAATCCGTCGCCGTAAACGACGCGCTGTCATGCTGCATATTTCGGCTGCGATTACGCTGACAAGTGTATTTTTACACTTTGTCATGTCCTCGGTGGAACGATGAAGCCATGCCATGTAGTCGTTTATACGTTCCTCCAATAGCTGCAGCACGACGAAGTCATCTTTTATGAAGGTGAAGAATGGCGCCGCATGGTGTATAGCGTTTGCTCCGTAGTCGTTGAAGTTTTGGATAGCTACGGTGGGCCGGTTGAGATGTTCACCGTATTCTAAATTGTAACTATCGCAGGAAACCACGGTGTGGACCGTAGGAGTGTTTCCCTCGCCGTTGAGATACGCTGTGATCGTAGAGAGACGTTCGCGAAAATCCAACCACGATGGAGTATTTAGCGTTGTTCAGCCGTTGCTGTCGCATGTGAAGCGCATGAAGGGGTGTAATTGATTAGCACCGATAACTTCAATACCCAGGCGCACACTTTTTGTCAAGCAATTGTTGAGATTATGGGATATTTGTAGTAGCAGTGGGCACTGTTTATAGCAGCGATTATTGGAAGCCTCGCTTGCCATGGCTGCTCTGGGTAGACTGAACCACGCAAGTGAGATGTCGTTGTCTTTCGCGGGAACTGCAGACGCTGCACTATGTGGCGGCTGGCTTGAATTCCAGACTGTTAAAATCGTCTCCAAAGAACTCCATGAGAAGATTATTCTCGCGCGCAGCCGTTACCATCTGCTGGAACAGCGTTTCGTTTTCCAGAACTTTGGTGATTCTGGATGGTAGAAAGCACGTGAACCCCCTGTCCACTTCAATAATGATTCGGGGCCCGAAGCGTGTTTTTACTGCCCGTACATCAGAAATCTTGTAGTCGGTTTTTAGCGAAAGCTCCGACAGTTTTTTCGCCGGCAGGAAGTCCGACGGCTTTCCGATCTTGTTGACTTGGGAGAAGTCCATCACTCATATCGAGCTTTTGAATTTCACGGGTTAAAATTTGTAACGCTGTTCTTCTCTGGATGAGTGTTTGAAGAGCAGCTAAGTTTTGCAAGAATGCTTCAACGCGTACTTTTAACTCGCACCGTTTCCTCTGCATATGCTTCTGCTGTTGCCTCCCGAGAACGACTGATCCCTTATAGCTCTGCTATACCCACCCATCATACCCACAACTTCCCCCACCACGTTTCGCCAAGAGTCGCGCAAAACAAAATGGCTGATGTCGAAGAGCACTAGATGGAGCCTCTAGCAAAATTGCTGACGATGTCGTTGCTATGCGCCGCTGAATAAAGTTCGAGACACAGAGAAATATTTCAAGCGTCATCATCATTTTATTGAACGGTTAACGATTACGGGAGCAGCAGCCCTGTACACAATGTAAACTTTTATGATTGAAGGAATTGCTGCCTCCTGTGGGCAGACCCTTATTGAACATTTTACGCGTAGGTTTATTCTGCTTACGGGTAAAGGTCTTGTAGTAATCGTTAACTATTTTATCGTTGCGTGATAGATCATTTGAAAATACGCTTCTAAACTTATGCATACCAAAGCCAGTACACATATAATGAAGAGACATAATGCAATACTGTCCGCAGCACTGCAAATCCGCAGCTTGAAGCTGATCAGTGCTGTGTCGGAAGAGTTTACAGTTTCCTCGGAGTCGACGGAGATGCTGCGGGATGATTGGTGGTAGACCGTAGCTGTCGAAGTACCATCCACGTCCTTCACGATCGACGTACATGGCGTTCCAGTGGGTGCCGGGCTGTTTATATCCATCAGTATTTGCGACGATAGCCGTTGGTTTTGTCCAAACTTTTGGTATCCGACCTGCGGGGTATACACCAACAGCGTGCTTTTTTATATCACGTAGAGAGTCGAGGATTTGAAGGCTGTTCATAGCAGGACACGTCGCAGGGCAAGCCAACCGATAACGCTGTTGTTGTCCTATATTCCCATAGCAACTCGCGACGTTCACTCTGACAGAGCAGTGTTTTAATTCTCATCACATTATCCAGGGCGCACTTATACAGTTGATTTTTCCGTATCGCTGCGTGATATGAGCAATGTGTACCGGCCCCCGGAAGATGCTGAAATGAGATATTATCCTCGTCCTCCTCCAAATTTATAATATAGTAACCGGTGAGTTGCGCTAAATAGGATGATTTAGCGGCACCTCGTACAAATATCCGCGTAGAATCGGTAGCGATTGCCCTCAAAATTCTCTCAATGCAGCGTAATGGTGTATGACCCTCGAACCATTTTATACCGTGATGCTCCCGCGTCACTCATTCGTTCGCTCTTTTCACATCCGGCGGTACTTGTCCGTATGCGTGAGGTGGAGCGAAGATCCAATGATCGTGCCACGATGAATCGATTGATGCAACAGCCACTTCTTTCGGTATAAAATTGTAGTGCTTATCCGTTAAGCCTTGTATGTCTATCGCGATACTCATAATGGTTCTGCTATGAGCGCTCTGCTCGAACTGAAGAGCTCAACCGCTGAAATCTACAATAACTTACCGGGAAGCATCAATCTCTACAACGTTATCATATTCCGCATACACGACACAGTTTACCGTTGAAGTTATTGCCTCGTCGAAGCGTAACTCGAGCCTCACACTACCGTGTTTCACCAAATTCCAATGACTGTTACTGTTCGCCGAAAGATCGGGCGTTAGATCAAACGCAAAAAGACAATAGCCCCAGGGATACGTTGTGCGAGTAATTGAATTACCCTGATTGAGAAAGTGAATGCCAGTCCCTGAGAATAATGTATAATACGCATCCACATATAGATGCGTGTCGACAAAAGTAGGTTGGAGTGCTTTCGATGGTATCTGCACACCGTCAGCATATAACGCGAGATAATTAATTTTATAATTCTGAAAGTTAAACGGATTCAATGCGCGGTTACCGTTGAATGCTTTATTATCGACAAACCCTATAATTATGCGCTTCGGCAGTTGGCCCAGTATAACATTGTCCAGAGTACCGCCATGCACACCTGCATGCATCGATATAGACTTAACCTCGACACGTGTCAAAGGATATTTTGCTGTAGATTTTGATAATGCTCGCGCGTGAGCTAAAAGTATACCAGGGGCAATTTTAGCGCGGCGTACGAGAAGCGATGCCTCGGTAATATGCATGCTGAAATCTTTCGAGGAAGTCATAAGACAGAATGCGTCGCTGGTACGTACAAGACGTAATCGCATCTCCACACCGTTTATAAGAAATCGCTCTTGATTAAAAAAATCGGTTGCCTGTAAAGTCGGTTTACTGACGATAGTTGAACGTGACAACGTCATAAGAAAATACTGATGGAATGGTTTCATTTTTTAAAAGAAAATTTTAATTTTGTTTGTTTGATAGATATTTTGTATGGATATAGAGAAGGAGGTAAATGGAAATCACAATTGAATTGATCAAGTTACATTTATTTGTACGCATAAATACAATTATGTCAATTTTTATTTATTTTTTTTACAATGTACATATTTTTTACAAGTATGAATGTGTTTGAGCAATTGTTTTACAACTTTTATTTTTTCATAAAATTCTTCGTTCAGAAAATCATTTTAAATTTACAAAATACTTGAATAAAATTTATTGTTTAAATTTCTACTCGACTGTTAAAATTTAATTTTTGATTTTATTATTTTATAATAATAAATTTTGTATTGACATTATTTCTTTCAGCAAGTGAACTGAATAAAAGTTGTTGTTCAATTAGTTACTTAATTATTTTTGCAAATTTAATTGTAATTTGTTGTAAAAAAGTAATAATTTTGAATAATTTATTATAAGAATAAACTGTGATTAAAATATTGTTCATAAATCTTAAATTTAAAATTAAAAAATTGGAAACATCATTAAAATTTTTGTAACTCTAGCTTTTAAAAAGCCCGCCGCAATGTGTTTGATATAGGAGAAAATTGTTCCCTTTGACGGCTGGCTGATCCAACCTGTCATTTCAGACACGTTGTTATGATATGTGGAAGATTTAACATTTATGTTTTAATTTTTTGAAATCATAGCTACGCTCGATAATTATTTCGATCGAATAGTAAAGCAATTGATTTTTACTCATCGTGAAATAGTTCTGTTAACTTATTGTTATAGTTTTGTCAATTATAGCATAACCTACAATCGCTGCACTAGCGGACCGATGCTATTTATTTTAATGATGAAAGCGCGAATATTCGACAATATATCACTGAACATATATTTAATATCGAAAGAATCATTACCTTTATCGCCGCAATTATCGTTGCTATAAACAATTCACACCACATTCACTTTTCACTGCACTTCATACTTGACGAAAACATGTACATGTATTATTGTATAGCAGCTGTCCACGCGGACGCATCGCTCATGGCTTCTGCACACTGCGCGCGATGGGCGACAAGCGATGAGCGATATCCAATGAGAGCTCGAGTATGACGGAAATGCTCTATGAGAGTGACGTTGCCATTGGATATCGCTGATCGCTCGTCGCTCGTCGCTCGCAGTGTACAGAGGCCATCACTCAAGTAGGAGAGAGACAAATGTCGAACGCTGCCGAACGCGGAGGCCGATTGTACCTCTTTGTCGCTCGTTCCGCGCTCTCGCTTACACTTCAAGCCTTAAATGGAACGCCTCAGAGCGAGGTAACGGCGATGAGTCATGCTTTTTCGTGCGTGCAGCCGGCTCCATCGAATTATAAGACGTTGTCACGTCAATATCGCAATGGAGGTGACCGAGGAGATCGATCTCATTGCGCCTATTGAGGACCATTCGACGATTAGCAAGGCCTGCATTAGCTTCTGCTACATCGTCCATTTTATCGGCTGCATCACTGTACCACAGACAACTTGAAAGATGAGAGCTTTTCGCACCCTGCCCATAATTCAATAAGTTTTCAATGTATGCCCTGTATGCATAAGCATTATTGGGCGGAGATACGAGCTTCTGATTGAGAAATACATCGACTTGATTGAACAGCGAATGAAGTAAACTATTGACGGGACCTACTCTAATGGTAGGGTCGGGTTTCACTGCACTCGAGCGTATTTGGGCACGTATGCTTAGCATGGTATGAGCAAGATCGATGTATTCATCACCTTGACCAGGTACCACAAATTCTATTGGTGAATCATTCGTCAGAGATGCGATCGGTTTATAGTGCACCCATTGCGTTCCCTCGATGGTTGTTTGAGTCGGCGGTAGAGAGAATAGTTCCAGCTCAGACTTCAAACACTCACACGAATGGGCATGTAAGAACGCCATTTTCACGAGAAGATACCTGATACGGTCCTAGCTCGCGACTTCTTCTTCTTCTTCTTCGACGTTCTCTTTCTAGCTGTTCTCTTCTTTTTTTAACACAGTTTGTACGTTTTTTCTTCACCGCGGCGGTTTTCTTTTTTAGGCCGATGCTACGCGCTCTGTAGCTACTGAGTGAATGCGCAAGCTTGTGATTTTTCGAGGCCTTATATCCTGAGCCCTGCATAAAACTATTGAGTTTTTCCTCCGCTTTTCGCTTCAAATTCACACCCGATTCGCGCAAACGCGATTTGAAGGCTTCCCTAGGCTGAATTCCTGCATCCATTATATCGTTCGCCACATTAAGGCCTGACCGTATAGCCTCTTTACCGACAGCTCGTGTCCCCTGTTTTAAGAGAGGTAAAATGCGACGGAAAACCCTATGTATACTTGGCTAATTCCCCCGTACCCTGTTCTACCTCCTCCCACTTATGCGTCAAAGTACGCATCGTAGTAATTCATGCTGCTCTCTCTCTTTTTTTCTCTACCACAACTAAGCTAGACGTTTGAACTGGAGTGTCACGGTTAGCGTTCCACCCTCGAATGGCATCCAATGCCCGAATTCACAGAGCCGTAGTTATAATTATTATCAATGTCAAAGGGGACGACACGTAATAATGGCGCGTGTACATCACCGGTCATGTAGGACTCACAAATATCCGTATAAACAAACAACATATTGGGTATACCGTTCATGAGGCTAGCCGGCTGCGGCGCAATATACTGATTCGTTACCACAAGACCCGCGCTATGAGTGAAGCCTAAAATTTTGTTAATTATGGAGGAACAGTGGAAAGCGTGTTCTAGATTTTTGCACTCGGTGCAGACACGCTCTACCGAGACATAGCCGTTAAAAGTATGCTGGAATTTCAAATGTCCTGCAATACATTGAATTTCGTTAATTGCTTCGAGTAGCGTGGATACGCTACGGTGTACCCCAGATGGTACGCAAGCACGCTCGTTTTTAAAATTGACATTGGCCTCAACGCTCGGGGTCGCTGCGTTCGTCACTAAACTGATAAAGTTTTTTTCACCTTCAGGTGGCACGTGTAGAACAGTCATCGGTATGTGTATTTCGGCTAAGGAAACGCCCCATTTACCGCGTAAATTTACACTCTGTGGCAAGTGTGTGGTATATTGTGTCGTCCGGTTATTAGGGTAGTACTTCATGCTGCTATTGCTAGGTAGAACTACAAAAAATTCGGTATCACTCATCGCGCCTACTTTTTCTTACTTACTTACTTACTCCTTTACTCCTTTACTTATTTCTTACTTACTCCTTTGGACTCTAGATAACTCGGGTTCGTAAAAAATGCCGTCAATCTCCTCGCCGTTGAGATCATGCAGAATGTATACGATAGGTCGGCTACTCACGGATATACGATGTATCTTAAACAGCTCACTGCTCCAGCCGCTCTCGTATCCTTTAGCAAAGGCAGCCTTCGCGATACTGATGCGGACAATATCACCCGGCTTATATTTAGGAGGCGACCGCTGTACAGGATGCTGTTGTTTGTATCGCCGCATTAGATTATCGCGCGCTTTAGCAGATGTAAGCAACGTCACAGATGCGGGTGTCATTCTAATGCCGCTATGTATAGTACGATTGTATGCGGTGACTATATTCTGCAAAACGTCGATATAACGTTTTTGGTGCGAATACGTGAAGTATCGCCACATTCTTTCTTTCAACGTTCGATTGAAGTGCTCTACAACAGCTGCTTTTACGTCTGGGTTGCGGCTCGCCCGAAACTGAATATTATGCTTCTGTAAGAATGTCTGAAAAACTGACCTTGTAAATTGCCGAGCCTTGTCCGATTGTAGGCACACGGGAGATCGGCCGTTTGTGCTTTTTAGCGAAAGTATACGAGCCAGAGCGTTAGCCACTGTTAAAGCAACCTTGTCGTACACCGGCTCAACCCACGCGTACTCACTGAGCACATTTATGACCACAAGAAGATAGGTATAGCCATCGTTATAACTTTTGAGTGAACGAAGGTCTACAAGATCAGCCTCCCAAACATCGTCAATGTTCTGCACATTGTAGATGCGCCGGGGAAATCGTCGGCGTATCGCTCTATGCTTGGTGAAAGCATCCTATGCTTCGAGCCACTGTATCGTTTTTTCTGGGGAGATTTTCCTCGTAGCACCGGAAAAAGACGCCTCATGTGAAGGATCAAAGTAAATTTTTTCAAGTGTTTTCATACCGACAGTTTGAGAGAGGACCAGGTAAACCGCCTTCTCTTACCACGCCCGCTCTGTGCGGCTAATTTATTGCTCTGACTACCGCTGTAGAACTCGGAATGACTGGTATCGCTAACGTCCTCGTCGTCACCGTCGTCGTCAGCGTCGGTGGTGCTGTTACCGCGGGGCGAGCGTAATGTTGAATTGGCTTGCGTTTCCAACCACAGTTCGTCGTTTCCCACAAACTCGCGAGGTGCCTGTATAGCCCTTGAAAAATTTGCAAAGACTCTACGACCCGCCGGTTTGGCCATCTTTCTCGCACGCATTCACAAGGTCAACAATGTTTGAATGTTTGATTGTTTCTCCATTGACAGAGACCACACCAGCTGCATTCCAAGAAAAATCTGAGGACGGCGCATCATGTAGTCGTCGCAATAAGAGTTTCGCTTTATTGCGGAATTTCGCAGGTACACTCTCAACGATAATGGAATCGTTCATTCGTGTTTCTGCTACTACTGTTGCTGATCTTTCCACGGGGTGTGTGTTTTTTCTTTGTTCCTTCACAAGTTCATGATACAGTTGTGCTCGTTCGCCGTCGACGAAATGTAGATAACGTTGTAATACGCTCAAATACGCTAGCCATTTTTCTTGCTCGTCGCCGTACGCATTAGGTTTCAAAATTTCGCTCATCTACATATCAAGGCGATTCAGAGTCGCCGTAATTGTTTTCTCTGCTTGGCTCACCGGTCGTGACTCCCTATCGCTGACACCGCGCTTTTGGGAATCTAGTTGTAA
This sequence comes from Ophion obscuratus, assembly GCA_964007375.1. NCBI lineage: Eukaryota > Metazoa > Arthropoda > Insecta > Hymenoptera > Ichneumonidae > Ophion > Ophion obscuratus. Next base: position 15,883,601 of record OZ023316.1, on the reverse strand, counting down.
TAGGCGCTCCTCGGGCACCAGAACCATTTTCTAAGCGCCTGAGAAGGGGCACGTGGCGACGCAATTTTTTCCGTTGGTTGGCTTTGAGAGGAATATTACCGCGAAGAACGTTTAAAGCGCACTCGCAAATGCAGCGTATTATACGAGAATCCGCTTTCCGCAAAATAGCCTCACGCTGTTCTTTGGTGAGATATTGAAGAGCGTTCAATATCGCAACGCTCTTCTTGCAAAAAGACGATCCGCCGCGTGCCATCACAGGCGTAGAACTGGTAATTCCCCATATGTGTCACCGATTTTTAATTTCTTTCGCGGTACGTAAACGAAATGGCGAGTATCATCAGGAAAAATACATGTGCGGTATCGACAATTATCGGGTGTTGCTTGCTTCAGATCTAGCAACAAATAACCGTGCGGTTTAGATGTTGCGTCGTAATAAGCCTCCTGTAGAAATCGTGGATTTTCGGGACATATTTGGCGCGCCAAGTGCTGTATTTGAGCACGATCGCGAGGGTTTTTTAAGATAACGATATAATTAGCATTCAAAGAGATGTCCCGCTGGCCTTGACCCTGATGAAACAAATTTTGCGTTATAAAAATAACGCTCATGTTCTTATGATGACTGCCTTTGGTGAATAGATCGACAACGGTATTGCTCGATGCTTCACGCATTAGATCATCGATAATTAAGAGCTTCGCGCGGGGGTCGTTTGAGTAATCGGCAGTCTGGGGTAATCCTTCGCGAAATTCTATAGCATCACCGTACTCCGTATATGCTGTCTGCCACTCGGAATAATAAAATATTATTCTCTCGAAGCGCTCGCTGTTCATACGCGTGATACATTTCAGAAATTTTTTAACAAAATACGTTTTACCGCAACCTGTCGGCCTGCAGATCATAGAAGTCCAGGGATGTTGCCACCTCGTGTCCATCGCGGTAAATGAGGAAATTTAGGCTCAGTGCAATATTAAATAAGACTTTCGGGCTTTACGTAAAAAATATATTTACAGTATATTGTACAAATGGCGATAACCGCAGGGAAGTGATCCATATTGTCCATCATGTCTTCGCTTAATGCTCAATGGCTTGCACGTTTTTGTCTCACCTCTTGTGACAACATGATGAAGTTCTGTACGTCTAATGGCGCCGTATCTCAGTACAATATGATCCTCTCGCTCACCCACGATGAAGGATCGTACGGACTCATAGTTTATTAACGCATTATTTGCAAAATTAAGCGTGATACCCTTAACGTTGCAAACCTCACTCTCTGTCCCGTCAAGCGCGCGCACGATGAATGCATAAAATTTAGGACCGCCGGAAATGAAACTTCTTATGTAACTGCCCTCACCATAGGTGGTTAGTTCGTTAGTTAAATCGCCAAGCAATTGACCTATCGGGGGCTCGTAGGTATCAGGTTGCTCTCTCGTTACATAAATAACGTCTGGAAAGAACGACTGGGAACGTTCCCAGTCGTTCCAGGTAACCATAAAGTTTTAAACGCGCTTGTGCCGTGGTGTATGCAGTAGACATGCGCAAATCATGTCCGTCATCGGATTGGACATGGAAAGGTTCTTTTTCTCAAAGGAACTATGTCCAGGAAACATGTTCACGGAACTATATACTTCCACTAGTTCACATGTACAACAAATAATAAGGAACCGACGTCTGTTAGATGTCAGGCAGGCAGAATGCGATATTGTGAATCGATTTGATCCAACTACTATGATATGCATAATAGTTGAAACAGGTTTTTACAATTCCTCAGTTCGATTCGACAGCGCAGCGAGTGAGACCATTTTATTTAAATAGATACGTTTATGTATGAAATATCAAAATCGTCAATTGATTTATCTTCATACTATTCAGGCTTAGTACTGTCAACCAAGAATCAAAATAATTCGATATCTACTTTATCTTTTTTGAACTAAGTGTGTTAAAGATTATAATATTTTATACAACTAGGAGATCTTACTCTTGGTTGGCGTATTTATAAATCAATTGATTCTATTTACTTGTTTTTTTTGTGGAATATTTGCAAATTTCTACAGAAATATACCGTTTATTTTCTTTCTTATAATTTTTTCCTTATTTTTTAAAGCTTTTGTTTTTACAACGTCTATTTATGATTGCTTCCAATAAAGAGTAACTGAGACACTTTTGATGCTTTCAGCCGTCTTCTACGGTTTGTTAGTGTTAGGCCTGCTTTCGAGAATATTCGTTCGCAGGGCACTGACGTCGCGACAATATTCAGTCTTTTTAGGATATATTTATACAGTAGCGGGTAGACCGACTTTCTTGTGTACCACCAAAGCAGGGGATCTTCTATTCTGTTCATCATAGGCTCCTGCATATATTTGTTGATCTCTACGATTCCAGCTGCGGTGTTATTTTCTGGAACAAGGCTTGCGACTTCCTCGTCAAAGTCAGTCCATATTGACGGTGTCTTTGACGATGATGGTGTAGGTAAAATGCTCGGTGGGGGCACGGGTGCTAGTGTCTGCATGGCTCCGACTTTCATCTTCAGTTGTCCTAGCGCTCTGGTAAAGTTGTTTTTGTCACGGAAACCTTTTTCCTTGAACCTTGGGTTCAATATTGTGCATTCCGCATAAAGCGTATTTCGCTCAATCGACTCAACTCGCTTGTTTAGTTGGTCATTTAATGTTCGCAAGAAGGTGCGTATCTGATTACTGTCGTGTGCGGCTTCAGCTTGTGTCATTCGGCACCTTATTTGTTTCATAAGCAACCGGCAATACACAATGACTTTGGAGAGACTTACAGATTTTTCCGTCGATACCTCCACTGTAACTTCATAGAATATCTTCAATATTGGTATTGCCGTTTCAATAAGCGTCCAGTCTTCGGGAGATAAAGCCAAGTCAGTTCTTACTAACGCCAATGTAGCTATCAGTGCCTCTTTTATTCTTGCTACACGGTCCAACGTATCATATGTGAAGTTCCACCGAGTGCTGACATCTTGTTTTAGTTTCAGTTCTTCCGTGTTCATTTGTTTTTGAACTGATTTAAGTTTGTTGAGTCCAGTCGTACTTCTTTGAAAATATTCTACAATTCGTTTTACTTTATTTATCGTATCGGGGATTGTGTCAATGCCAGCTTTGACAATCAGATTAAGAGTGTGAGCGAAACAACCGACGGATCGCCATCCTCCTAGTTGGACTGCTGCGAGTATGTTTGCCGCGTTGTCGCTGACCACAACTCCTACTTTATTTTCAATCTGCCACTCCTTTAGCTCATCTTGTAAAAATTGGCAGAGATTGCCGGCCGTATGGCTTTCATCATATTGTATGCAGCCAAGTAAATTTGCACACAAATTACCCACTTCCGGGTCAATATAGTGTGCAGTGATCGCTAAGAAACTTTCATTATTATCAGAGGTCCAGCCATCTGTCGTAACGCAAATCGCAACAGCCTTCGAAATTTCAGTTTTCACCCGTTGCTTCAGCTGCAAATATTGTTGTGGTAGAAGACTTTCGGAAAGTGTCTTCCTGGTTGGCAAACTATAGGACGGATTCAATAGGGCAACAAATTTTTTGAATTCGGGATCGTTTACTATGTTCAGCGGATGAAACTCTTTAGCTATCATCACAATTAATTGCTGGTCTATTTTAGTTTTTTTATTCGGTGCCAAGGGTCTTTGGGTGAACCCGTCGATTTTGGGCTGCACAGATGATTTTTGTACTGCACGGACTGACGACGACGGTCCTGTATTTGAATCAACCGAAATTAATTGCCGTGCTTGATGGTGTTCATGTTCAGGTTCTGTGCAAGGATGCACAGATTCAGAACTATTATTATCAACAGGTACTTGACGTTCGACTGGTGCTGTAGAAATAGTGGGATGTTTTCGTTTTAAATGCCTGGTTAAATTACCTAAACTGCCGGACGTAAACGATATCATTTGGGAACAATAATTGCATTTTCCTTTCTTTGAGTCTTCTTCTTTAAAATGGTTCCAAAGTGCGCTGGTTTTTCTTCGTGAAGCCATTTTCCCAACTATTTCTATATACACTATTACTGTGCGTATCACCAAGTATTACTGGGTCTATTACTAAGTGAACGAATTTCAGACTGACAATGAGCCACCGCGAGGCTTCCCGAACGTCGTGAAGAGTTGGAAACGTTCGGGATCAGTCCGACCCTACCCGAACGTTCCCGACTCTTCACGACATTCGGGAAGAGTCGGGCTGTTCGGTCCGCCCCGCGACAGCTCGTTGTCGGTCCGAATCCGAAATCCGTTCCGTTCGTTCGACCGAGTCGAACCGAACAATCCGACTCTTTCCGAACGTTCCCGACTCTTCACAGCGCTCAGTCTTACCGAGGATACATGTAACTGTCTGAACATGGTTCAGTTGACATCTCGGATCGGAACGACATCGTTCCAGTAGAGAACATAGTTCCTGGACCTATTTAAATCCGGAACTACCCATCTCTAGTATGCAGCTATTACAACGTTAGCTATACTGGAGGGTACCACAGCCTCACAGGTTTTAATATAATTGACGTAAAGAATTTCATTGTTCACCGGCAGCATACCTGTAATATCGTATTCTGGATTAGTTAATAACTCCATAAGTTTTTTGCGCGTTGATACTACGACTGTTTGTGGCAGGTTTTCGCGTTGTCCGAATTTTCCCCAGAACGAATTCAGACATAGTTTGGCGACTGAGCGTAGGCCGGGGTTTTTGGTTATCGACTGACGATTCAAACGAATCCCCTCTGATTGCTCAAAGCTAGCGATATAACGCTCTTTGGCGGATTTATCGTCCAAACAGTTCTCAGGCCATCCGCTCGCCTCCTGCTTGATCTTCAAAAAGGTGTTAATGTACTCGACGAATAAGCCTCCCGATTGCGTGTCACGATTGAATTGCGTTACTTCGTATTGTCAGATTTCGACAATGTAGAGTATCGTGTAACCGTATGAGACGGCTTTTCGCAATTCATTGGCAACCCAGGTACCCTCGAACACACGCTCGTCCGGATCGTCATGCATGCACTCTTCCTCACTCATCATCTCACTGCATGTGCGGCACAGAGAGAACAGCAGTCGCTGATGCATACGCACAGGCAAAACAGGATGGTAGAGATCGCGCGGTGGTAGAACGGTACATTTCACAAGACCTTCGACACGCGCTAGATCGTTAGTGGGTCCTGTCAGTTCTAAGCATTCCCCGCCTATATATACTTTCGGATGTCCGATAGGGTATTTACCAAATTTGCAAATATACGGGTACAGAGAGCAGACGTCTACGTAGCGTATGCGCTCCGTCTCTTTAACATCGTAGAGCGTCACCATATTCTCCGTGCGATCGCCGAAGAAAGCATCATGAGGATTTAAGGGTTCCGCAGCCGTCAACGGATGATCCCGTATGAGTTCACGAATTTCAACACTAGTTTCCAAAAGCCTGTCCCACTCGCATTCCCCAATTTCCGTTAACTGATAACCACCCGAGCGAATTCTATTAGCTATAGCAAGAGTTCTTTCTAACCGCTCGTCCATTGATATATCACCGCGTTGTTTACAGTCTCTATTGAGGGAAAAGCATTGAGGGCAGCCGTGCCAATAGCAGCCATGAAATTGTAATACGTACGCGGTATTGCCTGCTTCATAATAGCCGTCGACTAGTAAATTTTGAGGTAGTCTAAATTCGCGCGAACGGCCAGCGTGTATAATACGCTTTACAAAAGTATGCTCCATCCATACAAGCTATGAAATAGCCTTTTTTGATTGGGTATGCACCCATCTATAGCCGCCCAACGGCATAATACCTATCGTATTGTCTTTGAGGAAATTTTTCCGAAAGACCCTGAAGCAGGCCGAGGCTATCGTTGTGCTCTCGTCAAACGGACAAACCCGGCCGCTGGCTATAAACATGTCACGAAAAGCCATACACGCACGTCTCAAGATCGTGACGTCGTCCGTGCAGTAGCTTACGAGTTCCTTCGAAAAGTCAAACACGTAGTCTCTGTCTTTAGACTCGTGATACCAGGCTAAGAATTTTTCACGCTCTACGGGGCGCATCGTGTCAGGAGGATAATACTCTACGGCTGGTAGGGGGCCCAAATAATTTTGATTTTCCGGCCTGTTAAACAAATGAGGGAAAACACCTTTAACGATAGCTCCTGTGAGACCGAAGGCTTTAGGAAGCGCACTGAGAGGCATGTGAAAATAGTTTAGACTATCGAGAAAAACAAGTTTTTCAACACGCATCGAAATGATTTTCGTGCCGTTCATAATTATACTCGGCAGTTGGACCTTTTTTTCTTCAATTAAATAGCGTAAAATGAACTGCGCATCAAAGCCACCGGCATTATGAGCAATACAGATAGTACGTGAAAAATGCTCGACACGCTGCATAACAAGTTCGACCAATTGTCGTTGCACAAGCATTTCCAGTGTACTTATGTGGTAAATACGTTGTATTTTTATATAATTGTAATACCAATTTTTTGTTATAATAGTAATGTGATTTTTAAAATAAAAATGAAATATTTAGGAAAACATTAGTTCTAAGGTTTAACAATTTTGTTTACGTTTTTAGTAAACTTGCTTGGCTACTTTATAAAAAGTTATTTCACTTTTTTTGTACATTTTAATTGAAAAAATATAATAAAAGCATTCGTTAAATAAAATTAAAAAATATTTCAAGATAAATCAGAATTTTGTATATGATCAAACAAGCAATAATGTTTTCGGGGGTATTTTGTTACTTGGCGTTCTTTTTTTACTTTTTAAAGGGGATTTCATATCTTTTTGAAAGGGGAAAAATCTTTTTTTCGTTCTGCGCCAGTTCAAAGAGGAGTGAATTCAAATATCTTTTCATTACTTGGTATTATTTTTTTTCACTTTTTCAAAGATTCTAAAAGGGTAAGATTTAAACAGATAGTTAAAAAAACAGGACACGTCGTTTCTGAAAACTTGTATATTACCAAATGCTATAAATATTTTTTTTTAAGTCTTCAGTCCCTTCCACTATTAAATCGACGTATTTGCAGGGTGATTTACAAACGCCTATTAGTGAAATATTTATTCATAGTTCGCTTATTTGTATTCACATGCATGCATACAAATACAATTGTATTTACAAATATTCTGAACGTGTACAAATAAATTCACAGAAAAAAATTAGGAATACAGTAGAACCTCGATTATCCGAACCCTCAATTATCCGAACGATGGCTTAGTTTATCCGAACGCTCAATTATCCGAATGTTGGCGCGCAAGATACATTGTTGCTCGCTGCCACTGCCGTGAGCAATAATGAGCAACCCAACGCAACTTCTTCTCAAACGGCTGCGAGACTTAGCCGCTCAAAAACGCGTTACGGCCGTTCGTCAATTAAAAATGGACGATTTTATTAAAAAAATATTAAAAGAGGCATTCGACTTTTTTCAGGTGTTTAATATATACAGTAGAACCTCGATTATCCGAACCTCGATTATACGAACCCTCAATTATCCGAACGATAACTTAGTTTATCCGAACGCTCAATTATCCGAACGATGGCGCGAAAGATACATTGTTGCTCGCTGCCACTGCCGTGAGCAACAATGAGCAACCCAATGCAACTTCTCCTTCTCAAACGGCTGCGAGACTTAGCCGCTCAAAAACGCGTTACGGCCGTTCGTCAATTAAAAATGGACGATTTTATAAAAAATATATTAAAAAAAGCATTCGACTTTTTTCGGCTGTTTAATTAATATATATATATATATATATATATATATATATATATATATATATATTTTAACACCTGATATATGTATGTACATAAAAACAGTACATATATATATATATATATTAAAATTTGACATGTACTGTACTGTTTTTATGTAAAAGGTTGTTGTTTATGATCTCGTCACAAATAACCCACGTTTCGATTATCCGAACTTTTGATTATCCGAACTAGTCTCGGTCCCAATTGGTTCGGATAATCGAGGTTCTACTGTATTCACAAAAAATGTGAATATTTACAAGAAGTCCTGTGAATTAAAAAAAATTCAAATCAATATCTATGAATTGATTCACGATGAATGTATTCACAAAAAATTGTAAATACAAAAAAATTCACAAAATAAGTTGAGAATTTTTTCGTATTTAAGACAAATTAAAATCAAATTCACAATGATTAGATTAAAACGTATTCGATTAATACGTAAGAACTCACGTTACACCAAACGTGAGTTCTTACGTATTTTGAGAGAAAACATTGCGTCGAGGCGAAGAAATTTTTGCAAAAAAAGTGAGTTCCAAATATTACATCATAAATATGAAGAAATTCACAAAATGAGTTGTGAATTTCCTCAAGTTGAAGAAAATTAAAATCGAATTCACGACAATTATATTAAAATTTACGCCACAAGTGAGTTCTTATGTATTTTGAGAGAAACCATTGTGTTGAGGCAAAGGAATTTTCGCACAAAAAGTTGTGTGCAAAAATTTCTTTGCCTCGAGGCAATGTTTTCTCTCAAAATGCGTACGAACTCACTAATGGTGTAAATTTTAATCTAATTATTGTGAATTTGATTTTAATTTGTCTTAAATATGAAAAAATTCACAACTTATTTTGTGAATTTTTTTGTATTTACAATTTTTTATGAATACATTTGCATTCACAGATTTTGATGTGTATTTTTTTTTAATTCACAGGATTTTTTGTAAATATTCACTTTTTTGTGAATATTCACAATTTTTTCTGTGAATCTATTTGTATGTTCAGAATATTTGTGAATACAATTGTATTTGTATGCATGCATGTGAATACAAAAAGTGAAGTATGAATACATTTGTATTTATATTCACATGAAAATCACGATGTGAATAAATTCATATTCGTATTTATAAATAGAATTACGCCCAAGTCTGTACGTCTTAATGTTTTACTTTTTGATATACCGTCTCCATGTTTCATGAATTACGCTTTGTTTGTTGCAGCAGGAGAAAACTTTTAATTAAAAAAACTAGAGATCCATAAAAATATTTTACGAAAATCCAACTTCATTGCGTTATTTTATTTGCGTGTTCAGCGAGTGGAATGCAAATCGATTTGTTCATTGTAAACAAAAACCGGATGCACTTGGATAACGCGTCACATTTACCCTGCTGGAGGCTGCTCAAGAATACACGTCTTTCCTTATATCGTTAAGAAGCTTCGGGTCAAATGATCAAATGTTACCATTTGTTCAAATTTATATAGTGGATTCGTTACATATACTGAATGCACCCTTCAAATTTTAATATTTGATTTTAATCATTTTGAATTTAATTTTTAATTTCATAATTTAATTTTAAATTTGAATTCAACAAACAGTTTTTACATAAGAAGATGCCTAGACTCATGCTGATCGGCAGTTTTACACACGGAATAGTGTAAAAAATGTTAAGGATGTTATGAAAAAATGTCAAATCATTCAGTATATTACCAAAATTGTCACCCAAAAATTAAATGATCCGTCTACGGCATTTATTAAATATTGACTTTTATGTAAATGAAGACGTCAGTTTTTCTCCCGGCGACGAAACGGAGAGGTGGAGCGAGCCAACGTCGCATGACAGCTTAATGGCACACATGTCTCAATGCCAATGGTCACCGTGGCCGGGCCATACTTTCAATAAAGCTCATTTTCAAAGAGAACTCATCTTTTTTTTCTTTCTTTTAGACCATTGACATTTATCGTTCAAAATGAATTCGGTTGAATAAAGGAATGTAAACACCGTATAAAAATAATAGACGAAAATCAGTTATTTGTTAAATATTCGGGTTCGTGAAAGAAATACCTTAAAGTGCAGAACCATATATTTTCGAAACGCGGTTTTTTTTTTTTTTTTATTTAACACAGTCAGATTGGTACGGAAAATTTGTATATAAAAAAAACTTTTCTTTTAAACAAGCTTTTATTTAATGTACTAAAAAGTGTAAAATATTTTTTTTTACCCAGTCACCTATATGTGACTATAAATAAAAGTTTGAGGGTCCCTACGTTTCAAATGTTTGATAAATGTAATCAATTCAGTTTCATTAACCATATTTAATTTGGCACAATAGAAATTAGAGAAATTATTATCACACATTTATACTCAGTTTCAGGATTTTTATTCGAGAAATCTTAGGTTGTTTTACAGTAAATTAAAACTAAAGCCGGTCTGACAGAAAAAAGGTTTTGTTGACAATCATCTTATTTTAAATTTACATAATAGCCGATAATCACGTAACACATAAAATATGCAGCTTCAATCACACTTTCATGTTAACATTAAAAAGCGCACAATCATTCACAATCTGGCCTTCCTTGGCCAGATGGCACAATAGTTCTAAGGCCTTTTCATTTTATGAAAAATGCTAAAATTCATGTTTTAATCATTTTTATGTTATGTCAAGCTGGAAAAATGTCAAAAGGTTTCGCTGTCGCTCTCCGTACCGGAAAAGGGTTTCATGCCCAAATGTTGCTCGATTCGAGGCATCGAGTGACATGGAGTATCTGAAGTTTGGCTTTCCATAGTATTTGACACATTGAGCGCACTTGGGACGATAAACTTCAAGGCGTTGAACGACATAACCAAGGAAAGTCTTCGATGCAGGTATGGCACTCGAAGATTTCTCGGAGATGGCGGACTATCATCGTTCCATGTAGACATAGATTGTGCAGCCGCAACAATGAAATATGGTGATCACCACCGTATGAAAAGAATGGCGAGGCATATGAAAGCGCTGTCAGGCTTGAGTCTGTGAGATCGAGCCAAACATTAGGTGTTGTCCTAGAACACGATTACGCGACAATCACAGGTTCGCACCAATTTTATTCGTATGAACCCGTGATCAAATATACAGGTGTCGATTGCATCGCATGTATGTTAATTAGGCTGCCTATTCGATACCTGTATGTTTGATCACGGGTTCGTATGAACAAAATTCGCAAGAACTTGGAATGGTCGTGTAATGGCGTTCTATTTTACATGTTCTATTGGACGCCGTAGGGGATCTAGGTTTATATATCGTGTTGCACAAAGCCTTTATTTCTCATGAGAGATTTTTCAGCGATGAATAATATTTCAGGCAAAATAATTGTCAAGCTCTGCGTCAATATAAATTATACAGAGCCGAATGCATTTTCTACAAAAAAAAAAACTTCATCGTCTATGACAAGATTCTGTTCAGAAAATTTTGAAGATATGTTCATAAAATGTTAATGGAACGAGGTTATGAACACACAAATTGGTAATGACATATAGAAGCTAGGTTATGCTCTCAGGGCACACAAAAGCTACACATGCACGTCTGTCTGCAAATTTTTTAATGATTTTATATAAGCAAGTGAAAGAAATGAGCACATTCTTGTTTTTAACTTACTCTGTATCTATTTGCGTATCGTCCTCGCTGTTTCCGCGCGAGCGCCACGGCTAATATACGCATGTTAGGATCAAATAAATAATCCACACCTAAATTTGAACGACGTGAACCTTTGTTAAATAAATTTTTGGCTCTAATAAGAGCCGTTTGTTTTTTTTTCACATCCACGCTCGACTAACCGTGTTTGGTTACTCGAGCTGTCAAAGCGACTGTATTAGAATACATATATATATATATATATATATATATATATATTGCAAGCAGGGTGTAGTTCGAGTCGTGCCGTTCGAGAGAGCGGTGGCGTTGCTGTGCCTATTGCGCTAAAGTGTTAATCAATTCACAGAACGGCGTATGTGTTATGTTTACGATATGAGCCAACGACTTTATTTCATTCAATGAAAGACAATGGACGAGTGTTGAAAAATTTTTGGGGTAAAAAGTCACCCGAAAATTCGGCCGTAAATTATGACATCCCGAGATTGAGTGGACAAATCGAAAAACAGCCCGAACAAAATCGATAGGAAAAAATCACATTACATTGGTAAACTGTCATTAGATTTTCGATTTGTGGCCGCGTTTTCGCATAATATCGGAACAAAGTTAAAACGTCGTCTGCTAGAGCCCAACTTACTGTATAAAGAGTCGCGGCGTGTCGTCAGTCGGTCAGTGGCGTCGAGATCGGTGGCATCGATCAGTGGCGTAAAATTTTTTTTTTTTTTATTACTTGGCGTCAAGACGCTGCCGCGTCTCTTGATGTGCAGCGTGTGTTCGATTTTGCCAAAAGCATTTGAGACTTGCTGCGAGCCATCGAACAAAGGTGCATTCCCCCTCCCGAGCGTAAAAAATTCATAAACTACTATGGCAATACCGTGCTGCGTGAGATAATTCTGGTAGAGAGCAATCTCACGGACACCGCAGCCGTTTGACGACACTATAACTCCCGCTGCATTCGTTAATTCAAGCGCAGCGTTTTTCTGCAATGAGCCATTATTCTGCCTCATACGTTGCCAGTTTGCGTGTAAACTACCTGAGCGTATTTCACCCCGTTCGGCATACGCGCGCGCCGCCGCCAGGGACCGTGGTAAACAGAGAGTACCGGTATTGCGTATCGTGAGAATGGATTTTTTTGCTACCCCCTCATGTGTTAAGCGTTTTTTGCCAGTGCCCTCAACGCCCCTGACAATACTGGCTTTGATTATGCACGCATCGTCAATATTCAATGACGCAGCGCTCTGAGCAACGCTCATTATTAACTGCCAAGTATCATCGAACGCGCAATCTCTAACGGGTCGAAACGAAAGCCAAACGGGGCCGTGTGGTAAACTGTTCGAGGCAAACGATATATCTATGTAATCGCCAGCCTCGCAAGATGCTGTGATATACGTCAAAAGGTCACGAAACGCTCCTTCCAGCCATGGTAATAAATGGTCACCAGGTGGGGGTTGACGAATGCGTACGGTGATTTCTCGGCCTCGTAATTTAAAACGCTTGAAGTACCGACGAGCCTCCTCGATGATCTCAATACGAGCGCCCGGCGGCTGTACATCGTCGAAGGACTCATCGCGCTGCCGCCTACGGCCGAAACCTTCTTGTACGCCTGTAAAAACGAGTAGGAATGCTTAAAATTGCTTAACCATGTCAATAAGTAGGCTCAAAATGTACGTGATGTTATTGCTAGTTCTAACCATGGACGTCTACAAAGCGTCTTCATCAAACAGCAGAGATACTGATGCATAACCTGCCGTAAAATATAATAACTTACTCTCTATTTTTGCAAACAAAATCTTTCAAGTTAATATTAGCTTTGCAAAACCGATAATGTATATACCGATGCGAGTAATAAGGTGGGGTTCGTTTACTTGAGTCGTCGCTCGAACTCAAAAGACGATTTAGCCAATCGTCATCAGCACCATCATCATCACCATCACGCGATAGATCGTGTTCACCTTGCTGCTGTGGTGAGGCACCTCCAAAAGGCCACATCCATAGTTGGTTGTCCCTATGCTCTTATTCCTCAGCAGGGTGTTGCGCGTCGTTGACTATCTCGCGAGCCCATTGCTCCAGCATGATGTTGCCTCTCTCGGTTACAGCCTGATCGGCGTCATAGTCGTCGTCGTTGCCACGCTCGGGGTTATTGTCGTTAAAACGATGATTCAAATTTGCATGTGTTTTATTATTAATGTCTGAACAAAACGTGTTTTATTATTAATGTCTGATAAAAACGTATTGTTAATGTATGATAATGGCTTATTATTATTAATACTTACATTCGTTGCTGCCGGAAAATATTTCGGACGGGTGCCCCATACTGGATGTAGACGGTCGGACAAGGGTCTCAGCGTCGGAAATATCCGGAGATATATCTACCGGTGTTAGAACCGGCTGCTGTAGTACCCCTTCTTCTTCAGCATCTGATATGGGGGATAGCTGAAGGTAATCAGGAAGTCTATCAACAGTCTCCTCATTGTTGGTCGCGGGGCGTAGATCAGGACCCATAAGCGATTCAGAGTCTGTGCAATTATTGCGCAAAGGTCCTTCAATCACGGAATCTAGATGATCGTCATACACGCTTTCATCATCTCGCGCTATTTCTTCCTCCACGGCTTGCGCCCCCTCGGCGAGTGCAGCTTCTTCATCGGAGCTCGCATCATAGAGCCGACGATAATCTAGGGGTACTTCTGCATTACCACGATATCACACTTTAAAAAGATGCACGCACGCTACGGAGCACAACTTACCGTTTATTTCATTGGTGAAATTACGTGTGCGCGGAATAGTCTCAAGATTTCTGCGTTGTAATCCTTCAAACAAACATAGGCGAACCCTGTAGCCTCTAAACAGACCTCTGTTATAGGCCTTCATAAGGGCTCGCAGCGGAGCCCACCATAGCACATATTTCAAGCGCATTACGAGAGAATTTTCCGGTAAATATCGCAATTCGGTGCACCAATTATTATTACACCTTCGGGGAAGTTGTGCATTCCGCGTTTTGACTAAGCGAAGAAGATCTAAAATACACGTACGGATATTACGGCCATCCATAGCTGCTCCTGAGAAATGTATCGAGCGCTGTCTAGATCACTACTGACAGCTTTTTTCAATTGTTCAAATGCTAGCATTGTCACGAGCAATGTGTATGTGTGTGTTTTATCACACATACATGTAGCACATTCGAAGACAATAGCCTTTTTGAAAATCTCGAGATTTATTTCTCTGAGCGTGTAAACCGATATTTCGCGCAGCTGCATTTTTGCTGACTCGCGAACATTCCTGAAAGTATCTTCATCAACCTCTCCGTCGAGCGTTTATCGTCGGAGAAGTTTCATGTTAAAATCAAATCCAGAAAAATCATAGTCGAATTCAAATTCAACGTTCTCTAAGATCCTGCGCTCTCTTTTTAAAAGAGGTAGAATGAACATAAGTATGCTATGCTATATACAGGTGAGATGTTCTCGAGGATGTAGACTGAAATTCGGAATAGACTGATATAAGTATGTATGGATTCGGATCAATCTCTGAATTGTTATTCATTTTTAAATGGATACGGTAGTGAGCGATGCGCGTGCGTGTGTACAGTAGCAAACGGTCCGGTTCCCCGCACACACGTATGCTCATGCACGTCGATGTGCGCGCTCTATAGCAGGTACGAAAATCCGCACACAGAGGAGAGGCCGAGAATACAGCTTCTCCCTTGCGGTCTGCTACGAGGGCGAGCGTGTGTGTATGCACCAGCAAGCGGCTCGGTGCCACGACACACATATGCTCGCGCCCGTCGGTGTGCGCACTCTATAGCAGGTACGAAAATCCGCCCAAAGAGGAGAGGCCGAGAATACAGCTTCTGCCTTGCGGTCTGCTACGAGGGCGCGTGTGTATGTATGCGCCAGTAAGCGGACCGGTGCCACGACACACGTATGCTCGCGCCCGTCGGTGTGCGCGTTCTATAGCAGGTACGAATATCCACACCAAAAGGAGAGGCCGAGAATACGGTTTCTCCCATGTGGGCTGGTGCGCAAAAGATTTTGACAGTTATCAGCATAATTCGCAAACTCCTGCGGTGAGTTCACCGGCCGATGAACTCATCGCGGAGCGGAGCTAAACTGCATCGCATAGCTTGTACACGTGCATCTATGCCATTCAAACGCTGTGCTTACCGTCGGATGAGCTCATCGTAGAACGATCGCGTTCACCGTCGGGTGAGTTCATCGTAGAACGATGCATCGGCTACCTCGCACACGTGCAATTATGCTGACCTGTCAAAATCTGCAAAAGATGCCTTTCATACGACAGGCAGCTTCAGTTGCTCTTCAGACTCCATTGCGCGCGTTCCACCAGTCCGCGAAAAATGTATCCCGAGTGCCTTGAGCTTCCTGTGGCGCCGTTCGCGTGCCGCGGTTCCCGCGTCGAAGGCTTGTCCATATATGTACGAACAGTAGCGACGGGCGAAAGGCATGAGTGGTTGCGTGAAGCCCTGTACGCATTTTACGTGTAGCGTCGGGCAGGAGTACGCCTTCCGTTCGACGATGTTGCACCGGGAGCGTCGTGTGTGATAATCCCCGCGGGCGGTTGTGACGTGCTCCGCGGAAATATAGTGTCGTGCGACTCCGAGGGATATAGTGAAGTTTTTTTTTTGTTGACGAGGGGTACAGCGGGTACGTAGACGCGAACTCGCTGTATACCCCCGCGCCGTTTTGTGTGTTTGTCGCGGGCCTCATTATACAGTGCACGGTTTCGGGGATCGCGCATCTCGAGGCCATCCCCTTCGTCTCGGACCTGCTCGCGGATCTCGTGGAGAACCGCTTCGTCGTGGCTGTGGCCGAAAACGACACCCCCCTCCCCCGTGAGCGCATGTACAATGGGGTCGACGTCGCGACGGTGTTAATCGGGGCGTTGAACGACGGGCCCGAACCCGTCGCTTTTTACGACGCGGGGTGGCCCGACAACGGGTTCGACGACTCGTTCGAGCCGGAGGTGTGGGAGAACGAGTCGTGACACTCGTGCTAGTGTGTGCGCGCGCGCGCATGTGTGTGTGCGTGTGTGTGTGTGTATGTGTGTGTGCTCTCGAAGTGCACCGTCACCAGGAGCAGCAACGGCCTCGGTGAGTAAGATAGAATTATTTATAAAAACGATTTTTCATAAAGTAAAAAAAGGGGCCACTATGGCGAACCCTCCACTCCGGCCATCCCCCCTCCACATCCCGCGGGGCGTGGGGGGAAAACCCCACTCCATCCCCTCCACCTCGGATACTCAGGAGGGGGAGGGGTGGGGGGATAAGGACGACCATCCCCACTTAATCCCCATCACCTCGGCTACCGAGGAGTGGGGGTCGCCATAGTGGCCCCCATACTACTAATATACGCATTTGATTTTTATATGGCATAACTTTATTATCATCAACATCTAATAAACGGAAATCATTTATGTTCATATCATTATTTTTAATTATAAATAAACGAAATCTAATTTGATTAAAATCTGAATATCCATAAGATCAGTAACATTGATTTAATTGTCAGAGTTGATATAAAAAAATTCATCTGTTAAATATAAAACGTTGAATAAAGGATAGACTAGATAAATGAAAATTTATATCGGAATTAATGTTCAAACAATTTCAATATTTAGATTTTGTTGAATAAACTTATTACTCAAATTATTAATTAATAAGGAAAAAATAATATAAATAATTATAATCGTAATTAGCAACAACATTATTAATGAATGATCATAAATTTGTTTTCAGCTTTCTATAAATTGTGAATTAGCATCTTATATATTAATGATTGATTAGGTAGAAATGTCCTTAATTTTGAGTGAATTAATTGTGGCATATTAAAGGAAGTTAATTAAATCTATGATTTAATGGGGGGGGGGGGGGGGTAAAATATTCTTAGTCGTTTAATTGAAGAAACTGTATACATTGAAAAAAGATTTAATTGTTGAGGTGGTCGTCGTTCTCATAATGGAAAAATAAAATATATAATTTTCAATATTGAAATTCAAGGTTCTATCAACGAAAACATACTTTAAGTTATATATGAATCAGGATAAACAGGATATCGTCGAGGTAATCCATTTAGACCCAAAAATCGTTGGGGGAAAAAAGTTAAATTAGCTCGAAAAATATTCTATACCATTGAATTTTAAATATTTTTTTATGTAATCATAGTCCGCTTATTAATGGATATCGATAAATAAGAACTTCTATAATAGCAAATACGGCTCCCAGAGATAATACATAATGAAAATGAGGTACTACATAATAAGTATCGTGTAAAGTAATATCACTTGATGAATTACCTAGAATTACTCCAGTTAATCCTCCAATTTCAAATAAAAATACAAATCCTAATCTTCAATGGTATATATGCTTTATTCGTTCCCCGTAGGGTTACAAAGGCCTCCGTTTCCCCTCCACCCTTACATTATTCCTTACACTTTCCTTATTCTACTTAACCTATCTTACATCTATTTCGCCGCTGTCTCTCTCTCGCCGCCGCCTGCGCCACACCGCCTTAATCCTACTTTTCTTTATCTCGCTCGCTCCCTTAATGCTACTCCTCTCTCTCTCTCTCTCTTCACCCCGCCGTCCGACATCCGTTTCCTCCTCTCACTCCATTCCTCTTTCACTCCGTTTCGTTCACTTCTTCTCCTTCCCCTCCCTCCCTTTCCCTTTCCTTCCTCCTCTCTTCCAGTCTCTTCATCCATCCCGCCCCCTGCCCTCTTCGTCCAAGATCTCTATTATCCTTACTCCTATCCCTCTTTCCTCCCCATCTCCTCCACCGCACCTATCCACCACGTATTCCCACGATTCCATCTCTTCTCCACATATCCTACATTCCCTCTCTTCCTCCTTCTCCCAGTATTTTCCTGCTCCCATCTGGTTCCCCATCCTGAATCTTGCCACTCTTCTATACCGCTCTTCCCCCCATCCCGCTTTCAGGTACCCTGGAAGCCCTCTCACTCTTACCTCCTTGTACCATCTGTTGTACCTCCTTGTACCTCGACTCCATTATCTTTTCCCACCTCTCCCTTTTCTGCTCTTCTCTATCCTCCTCCTCCTTCCTCTCGTACCCCTGCTCTTCTTCTTCCCCCCCCCCCCCAATCCTCCTGAACTCCTCCCTGCCTTTCTCCCATTTCGATCTCCTGTGATCACCTCTTCTCTCCCTTTCCCTGATCTCCTCCCAGCACTTCCTTGCCCATTCGCTCCCTCCCCCTTTTATTAGTTTTTCCTCATACTTCCACGCTCTTCTACCTGCTCTCGTTCTTATCTTGTCCCTGTTCAGCTCCTCCCTCACCAAATACGCTGGCGTTCCCCATTCGAGCCCCAATACCTACCTCCTATATCTCTCCTGCATCGCTTCCATCGCCCCTCTTTCTTCCCATCCCCAGATCTCTACCCCATAGCCCATCACCGTCCACACCAAGGTATCGAACAGCCACATCCGCCTTCCCACGTCTTTCCCAAATTCCCTTTTCCCTATTCCCCACACCTGCCTCATCACTGTTCCCGCCTTTCTTACCCTGTCTTCCATGTGCCCCTCTGGCCCCCGTTCCTCCTGAACATGTACCCTAGGTACTTGAATTCCCTTACTTCTTCCAGCTCTTCCCCTCCTCATTTCCATATATTTTTCTTAAACCTCCCCCCTCCTGTCCTGAACCTCATCACCTTAGTCTTCCCCACGTTCACCTCCAGCTTCTTGCCCTCGAAATACCTCTCCAGTCTCCTAATCATGTTCCGCATGTCCTCCTCCCTTTCTGCCAGCACCGGCTCGTCATCCGCGTACGCTAGTGAGAAAATCTTCTCCCTCCCTATCTTTATCCCCCCCATTCCCCTTTTTTCAATTCCTCTTCGAGATCCGCCGTCAGAACATCGAACAGGAGCGGGCTTAGCGGGCCTTACCCCTTTCTCCACCCAAAATTCCTCTCCTGTCTCCCCCCTACCTTCACCCTGCTCTTCGTCTCCTCGTATATTTATTTTATCCTTTCCCTTAGCCCTTTTCTTATTCCTCTCCTCTCTAAC
Organism: Ophion obscuratus; assembly: GCA_964007375.1. Classification (NCBI taxonomy): domain Eukaryota; kingdom Metazoa; phylum Arthropoda; class Insecta; order Hymenoptera; family Ichneumonidae; genus Ophion; species Ophion obscuratus. The sequence continues at coordinate 15,864,217 of OZ023316.1, read as the reverse complement.
GCCACCAACATTCCCTTCCTTTTCTCCACCTGCCTTCCTATTACGTGATTCAGGACGTAGATGTTGTCAATTGTTCCCATTCCCCTTCTGAAGCCGGTTTGATTTTGTGGCACCGCTCCTTTCCTCTCCACTTCTTCTTCTAATCTTTTTGCCAATACTGCCGCATACATTTTTTCATCTCCTCTCATCGCTTTTCCCTCCTTGACCCTTTCTACCGCCTTCCTTATTTCCTCTTTCCCTAATTTCTCCTCCGTGTCTCCTCTTCTCTCTCTCTGCCCCCGCTTCCTCTCTTCCTTCCGTTCCTCCCAACAACTTGATAAAATATCTTTTCCATTCTTCCGCTTTTATTTTCTCCCCCACTCTTTTCCTTTTCTTTCTTCCCCCATTCACTATTTCCCACACCTTGTTCTCTGTCTTCGCTTCCGCTATCTCTCTTATTCTCCTTTCTCTTTCCTCCTCCTTCTCCCTCATGCCCAACTTTCCGTACTCTCTTTTCTTTTCTCTATAAGGCTTTTTTGTGCTTTTTCCTTTTCTCCATTTCCTTAGCTCTTCCCTCATCTCCCCCTTTTTCTCCCTGCATTCTTCATCCCACCACCCTCCCCTCGTCGCTCTCCTCTCTTTGCCGACTTCCTCCTCGCCTGCCTTCATGGCCTCCTTCATTTTCCCTGTTATTTCTTTCACCACTTCTTGGACCCCTCGTCCTTCCACTCCTGCCTCCTTTATCCTTCTCCCATATTCCTCCTTCATCCTTTCCGACCACTTGCCACACCCTTCTCTCCTTTCCCCCTTCCCCTGTCTTCTCCTTTCCCGCTTTCCTCTTTTCATCGTCACTATCACTGGGTGATGATCCGACTGAACGTTATTCCCTTTTTATTATCCTTATACTCTCTACCCCTTCCCTCGTTTCATTCTCCCCCAACACATAATCTATTACCGTGTCCCCCCGCCCCCCTGTGTATGTGAATTCCCCGTCTTCGTCCCCTTCTTTGTTTCCATTTAATATTTCCCACCCTGTCTCGTCTAGCACCTTTATTAACTTCTTCCCTTCCGTATTTACCGTCTTGTCTTTTGATCTCCTGCCTTCCTCCTCCACCCCCTTATCCTCCCATCCTCCTCCTACCTCTTCTGCTGTTCTTGCGTTGAAATCCCCTCCGATTATGACCCTTCCTCCTTCCTTCTGCTTTTCCATCCATCCTTTTAATTTCTCCGTTTTCCTCTCTATGTCCCCGTTCACATACACTCCAATTATGGTCCATCTATCCGCCCCTGCTTCCACCTTTACCCCCATTATCCCCTCTTCGTCCCTCCTCTCTCCCTTTATTTCCGCCTTCATCTCCATCCTCACCCCTATCACCATCCCTCCCATTGCCCTCCCTCTTCTATTTATTATTCTCGCCCATTGTGTCATCCACGTGTATCCCCTAGGAAGCCTTTCTCTTATTCTAGCCCATCCTTTTTCCTCTACCCATGTCTCCACCATCACCACCACCTCCCAATCCTCCAGCCCCCTCCAAAACCCCTTGTCCTTGTTTGTGAGACCTGCTACTTTCCAAAACGCCACCTTCCAGCTCCCCCCTTCTTTTCCTTTCTTTTTTCCCCTCTTTCCTTTCCACTTCTTCTTCTAATCTTTTTGCCAATACTGCCGCATAAACTTTGTACAGCGAGGGCAACAACGTCACCCCCCTGTACTACTCTACCCTCGTTCCTTGCCCCTTTTTCATTATTGGCACAATTATCCCCTCCTTCCACTCCTCTGGCCATCCTTCCCCCCTCCACCCCTTCCCGCAGATTTCCCATGCCCACTCTATCGCCTTCTCTCCTACTCATTTCCATGCTTCATTTGGGATTTCATCTCCTCCCATCGCTTTTCCCTCCTTGACCCTTTCTACCGCCTTCCTTATTTCCTCTTTCCCTAATTTCTCCTCCGTGCCTCCTCTTCTCTCTCTCTCTCTCTCTCTCTGCCCCCGTTCCATCTCTTCCTTCCGTTCCTCCCAACAACTCGATAAAATATATTTTCCATTCTTCCGCTTTTATTTTCTCCTCTACTCTTTTCCTTTTCTTTCTTCCCCTATTCACTATTTCCCACACCCTTTCTCCGTCTTCGCTTCTGCTATCTCTCTTATTCTCCTTTCTCTTTCCTCCTCCTTCTTCCTCTTGCCCAACTTTCCGTACTCTCTTTTCTTTTCTCTATAACGCTTTTTTGGGCTTTTTTCTTTCCTCCATTTCCTTAGCTCTTCCCTCATCTCCCCCTTTTTTTCTGTTCTCTACTCCCCACCGCCTCCATTTCCTCTTGTCTTCTTCCCTCCCCTTCTTCCGTCTCTCTTTCCTTTCCCCTCCAGTCCCTCAGTACTTCCCTACTCTCGTCCCAGAACCACGTGACCCCCTCTATTATCACCTTCCCGTACCCCAGCTTTACCCTCTTCCCTTCCTTTCCTCTTCGTCCCCTATTCTTCTCAGTCTCCACTGCATCCTCCTTTCCTTCCATGTCAAATCGTCCTCTATTCTTTCTCTCCTCCCTCTTAATTCCCTTTTTCTCCTCATCACCTCCTTCCTCCCCTCTATTTCTTCCATTCTCACTTCTATCATTCTCTCCTTTCCTTATCCTGCCCCATTCTTCAGCTCTCTTACCCTCTCCACTCTCCCTTCCGCTCCTATCTTCTCCAGCACCTCCACCACCGCTTGCCTTATCGTTCCTTCCCTCGTCGCTCCCCTTATGATGAAGTTCCTTCGTCTTTCCTCCCTCTCCCTCCAGCCCTCTCCTGTCGCCCTCCTTCTGGCCACCTCTGTACCTTTCTGCTTTTCTGAAAAGCCTTCTCTCCCTCCTGTTCTTTTTCCTCCGTCCGTTCCCTCTTCCTCTTCCACAATTCGCTTATCTCCCCCACGCTCGTGCTTCTTTCCATGTGGAGCCTTTCCGCGTTCGTTTTCCTTCCCTTCCTTTTTGCTATCTCCTCCTCCTCTCTCCCTGCCTCCCCCACTCGCCCCCTCGCCTCTTCGCGCTCCTCCTTACCTTCTCCCTCTTGAAGTCTTGAAGTTTTGGAAGTGAGTTTGTTTATCGACAATCAAGAGACGCGGCAGCGTCTCGATGAGGCAGCGTCTCGACGCCAAATTATTTGAAAACTAATTTTTGTCATGTGGAGATATATTGAATTACAACTGTATGTGTATCTATATACACTATATGTGTATGTGTATGATACTGCATCGATGTCCGATTTCGAGCACTCGATGTCACGAAACAAGCGTAGAAAGAAATCTCCGAAATTCTGGGCGAGTGCATTTTTGGTTGAAGATCATGTTTGAACTAGATGTTTTTATAGAATTAAAAATTTCAATACATTAACATGTAATAAAATAATAATTGTCATTAAAATTCAGATATGGACCCGAAAGTTGTGCAAAAGAAATGGAAGAATCTACGGGATACGTTCAGGAGAAAGCACCAGGAGCAAAATATCTATGTTCCCAATGGATGCGGAGCAGGTAAACGGCGGGTACAATGGAAATGCTATTATCACCTGGAATTTCTACTACCAACCATACAGTTTCGAAAGTATGTTTACCAATTCGTATTTGAATATGCAACATGAACATAATTTCATGTTTCGATAACTCTTCCTCGGAATAATTGAAATATCTTACTTTTATACGATTCAGAACGATCAGCAACTTGAGTGGATTGTCACAGGACAATTCAGATGCGGGTAAGGAAACAGTCAGAACGCCGCTGCTGACGGTTTCCCCACCACCGTCGTCGCAGTCTACGGAAACTGCAGGAACGCTAAGTATGTACACTGCTATCTTCTTGTAATGTTAATTAGGAATTATAATGCGCAACGCCTTAACAACTTTTTAAAATAAATAATCTATAATTTAACAGTGCAATCTGACTTGCTGACGGCTTCAACATCCTCATTTTCCCAGCCTTCAGGACGGACAGTATTGCAAGGACGTACACTGCGATGTCGTTTTATTATTTATAAAAAAACTAATTTGTAATGATTCAACCATTTCTTAGTGAGTAATTTATAATTTATTATGATTGCCTTATTAAATAATGTTATTATGTTTCACAAATATATCAAAACCAAATAGATATACTTTTTTACTCAAAATTGATTTTGCACGATTGAGATTACATGTATATATTTCACATTAAAATTATCTTAGGATCACTCTTAAGGAAAAAATCGCCATCGCCCATATGTTCGCCCGAGATGCCTCGCCGTTCAGCGTCCCGAATAGGCCGTCCCCTTCCATTAGCCCGGCTCTATCACCGTCGTGGGATATACCAGGAAAACGCAGGCGGAGTTCATCAGGAGAGTCAAATGACTCTCAAATGAAATGAATGCGTGAGGAAAAACACTTTGAAACACTTTGAGGCATTCTGCAATTATCTGCAGTGCCGGTTGGAAAAATTGCAGCGAAAGTATTTTATGAAGATCACAAATAGCATCTTGCTCGAACTTATGAAAGTAGAAGCAGAGCAAATGGAAGAAAACGGATAAAAACAGTTTTTTATTAGAATACATCTTTTACGATTATATAACGCTTATAATTAATTATTTTTAATTAAGAATGTTACACCTAATTAAAAATATTCTTCCACGTATTTATTGAATTATAAAATATACCAAGTTGCAAATTTTTACACAAATCTTTTCATTGATGAGCAATATAATCCCCCTGCCATGGAACAGCTCCAGTAACAAGGAAATATTTAGTAAAGTTATCACGAACAATAGCTACGTCTCGAGCATGAGTGTTGCTTCCGACTTCTGTTAGTGGTCGGAACTCAAAAGGCCTCGCGTCTTCTCGCCATTCACCGAGACTTATTGCTCCATTTGGCTGTACAGAGTCAGCAAAATTTGCCTCGCAGCATCGCGGTTTATTCATAAAAAAATTATGCAAGACAATGCAAGCTTCAATATTTTTTTTCGTAGTTTGTAATGAAGTTCTTATAGATCCACCAAATATTCCCCATCGTGCTACCATTATACCATATGCGTTTTCGACAAGTCTTCGAGCTCGACTCAACCGGTAATTAAATATCCTTCTTTCGTTGGACAGTTTTCTGCGTGGATAAGGCCGCATTGTATAAGTAGTCAGCTGAAAGGCCTCGTTAGCTACTAACACATGAGGCATAGGATTTTCGAGACCGATGATTGGCGAAGGTACCATTAAGCTGTTTTGCGCAAATAATTGTCCCACGGTGGAGTTTTTAAAAACTCCACCGTCACTATGTCGACCTTCAGCTCCAATGTCGACAAGAAGGAAGCGATATGATGCTGAAGCTATAGCCATTAAATTTATACTGTGACTTCCTTTGTAATTATGGATAGTTGATCCTGATTTCGGTGGCGCCTGAAAGTTGGAAAATTCACATTGCAAGGATTGTTAATAACGGTTATTAAACTAATCAAAGTTTTTTTTTTACTACTGTGTACTGATAGTAAACCAAAATCTTCAACAGCTAAACATTTCGTTTTCCAAATTGTTATTGGGACATGAATATGTAGTACAAATCTCGATACATTATCTTGCGATAAAAATTCATATCAATTAAAATAGATTCACCTTTATGATGACATGCTTACCATCCACTACGCCTATACAGTGTGTCAAGTTCCAGCGCTCATAGCATTCCTTTGCGACTTTCATCCAATTTTCTCCACTTGGTACAAACTTTTGACTTTGTAGCACGTCCCACAGGGACTCACAAGTGTCTTCAATAATTGCTGACACCGTGCTGCATCCAGTGCGAAAAGCTACAGCTATCGAAGTCATTTTATCTCCAGTGGCTAAATGCCTGCAAGATATTATGAAAAAAATCATTCAGCGTGGCATGTTGCATGATGCATAGATATTAATAGTTATTCTTTTTATTCATCCTTAAATTTCAAGAGCATACCTAGCGAGGAGAAATGGGATGCCTAAAATTAGTTTGCATTCTCTGTAATTGTGGCCCAACAATCGAAAGTAGTTCGTTGAAGACCTCAAATGTCATGCGGCAATACATAAAATGGTAATCGGCATCATGCAGCCTCATCTCATTAATTAAATTATTGCCATCCCCTTGGTCATTCCGACGTTGGTTTATCGGACGAACCCACCATGGACACGCAGTTTTATTTCTTGCGTCTTCTTCCTGATCCTTCAAGTATGCGTAATAAGCTAACGTCAACCGTCTCTGATTATCACTCAAAACCCACCTCTTTCGGGCACGTAGACATATTATCACTAAAAGCTGTTTTCGATTTCGTCTATAATAATTAGCTAGATCCATGGCTTGCGATAATCCTGCAATAAACAAATAAAATATTTGTAATTATTAAGGTTATATTACTTTCAAGTTACTTAGTTTACTTCGTAAATGTGCAGTGTTTACATTAAAATATATATTCCAATAAAACGTTTATCTGATTATTTTTAAGTTCTAATGTTCTGTCAGTAATATTGGAGTAAACGAAACAATTTTTTAACACTTCACGATTTGTTCTTCGCGTAAACTTAGTTTCAATCTCTGCTGTGACGTTTGTCGCTGGCGTCACTTCTCGCTCGTCGCTTGCAGTGTGAACGTAGGAAAATAAATTTTCCTACGTTCCTAATTTTACATCCTCAAACTGTTATAATTTCCGTGATTTTGAAGCTAGACACTTCTTCCGATAGATTCATGTCAAAGTCAGCTATTTTTCGGCGAAACTGAAACTACAGGTTTCCATTTTTTAAAAAGATTTCACGTCTCCGTAAACTTTTAATGTTTTGTTTAGTAATATCAATAATTGGGTTTTTATTAACGGGTTTAACATTCATTATTTTACCAACGACTTCGTCGCCTCGTGTCTCTGTGCGGTGTCGGGTGTCGAAACGCCGATAGTGAGACCGCATGTACCCGATCGAATTCCGCTGATCAAGCATCGCCTAATCCGCGGAGTTCGACCGTGGGACTTCAGGAGCGAGCAACGTTCCGTGGACGTGGTCAAAAACCCCCACCGGAGTGATAGATACCGAGTTAACATCGGTCCGGTGGCGGTGACTATTTTTAGTTCCCATCTAGCCACGGAAGTAACCTGGTGTTAGGGTACAACTCCGGTCGAAAGCAAGTCGCGATCCCTGACTCCCGCGTCTTCACGGATTCGCGTCCGTCAGTCTACGGTCGTCAAATCGGTCTCGCGAGTACCGCGTCCCTTGGTTGTTTCCTGGGCACAGATTCCCACTCGCGCACAAAGCATTCCGCGACAACCATAATTCCCTTGCATTTAGGAGGTGGATAGTATCCCCCAGTGAAACCGGTGCAAAAGGTGGTTGCACAGGATTGTGAGACTTTTGCGTAGTCGACACCGACGCGATAGAGACGCATTAATTATTAAGTCTAATTTCATTCTATCAAATTGCAAACACAACTCAAGCCGTGCCGTTTAATCAATGTGTATCGAATCTACCAGTTCTTTATTGTTAAAATTAGTGAGTGTGTATGTGTCTGGTGTGTGTGTGTGTGTTTACTCGTTCAGGAATCAACAAATTGTAAGTCGGCTACGATTAATAAATAATAAACCACGTTGTAATCGGAAGCATTAAAGTATTCTGGCATCCCCCCCCTTTATCCTCCCAGAAAACTTGGGCCCGTATGGGACAAGCAGAGCAGCCCACAAAATAATATTTCACTCGGGAAACCCGGAGTACCGTTCGGTACGTAACAAAATGGTGGCAGCGATGGGATATCGCTACTGATGGTTCTCTGATAGGATTGGTGCCAAAATCCCCGCTTGTTCATTTAATTGTAAGGTTTCCGAAATACAGTGTTTCCTCCATGTTCGGATTCATTCTTGAATTTCTTTCAATAATATATATTTCTAAATTTCCAAATTTTTCAATTGAAAAAAAAGTCCGTAACTAAATTTATATTCCCTCATTTATATTGAATTTAAATTACCGCCCCATTGGCTATCGAAATCCCTTCGCGACCGATCATGGCAAATCCAACCTTGCCAGGGGACATGTCCAAAATAATGTCCACCTCGATCGACCCCATCGCGAAGACCATGGTCAGGTCCTTTCAGCGGGCCCTGCCAACACGCCTAGCGGAGTTGCTAGTCGTAGCAGCACCTAAAACTCTAAAAGACGCGGTTGAACTCGCAGAGCGAATCTCGGACTGTGGATCCTCATACGATACCCACGAACAAAAAAAAATCGAGGAGTCCCGGTCATTGAATCGCGATACCCTCGCGTTAATTGCACAAGGCGGGCCGAAAAGATCGTAATCGTGCTCCCCCTCACCCAGCCACCATCGGGAATCGACACCTCCTCGCCCTCAGCAATGGAGCCCAGAACGTCCTAAGCCAGCCGGGATTCTTAGGAGGTGAGAGTCACCACCGGTCGCGGTTCTGGTCGCGGTTCTGGCTGCGCTTGCTGCCCCTGGAATAAGTGGGCCACGCCTAGCCAGGAATCGAGCGACGGCTGCAATCAACGCTATTGTTGTGCTCGAATAAGTGGCTGCGACTGTTGCCCGTGGGTGAGGATGAAGCGCCGACTCTCCGACGCAGGACGGGACATACCACCCGTGCGTCGGGACGAGTCACCGCGCGCGACAAGCCCGGAGCCTTTAAGCTCCAAGGGGGCTCGTCGCGGGGATGCGGCGAGCCAAACCTGCCCGCGCGCGACGAGCACCCAAGCCGGAAATGCAGGTGTGAGGTCCAGAGACCAGCGGAAGTAGAGCCTCAAGAAGGACTCGGATCGGGCGATGAGCGACCGACCTCACCGTCGGAAACGGAGGACGAAGTACAGTCCCCCGTAATAAAATTGTCAGCGTCCGAACTCAGAAATAAAATTAAAAATGTTACTGCGATACGGGTTCCGCCCTCAATTTTATTAAAATTGGCGCCCTTCAAGAGGGCATAAGTTATGACCCCGGGAAGTTGTGTGAATTTACGGGCCCTTCGAATGAGAAGTCGTGCTTCTTGGGCACCGTTAACCTAATAATTAACGGTGTAAGCCATACTTTCCTCGTGGTTTCGGAGTTCGCGACGGAAAACAATGGCCTACTCGGTAAGCTCTTTTTCCGTCGCGAAAAGGCAGAACTATCCTTTCACCACAACGCACTCCTATTGGCAAGTGATCCTATACGACCGCGTCACTTCGTAACTTCCGACACTGAACACCCCCGGTCAAATAATAACTCACCCTCGAAGAACATACTAACCATCCGGGCACGAACACGTAGACCACTGGCTATCCCTGTGACCAACTCCGGCGTAAGGGAAGGATACCTGCCACGGATTGTGACAGAGGACGGCCTTTACATCGGGGATGCGTTGGTCCGTCAAAAGAACGGCTTATGTCACGTGCTCGCGATAAACACCTTAAATCACGACATAGACATTGAGGTATCTCGCCAAGAGATACTCTCATTCGAATTCTGCGACGTAGGCTGCAGTCATAATGACTCGACGGATGACACCGCCGACCCACCGCACGATCGCGTTGCAGCAGTGATGACGGTACTGCGATTGGGCGGGTTGAACGAACTTGAGCGTCAACACGTTCTGAGTATCGGTGAAGAAAGCCCTACTCAATTTAAACTTCCCGGAGATGGCCTTGGGTGTACAAGCCTGGTTGCCCATCGTATCCCAACTGTGGACGACCGACCCATCAACACTCGGAAGTATCAATTTCCCACTATACACCGTGAAGAAATCGATACACAGATCCAGAAAAGCTCGATAATGGAATCATCACCCCTTACAATACCCCTTACACCCCGTACAACTCTCCGGTATGGATCGTACCGAAGAAACCCGATTCACAAGGTCGGCCGCGGATGCGAATGGAGAAACATTTCAGGAAGCTTAGCGAGAAAACAATTTCTGACGCCTACTCACTACCAAATATACTGGATATATTGGATCAGCTGGGCGAAACAAGATATTTCTCGACATTCGATCTGGCGAGCGGCTTCCAACAGATTCGCATGGACACTCGGAATAGCGAAAAGACTGCGTTCTCTACGCTTAACGGGCACTATGAATACGTTCGAGCGCCTGAAGGATTAAAGAACGCCTCCGCCACGTTCCAGCGATTAATGGATAGTGCACTCCGAGGCCTGCAAGGTGCCGAATTGTTCGTGTACCTTGACGACATCGTAGTATTCGCCCGATCGCTGGAAAAACACGGGAAGAAGGTCCGTCGCCACATGAATCGTCTGCGGGATGCAAACCTGGTACTCGAGCCGGATAAGTGTGAGTTCCGCAAACGGGAGGTATGCTATCTCGACCACATAGGGCGAGACGGGCTGTAAAACGTTTCCCGAGTCCGAAAACAGCCAAAAATGTTCGACAATTCCTTGGACTCGCCGGGTATTACCGAAGATTCATTGCGAATTGCTCGGGCCGGGCGAAGCCGCTTTCTGACCGGCTAAAGAAGGGGAAGGGCTTCGCTTGGTGAAAGGAACCGCGCCGCAGTTTCCGGGACTTACGAAATGCTCTGTGCACGGAACCTTTCCTGCAATACCCCGATTTTAACCGTCCATTCACCCTCACCACGGATGCCTCCGATTCTGCAATCGGAGCCGTCCTGGGCCAGGAGCGAGATGGGCTTGATCTATCGATCGCCTATTTTTCTCGCATCCTCTAGCCCGCCGAGGTGAACTATGGGACGACCGAGAAGGAATGCTTGGCGGTGATTAAGGCTTCAGAGCACTTCCAGCCATATCTCTACGGCCGGAAGTTCAGATTTATCTCGGATCGTGAGCCCCTTAAATCGATCGGCACAATGAACGATCTTGGTAAGAGGTTAGTCCGATAGAGACTGAGCTTTAAAAATTACGACTACGAGTTTGTTTATAAACCGGGTCGATTAAATTTGAACGCCGACGCACTCTCCCGGAGTCCCATAAACCCGCTGTCCTCAGAGTCAAGCGACTCCGAGTGGTCGGAGGATACGGCTGTGATGCTTCCCATCCAAAAGGGGAGACCCAGGGCACGCTCCGATTCCCAGAACCCGACGCCGCCGTCGAAGAACACGACGTCAGCCTCGACGCAGTGGAACCGAAGGATGCCTCCTCCTCTGGATGTGAGTGCCGTTGCGACCCGTACGCGGCTTCGAATCGCCCCTGCGACCCCGTCGCGGCCGGCCCCGAAGTATTCGGAGATATCCGAGGCGAGCTCGGCGGAGGAGGGGCGGCCGATACAACAAATGCACCGGAGTATGTTACCCGCACCGCTCCTCCCTCCCAAACGACCTCTAAAACGACCGTCGGCACCACCCGTCCGGCCAATGAAGGATCCGCCAGCGCAAACCGCGAGTGACCCCTCCCGGTCGGACGAGTACGCGGTTGCTGTCAGTCCTCCTCCTAGCGATACGGCAGACAGCACCCCCGTAGAGGAAATGGTCTCTGATGAAGACATCACCGTCCTTAACCCTCTACAATACTCGATTGCAAAATTTGACGAGTCGCTACAGCAACTCGAGAGTAGATTCCACAAGACCGATGACCTCCCTCCAGGCAAGGAAGAAATATTGCTCCTGGGGCATATCTCGGAGGGAGAGGAAATAGACGAGGAGGTCCAAGGCGTCTTGAACGAGTTGGATCACTTTCACGAGGACGGTACGGATGCAGAGCTCAGTCGTCGCATATCAGGGCTATCTGAAAGGTTTCAGCCAGCCCGTTACGAGGAGCTTCTGAAAAGGACTAGTCAGCTCGCTCCCTATGCGCTGAAACGGATCGAGGGGGACAGTGAAGCGGACGACGAAAGCGAGGCTATGGAACTCCCTATAGCAGCGTCTACAGTTTTGCATAATTCTGCTAGAGACGAAGCCACGGCCCGTGCAGGCCCGCTCCTCTCCTCCCCACAGGCAGCGTCGGCACTGCTCGATCGACTATTCTCCGAGCGAGACAGGGCGATGCCCCCGCCGGAGATATCCCTTAACCCGACGCACGCTCCCATCCCGTGTGCGGTGGAGAGTAAGAGCGGTACGGGTGAGCCGGTCGAGCCCCCGCTGCCCTTCCTTCCTCATCAAACACTGACGGTCTCTGCATCATCTGCTGGGGCTACGAGGCTGTCTTCCGTGCGAGAGGGAGGGAGTGAGGTTTCTCCGAAAGCCCAGCGGCCGTCATTGCCGACGTCATCGCTGCGCTTCAGCCTGTTGGACCCCTCGACGCACCCTGCGAAAAGAGAGATCGCAACCGAAGGAACATATAACGGATTATCCAGAAAAATCGAGGGGCCGACGTCCCGCATTGTTGGTGATTGTGACTGCCTTACGGGCAGGCGCGATAAATATGTCCACTTCGCCTCCGCCGACGGCGAGCTGGTAACCCCGATTAGAAAATTATTATCCGATCTGGGTATCCTGGATCCAGTGATCCAGCTGGCGCCGGTTCCCTCGTTCCGAATTTCGCGGCATGGCGATTTCACCAACGACCTGCCGCGAGACACATTTTTGCCAACGCTCCATTCTGTGTTCCCGGACATGAGAACGAGCATAGCCATATTCTACGGAAAAATAAAGGTGCCGTCGCCCGAAGATAGGGAGGGCATCATTACGGAGTCTCACTCGAGTCTCATTGGGGGCCACAAGGGCGTAACCAAATCGAATCGTCTGATTCGAGAGAGATTCTACTGGCCCACCGTGCGGAATGATGTGCAAAACTTTATTCGACGCTGTAAAAGCTGCCAGGAGCAACAGCTCGTTCGTGTGAAAACGCGCGAGCCCATGCTCATAACGGACACGCCAGTAGACACCTTCGACAAGGTATTTTTAGATACTGTCGGCCCACTGCCTATCACCCCGCATGGGAATAGGCATATCCTGACAATGCAAGATCAGCTTTCGAAGTACTGCCTCGCGGAGCCAATACCTGATATAAAGAGTGCAACCATCACAGAGGCGATTGTTCGCCCCCTTTATAACCAATTCGGTGCTCCGCGAGCTATTTTAACTGATCGAGGCACTTCGTTCACAAGCAACTTGCTTCACGAAGTCTTAAAGATTTATAAGGCGAATCATTTGACAACTTCGGGGTATCGTCCTCAGACGAACGGCTCGTTAGAACGAAGTCACATCGTGCTAGCGGAATACATCAAGCACTACGTTGACAAATACGATGATTGGGACCGGTTACTGCCGTTTGCCGAATTTTTCTACAACACGAGCGTGCATGAACCAACAAACTTCACGCCGCATGAAATCGTGTTCTGGAAACCCGCGCGTCAGCCGAGCCAATTCCCGACCGACGACAGGCTCCTCAACTTAAACTCCTTCGTCGGCGAGCTCGTTAAGCGCCAATCAGAGATTCGCGAGATCGCCGGGGACAACCTGAACCGCTCGAAGGAACGGTCAAAGACCTACTACGACAGAGGATGCCGTCCTTTCAAGGGCAAGGTAGGGGATCAGGTTTTCGTGAAGGAGCCGCGTAAGGGAAAATTCGACAGACAATACCACGGCCCCTATAATATATAGCCGATCACGGATGGGAGTAATGTCATTTTGGAGACCGAAAGTGGGGAGAGATTCCGCAAACATGTCGATAAGGTTAAGCTAGCGCACGCGTAGGAACATTCAGTTAGAATAAGCCGCCGAAACGTCTGTTACGTCTAGATGCGGAACCTCTACTCCGTCCTTCTGCTGAGTTGAAAGTCGCTTTTCGGTACGCTCAACGAGGACGATGCCCATTACATCACGGAGCAGATCGACAAACTATTCCACGATCAGAGTCGGATTACGCAGTTGGTGGGACTTCGAATGCACATCGTATCAACCCACCTCCAAACCCTGCAGCGAGAACACGCCGAGGAGACCCGCCGTGTCAATGACGTGTATGGACTCGTGGCACGGGTGCATCAGGAATTGCAGGCCTTGACCAACCAGTCCGCTCTGGGCCAGTACAATCTGACTCTCACCAACTACGCTAATCGAGTGGAAGCAAAACTAGAACGATACATCGACGCGTGTTCCCGGTACGTTCGGACCATTGCCGCGGTTGCCGAAGGTCGACTCGACCCCGAGGCGGTGACGAGGGACCAACTAATGGCAGTGGCGAAGGAGGTACTACTCAACGCCGGAGGGGTGCAGTTCCCCCTCCCCCTGGACCACTTCCGCCCGGAAAATATCGCGGCCCTAGTCCAAACGGACCTACTGTCCTACCGGGATAAGGTGTTGATTGTAGCGCACATCCCGCTACTTGACCGCACTACGTACGACCTCTACCGGATGCATCCCTGGCCGGTGCCGCAGGCGTTCAACAATGGGGCGGGGTCTGCCCATGTCCTCCCTGTGGCTCACTATATCGCCATCGCCAGTGACCACCGTACTTACTTCGTCGCCGACCAGGAGTATGACTCAGGATGTAGGAAGAATGGACGCCGCCTAATCTGTTCCGGCGGGACGCCGACACAGATTGCACTCTTATCCAAGGTCTGCGAAGTGCAATTGTTGATGAAACCCACGGACGAGGCGTTCCAACATTGCGACGTACGGGTACATCCGGATCACTCAGACTACTGGAAGTACCTACCAACCCAAGGAGGATTGCTGTTTTTTCTCTCTTGCCCGGCAGCCCTCCGTACAGCCTGCTCGGAAAGGCCCGCGAAGTAGTCGTACGAGGGGCCGGAATACTACAACTCCGCTCTAATTGTGTCAGAACAACGCGTACAACTACCCTCACCAGCCTACGGGTGTATGCGAGTCGAGAACAGTACTACTATCAGCCTGGTCTCGCTCTCAACGTGTTGGTCCTCGCGCCGATACTACAGGCAGAAGGAACGGAGGACTTCCTGACTCCTCTATCCACCCGACGTGATGACCCAGGTTCCTCGGAAGGACAGGATCCGAGCGCCCTTCTTGTGGGAGAGTCTCTGCGCGCCATCGAGAAAAAGATGTACGACATCGGAAAACACCGGCGAGAGGACGACACCCGATATTAACACACTGTCGGTGATCGGATTTTACCTTTCGCGTGGTTGCCTCATGACCGCATGCACACGTATGGGCGAATGTTTGCGAGTCCCTCCGCAACGGGAAATCGGAGGAAACGTGAGCGAAACGGAGTCTCCAACTTATGCTGAGGTCAACAATCATACTGAAGAATGAAGCGTTGGGGCAACAGGGCCGAGTAACGTGATCGCCTGTCAGCACATTCGGAGTCCGCCAGCCCTGCCTCCGCGATCCGTCCCTCGGCAAGAACCACAAGTGCCTTGAGGTGCTAACACCGGACTATCGCCAATATTTGTAATCTCTCGATGTAGGAAAAAAAAACTAACATACTCAGGTTTAAAATTATAACCGTCGACGAGGGCGTCGACTATTCTCAAGGGGGGGGGGGGGGATGACCTCGCACTATCTTGCTCTTTTTCGTTCCAGAGCTAGTAAACTGTTGATAGCGCGCACAGAATAATCAAGAGACTCGGCAGCATCTAGACGCCAAACAATCAAACAAAATTTCGAAGACACTGATAGGTGCCACCGATCCCGACGGCACTGACAATCTGACGAGCTGACTTCCAGTTTATTGTTTTGACTAAATACCCTAAATCGTCGACAGTATAGACAATATATATCCAATTAATATATCATACCACTAAAATATTTTAATGTATTAATTTGCACAAAAAATTTGACCACATTCAAATATTAACAATTGGACGAAATGTTTTCAAAGTTCAACGGATGTTATTACGATACTGATTTCAATAATTCGTAATGCGCGCGGTGAGGCGTGGAATGGATGACTCTCAGGGCCTCAAGCCGCATAGATACGTAAGGGGGATGAGAAAAGAAGGGGGATAAGAAAGTCGCTCAATTAGAAATTGATTATCGACCCAGCACTGGCTGAGTACCGAACTTGCTTGGCCGACGCTCGGCAAAAATGCTTGGCCCAGGCATGGAAAAGTGACACCTCGCTGACACTCGGCAGCGAAGCGTTGGCTATGATGCCTGGCCCGCGACTGAGTCCATATCGAAATTGACCATCGACTCAGCGCTGGTTGAGCATCGAACTTGCTTAGCAAACGCTCGGCAAAAATGCATGGCCCAGGCATGGAAATACGACGCCTGGCTGACACTCGGCAGCTCAGCGTTGGCTAGGATGCCTGGACCATGACTGAACCCATGTATGTAAAAATGTTTACGTTAGGCATGCCATGAAAGTGTCTCCGATTATATTAAGATTCGGCGGAGCACTGGGATAGAGTTAACATGCTATTTGAGACACGACATGTAACCTTCCAACATTACCGAATAACAGTCCGAACATTATCGAATGGTGGCGTTCAAAATGGAAGTATCTACGTAAAATTGTTCTGTAGACATTCTACCCAGCTTAGGCTGCACATTGGGCCAATCTTAGTACACCACACCACTGTGATATAGGTTTATTATGAGTCTACCCAGATCTGGGCCAGCATTAATCCTCGAAGATTGTAGCGACAATTTCATTTCTAGGAAACTTGCTTGGCTGTTTTTATAAAAAGGAATTTCACTTATTTTGTTCATTCAAATGGAAAAAGTAATATTATAAAAAAACCATGGATTGAAATAAAATAAAAAATATATCAAAATGAAGATGAATTTTGTATATAGTGAAGAAGCCAATAATGTTCCGACGGGTCTTTTTTATTACTTGGCGTTTTTCTTCCTTGTTAAAGTTTCGAGGGTTCCACTTTATTCTAAGTGCGGCCGTACAGTTGCGAAAAGGAACGCATGATTCTCAAGGATCAGTATAATATTGAATGAACTCAAATCTGTATTGTTTTATTCTGATAGGAATGGAACTCGTAGCTGTTCATACGTGACCAACCAACTTTATTATAACTATAAACATTCATTAATCAGTCTTTGTTGTGATAGTTACAGTCATTTTTATTATAAATGTATGGCATAAAGGAAACGAGTATGGCATAAAGGCATAAAGTATGGCATAAAGGAAACGGGTATGGCAGTCTTTGTTGTGATAGTTACAGTTATTTTTATTATAAATGTATGGCATAAACGAGTATGGCATAAAGGAAACTACAAAATATGGGGCAACAAAAAAAATAGTTTTTCTCCAATAAACCATACCAAATCATTGAGTCCCGTTTATACGACCCAAAACTCGACATTATCGCACGACAAAAATTATGTGATGCTGATAAAAAATCGCTAATATTTCAAGGTTATGGTCTTGCCAGATGTTCAACCTTACGATATGACGTTTTACATCTACCAATTTCAATCATAAACTCCTGGTGCGGCCATCTTTTGTCAAACGGCGGAGACTTATTTGTACTCTCAATATGTAATGGTGACATCAATTTCACGTTACAACAGGAAGATGATTTTTCAAAATAAAAATAAATTAATACGCAAAATATCATTCCTAAGGTTTAATAATTTTGTTCACAAAATTTTTAGTAAACCTGCTTGGCCATTTCGTAAAAAGTTATTTCACTTTTTTGTACATTTAAATTGAAAATATATAATCAAACCATTGTTTAAATGGAAATGGAAAATATTTTAAGATAAATCAGAATTTTTAACATGGTAAAACAGGCGATAATGGTTTCGGAAGAATTTTTTTTCCCTGGCGTTCTTTTTTTCCTTTTTCAAATAATCTTCGACATAAGCTAGCAATAGATGACGCGTTTCAATTCCGGAAGTTCATCCGAATGACCACAGGTAGATCAGAAAAAATAATAGGATTATTTGGTTCGAATAAAAACCACTCGATTCTTTGGCAATCATTCTTGTCATTTTATTGACGAATAGGAGATTCAAGCTCGCAGCAGAGAGCGGACGAACCTTGCATACAAAAAAGAGGGGTGGGGGGGGGCTCGTTCAAAGAGACGCGACGAACAATCGTCAACGTGTAGTCCGATCTAAGGGGTTACACCACTGTAGAATTTTTGTTAAATTGATTTTTTTTTTACTTGACATAAGGGATGCTTTGAACCATCTAGAATAAGGGGAAAACAGTTTGATACCTGTTAAACAAGGTCCGCAGGCCCGTGCAAGTCTGCGGTGGCAGTGGCTGGCCTGTGTGCAAAACATCAACCGTTTTCCTCGACACACCATTTTTTAAACGGCTCGGAGGGCAACTCCATCAATTTTTATTCTTTTGACTCTACATTTTGAGTACATTTTTAAAATAACATTCCGAAGAGAAATACGTACAGGATTTTGAATGAGTTAATTACATTGGTTATTAGCAAATGGTGGTCCTCTTTTCCGTCGAAAATTAAGTTTTTGGTTTAACGCTTGCCAATTACACAAAAACTAATGTTTTCACAATCCTTTACATATTTCTCTAGCTATACTCATGTAAATTAATAGAATTTTTAACATTTTTTATTAACATCAAATTTGCGTCAGCCATACTGCATGCCGCAGAGCGTCTTAAACTCAACATGCCTCGCCAGAATGGCTCCAGCGTCACCATTTGGTATAATTTTTTAATATAAATTTCTTTTTGTTCACTTGAAAATATGACTCATATCATCCTTGAATATTTGTATCCTCTAATTTGTCCTTCCACAAAAAAAATCGCGAAATATCACTGAATTTTTTACGTTCACAGTGGTGTAAGCCCTTAAGGTAGAACGAGCGCGTGCTCTTGATATCTATCGATTTTCTTCGAATTTTAACCAGACATTGTTCATATCATTATACATGTTTGAGTGAAGTTTCACAACAGTTGACTATTGAGTTTGGGAGATAATGGGTTTTTAAATAGCAACGTTTAACACTGCAGGGTCTGCATTGACTGAAAATCAGGTCACATAATTCGTCGTACCATTCTATTGTGTTTATTAATTTTGAAAAAGAATTATGTATTGATAGAAAACTTGTTAGGGAACGAGTGTGAGCGAAAGACTCGCAAAGACGCAGTACTCACGACCTGAGCAAGAAAAGCGCCTGACACCAGGCAACCCGTGCGACACCCGTGCAGCACCATGCAATGGAGAAAGCGTTCACTCAGGCGCCACTACTTTCTCAGAAGCACTTGCATGGGGGTAGGCTGCATGTAAGGGCGATGCTAGCCCATGAATGACAGACAAGCTCGCTCGAAGTGTCTAATGTTTCCCGTAAGTTACACGGCAGCTTTCTCGCCTTTTGTACTTCCAGCTCGCATGTGCGGCGGAGATCCCGCAAAACCAACCCACAGCGTTGGTATTGCCCTACCAACCCACAGCGTTGGTATTGCCCTACCAACCCACAGGGTTGGTAGGGCATACTCTTCAAAGGAGTGCGGCGACCTCGCGGAGATCCACCGCTCCAGCGTGGAAGCTCGTGCAGGTCGAACTGCCACTCCGCTGCCTGCCTGGATGCCTGACTAGGCCTCCTCGGCCACCAGGAGACGCCCGCGTGAGAAGACTCACCTCGCCGCTGTAATACTCGATCTGCCCATCGTTGCTCTCACCACTGTCCAGCCCACCGGCCAAGAAGGCGGGCAGGAGCTCCCAGACAACAAGAACCGCTCGAGTACACCGAGGAACCCAAACTCTCGTCAACGCTCCACCGGAGTCAGCCACTCCGAGAAGGGACGCAGCTACCCAGACTTCTCCTGGAAACGAGTGGGAAGTTCCCTCTCAACGTGGTTCGGCAGAGAATCGACTCGAAGGAAGCCAGACTCCACCGCCGTGGCTCCTGCCTGAAATTCGCAGAACCAGAACCCTGCCTTCGCTGCTCTGGAGCGAGTCTCCACGAGCCTCCACTCAACCACCGTACAACGCGAGCTATTAAACAGAGTGAAAAAAGTTTCGATTATCTTTACTATTCAGTTTTGCTAAAAACGTTCAGTAACGACAGAATAACTCTCGGTAAAAAATATTTGTCCCCTATAATAAGAAGATATTATGCAACACCGTGAAACAGTATTGTTCAAGATTTCAAGAAAAAAATAATTATCGTGTTCCCAAAGTTGAAAACTTTTCTCGTACAAAAAAATATTTGCGTTATAAACATTAATAATTTGACATTGTTTATGTTATTGTCATGTGTCTTCTTATGGAGGACAAATATTTTTTAGTGTTAAAATTGCAATTTTAAAGCCCATTATATCCGAATACAAATAGTTGACTGTTCTAAAATTTCACTAAAACATGCATAATGATACAAACAATGTTTGGTTAAAATTTGAACAAAATCTATAGAAATCAAGAGCACGCGCTCGTACTACCTTAAAGGGTTTCAGCCGTTGACCATTCAATTCTGTTGGGCTGGAGGTTTGGACTAGTGGACGCTGAGTATGAGATGATGGTAGCCGTACCCATTGAGCTGCGAGAAGGCCCTAGCGTCCTCGACTTTCGTTTTGAAATGTACATACGTAAATGAAAAGCCTTGCACAGATTGGTGGTGCGATGCTTGGCGAGATATTGTTTCTGAACGTAGCCGAAGGGTTCGACGAATTCCTTGAGGTCAGTCTCGCTTGTGCTCTCGGAGAGATCGAAGGCAGCAGTGATATCCTCGCGACACTGCCACTGTATACTGTAACCTCGACGATTGACGCCGTCTCTCAAACTCGGCAGAACGTACTTGCTGACCTGGATAAATTCGGTGGTCCATCTAGATGGTAAATCCGACACTACATTGGTTTTGGTCTTTACATAATAGGTCAGGTACCGTACCTACCACGTATGTGCGTATGGTATCGGTACCAGTATTAGTATGGTGAAGATACAGTACCGGTATGTTTTACGATGTTGAAGTTTGCATTGTTGGAATGCACCGAAAATTCTTTTCCATTTCTTTATTTCTTTATTTTTATTATCATCCAAAACCTTTTCTCACATATTTATTCTGAATATCTCCAATTAGGTTAGGGAAAAAAGTTTGAGTGATATTGAAGAGCGATTCGTGCCCAAAAAAATGGGCTGCCAAACAAAGCTTCAATATAATTAGGCTTTACTATTGTACAGTGTACCGGTACCATACTAGTACCACGTACATTCGCGTGTAGTGGTACAGGTATAGGGTACAATCTCCGTACCCTCTACCAATCGTACGCTCGGTCATCAGGGTACCGGTACCATACTAGTAACACATACATTTGCGTGTAGTGGTATACTACCGTACAGGTATAGGGTACTATCTCTGTACCCTCTAGCAATAGTACGCTCGGTCATCAGGGTGGAGCTATCGAAGATCCGCGACAGGTCCATAAATCATCCGCGCTTGAGAGGTGAGAGTTTAGCATTCGTAGGCAATTGATGTTGATCTTTCGTGCCTCATTTTGGTTGCACACTGCTCAGGGAATCGAAGATTTTGACGGGTAATGACAATGGCTACGGATCATCCTAACCACCATGCAGGTATTCCTGCGAAGCGCAAATAATCTTGAGTTTCTTGCATCGGAGCCGTTGGCTCTTTGACACATCGGCGAGCGAAAAAGCACTGCGAGGGAAGATCGTGGCAAATGGCAGTGCACGTAAATTGAGGTTATGAGACAGGTAATATCTTTTATCCTTACGTCAATATAAATTCCAGCGATACGATAGTGCTATCAAAATTCGAGGGTACACGATAACATCCATGTGATCGCGGGTACGGGAAAATTCCATCGAAGAATTCGTAAACTTCGCGTGCCGCCGTGGTCGCGTCGAAGCG
The DNA here is from genome assembly GCA_964007375.1 of Ophion obscuratus. Lineage (NCBI taxonomy): Eukaryota > Metazoa > Arthropoda > Insecta > Hymenoptera > Ichneumonidae > Ophion > Ophion obscuratus. The sequence continues at coordinate 15,842,641 of OZ023316.1, read as the reverse complement.
ACTTAGCATCGTCGTCGGTAAGAACAAAACAGAAACACTTTTCGAGTCTCACTTTCACCGTGAGCGAACTTACTCGTTAATTTTTGTCAATGGTGCTCTTCGGAGACGCCGAGAAACTTGAAGTGTAGAAGAACGATGTAAATTAATCTAACGCGATAAACCGCCGAGATTCCGATCAACGCAACTGCCCGGCGGTACCAGAAAGGGGGGGCGCTGCGTATGTCAGACCCTTTACGCACGACGTATTTCCTACGCGTGTGCACAGGTCATCAGGGATACGACTCGAGGCTGCGCGAGCGTCTATATCTGGTGACGGGGATATTTTCTGTAACCGGAAACGGGAACTTAATTCGAGATCTGGTGCGAGAATTCCGTCACCTTCGGCCATTCCTCCCGTGCACGTGCATCCGCAGTACCCGGGGCGCTAGAGACTTTTTATCGCCGGACGTCTCAACCGGACTAAATTGGGGTCCGGGGGATTCAACCCGACCCGCCAAACGGAGACTAGAGGTCTCCTTGATTTTTTATCTTCCGGAATCCTAAGATTCCGGGGTTCGGAGAGCGGAGCTCTTCTCGATTTTTAATCGCCGGAATCGTCTAATCGGACTAAACTGGATGCACTTACAAGGGGAGGAACGGTTGCAGTAAAGCACGACCGCTCAGGCTGTGGGATATGGTAGAGGGGTCGGAATTCACCGGGGAGTAGATTAACCTTTAACGGTATCTGTCACTTACGCGACACCGGTAACGTCACGAATAAAATGAAATCATGTTTTATTTTATAGTGCGGGAACTGGTGGATTAACCACCCGGGAACTTTATGCGTAAACGTACTCAACGCGAACGCGAAATGTACGCGGAAATGTCACACGACCGAGAACGAGAGAGCACGACGACGTGACTCTAATGCGAGAACGAGAGCGCGACGTTACGGGCGCTCGAGAGACACGGCACGTCTCTATATCGCGAAGCTCGTGGCTCGACGTCCGATCGACAACTCTCACGATATCTCAAAAATCGGGAGCGATCGCGATTCGGGAGACAACCGTCTTACGTGAAGATTCGTTAGCAACTCTGTACCTCGCGCGACCAAGGCCGGCGTGCGAGGGATTATGCGAGAGCGAGACAGAGCGCGTTGACAGAACAAATGTCAACACGCTCGCGGCATCGGACCATGCGAAATCGCCGGTTCAAGCGAGAACCTTATCTTATAATATCGATAGCTGAAATATTACTCTGGAGCTGGAATATTCTGATTGAATATTCTTTTCAGTATCCATATTTTCTGCCCGAGTTACCCCCAAAACGGAACGGCAACAAATCGGGACCTTTTCTCATCGGTGACATGGAGGCTCTCGGAAATCTCATCCCCGGGTCACCGTGCGAAAGCGGGCAAAGCTGCTCTCTAGAAGCGCGGTGCGGAGACCTCTCGTCTCCACTTATAACCCAAATGGCCCGCTTTCCAGCACGATGCACCACTATAGAGGGGCGCCGACCCTTCAGCCGGGGGTGCACCGATTCCCCGAGAAGCGTCGTTGGGTGCATCTCTCGGTCGGGATTGCTCGGTACTTTGAGCCACTCGCCGCTCGACCGGGTTCAGCACGCCAACCTAACGAAAACGAAAGCACAACCCAAAACCTCAAACGTAATAAGACAAACATTCTAGAGAAAAAACCCTCAACACAAACGGATGTGTCGCAACCCGGGCATCAAGAGCATACATCGATCATCGGTAGCATTTCTGTGACGTGTCTTAAAAAATCACGCCACAATCTATATAGATGAGAAAAAGTGTTAAGTGATACATAAAAAGCCGTATGTAGTGTATGTTACGATACGACCGAGAGACTTTATTCAATTCAACTAATCGACGACTGTGGGATAATTTCGGTGGTCAAAAAGTCGTTCGGAAATTCGATCGAATATTATGAGATCTCAAGATTGAGTAGACGAATTGAAAAATGACCCAAACAAAATCGATAGAAAAAAATCATATTTCTTTGGTCAAATTTAATTCAATTTTCGATTGTCCGGAAAGATTTCTGACAGACTTGGAGAATGGCGTTGGCGTTATTGCGAAATGTCAAATAGTGTTCCTACAAAGTACACGTAAAAAAGGCGGCAAAAGTGAAATTCTCAAAAATCAATCGTCCATATTTGAAACTCTGCCAAAAATCGAAAAATCATCGGAACTCCACGAACGAAATGGCATTTTAAAAAGGAAAACGCTGACAAAGAGATCGAGAACAGAGTGGAGTTCCATATCCAGAAGGCGGAAGAGTTATCGACGATTTTGCGACGAAACTTTTCTTTTGACCGGAGAGCCAACAAATTTTTATTTTTCAATTTCTTTTTGAAATTCATTTCAATGTATTTTCACCACCTGTATACGAATTGACCTTTTGTTTCCCCTGGAAACCAAGATTTCTCCTAAAAAATCGCTAAAGATGCGTACAAATACATTTTTGTAGGTTGTCCCAACATAATTCTGAGTTTCCGATAAAAGCTCAGTGATATAAGAAATCAGCGCGAAATTTTCCATAAGGTATATTCTTGAAATCGTTGAAAAGTCGAAAAAAAATATTTTTAGACCTTTTTTATCGACTATTCGAGAATCTCAACGATCGCAAAATTTCGAAAAGCCGAAGCATCGGTTCGGTTTCAGTGGCGAAGATTCCTTAGCGGGTTTTGAAAAATATCTAGACAGTGTCTTACGGAATGGCGTCACATTTATACCGATATCTTGAATAGTTGTCACGCAAAGTCCATATGAAAAATGTCGAGAAAAACGGCAAAGGGTTGCATGGTTTGTAGTACAATACGTACTGGACCACAGACTAAAAAATACAACAAAAAAAACAGTAATAACAGCCGAGATTGAAAAGTCTATATATCGGATGTCGACAAGCGTCCGGGTCAGGGATGGCCCCATGTAGAAGTTCCAATACTCAGCCGATGGTAAACTGAGACTTGACCCAGTAATGGAAGCCAAGATTCGACATTGTAGATTTTCCCAAACGTTGGCACATCGATGGCACAGAACAAACCCAACTATTGTTTGAAGGTTCTACGACCCAATATTACTGATGCTGCGCAAGTTAATGGGCCAACGTAGCCCGACCTTAATTCGACTATAGATTCAGCTTCGGCTATATTATCACATAAAACATGCGCCAACCGTTGGCCTAGGCTCGGCCAAACGTTAGGACGATTGTCGAAACGCAACCTTTTTTTTCCATTAATGAGAAAGACAACTTCATCGTCAGCGTTCTTCAGGCCTGTGGTCTAATTAACATTCCTAATTGACGGAAAAAAGGTCGAAGCTGAATCTATAGTCGAATTATGCCCGAGCTGCGTTGGCCCGTTTACTAGCGCAGCATCAGCGAAATTTAGATTTGACTTGATTTAGGTTGCACGGTGAGTCTTTGTTTGGCTGCCACGTGAATTCCAAGTACATTTTAATAAGAATTTTGATTCGGATGATTTTTAGGTGTGTGATTCTGTTAGAGAGTTGAATCCGCCCGATGGATTCATCGTTCATTGAATAAATGTTCAGGGGCGTGGAGTTGGTCTTAATTCATATAGCTCAACTTTTTAAAGTTCAACTCTTACAAACTTATAGTTTGGTACAATAAGTAGATACGCGGACAACTATTGGACAGAAACGCAGGGCGAAAGGGTTTAGTCTTATAAGTCGACTGTTCTATTCGGAGATTGAGTACAGAGACTCTACTCCTCCGTGATATAAAATTGAGAGAGTTTGCTTGGGAAAATGCATTTTGGGTCTGGAGCTCCTTAGAGATTGGTTAATCAATGGAGAGAATGTGCGCTGACATACGTGATAGGTCGGCGTCATGCGTAGGAATAGTTTAATTCATTCATTTATCAGGTCGCCTTTGTGATAAGCGCAGTCACTGGTATATGTCCAAGAATCGGGTTCGGCGACCCTGGTATCGTGGGTCTTGCAATATCACCGGCTGACATGTTCTGACTCGGGCGAGATTTCCTCGTCGGATAGTTTGAATCTTAGGATAACGAGAGATTGTCGCGCAGTTCGGCCCCTGTATTTTGTTCGAGTGCTTTAAGCGTCGGATTTCTTTTTCGAGGCTGCGGGTATGCTCCTCTCATAAATTCGTTTGTCGTTGACTATGTTTATGCGTGTTATCCCTGGTTATCCACCAGTTATCGCTAGCCTAGTATTCATGAAGTATAGATTTTTAGTCGATGCACGAAGGTGCTGCTATTGTGATTATTTACCGTGGTGGTTTTAAGAAAGAGAGAAAAAAGTGAGGGCGCGACGTAACACCTCCCTCCTTCGAGAATGAGCGTCTTGCGCAATGAGATTCCATTTTTCATTGCAATCGAAGGGTATAGTGACACAATTTGTGAGCTGGCATCGTTATTGATCAATTTACAATATAGAGGAAACCTTCGACTGCACACTTCCGCCAGAAATCTCTGACTGCATAGGGGTGGAACGGACCCCAGACGTTTTTCAGATCATTGTATTTCGGTAAATGTGAATTTTTTTGTAGAAACGTTTTTTTTTTTTTTTTTTTTTTTTTTTTTTGTAAACGTTGATCCTTATTTTAGGGCCCAAAATTTATTTTTCATGGAAAAACGAAAATTAAGGGGTGAGATGCAGTCAATATTTTCAAAAAATCGATTTTTCAAAAACATTTTCTTGAAGTATGATGTTTCGAAATTATTCCCTGAAAATTTCAAGTCAATCCGATGAATAGTTTGCGGGATATCCCACAATGAGTGAAGGGGCCTCGGGTCCCCATGGCAGGTAGCGGACGGCAGCTGCAAACAACCGGTTTCGACCCCCCCCCCCCTATTATATTCTATAAATAGTCTTGTTCGTACCTAAATTTTCGAAGCTTCTTTACCGGCAGAAGCCTTATTGCATGGGCCAAGAACTGATGATTCGATGTAAGTAATTTTTGAATTATATTTATATATATAAATCAAGTGTAAAATTGAAAAACTCTTTCAAAAATGTTCAAAAAAGTATTACTCAAAAAAATATGAACTTTAGCAAAATTTTATAAAGAAAACTTTCATTTTAAAATTGCTCAAAATATTTTTTAAAAATAATTCATCCCGAAAAACTTCAATTTTTTGATAAATTGTTTTATCAATTGGGTATAAACAATTGAATGCTCGACTTTTCGGCAAAACAATTGTAATATTCGGATTCAGCGGATCAAAATACATTAAAAAGTTTAGCTTCATCCATCGAGCTCAAAATTTTACGAATGTATAATACCGTATCCACATCGAAAAACTTTAAACGCGTTTTTCTCGAATCTATATTTTTCAAGTCGGTGGCCACTATAATGAAAAAACCACGCAATGAATTATGATGAAATTTGGTGTGCTTATTGATAGCATTAAAAACTAGTCCTTAATCGAAGGATTTTAATTTTTGTTGAAAATTTCTATTTTTTAACAATAAACGAACGATTTTTTGGTCCAAAATCGAAAGTTATTTGTCGGAAGCCGCCATTTTGTTAATGAAAAAAAAGCTTCGATCAAGGACTAGATTTATTATTAAACTAATGTTTTTTTTTGTTTTTGTTTTTTTTAATTTCAGTTGATCCGGTAAAATGTTATGATGGTCACCGCAAAGTATTACATGCCGAACAAACATGGCGATATTTTAATAAATAATCAAATTTTTTCTTCGAAAATTTGTACAAGTCAAGTTGAAGTATAACATAAGAAGTCTGTGTAACCCCTTTTATAAAACAAACTTAATTACTATTAAACAAATATTTAAAATGGTCGTTTTTTCACGCCTCTGACTGCATCTCACCCCTTAAGTGCTCAAACATTCATTCAAAGTAGGACATGCTTGAAAAATACGTATTTGCATGAAAAATGTCATAATTTTTTTCTACATACAAAAAATCCTTCGAGGTATTTAAAGAGAAAGGTTTGTTGATGCGAAAAAAGACAGTATCGACCGTCTTTCCAAAAAGTATATTTATTCGGACGTTTGAATTTGAGCATTTTCGGGATAGTAAAAAATTGAACAAACCGACTCCTTCGGCAGATTAAGTGTTGAAAACGTATAATTTCCGCATTTTTGTTTTACTTCATTAACTTATTATTATTGACAATAACGCAATCGACGCATAAGTGCATTTGGTGCTCGTTGCACATAGCCCTCCTGCATAACGGACACTTGCACTTTTATGATCGGCATTCCAAATACATAATTTATTACAGTAGCGCAAAATAAAAAATATCCATGAGTATTTTCTATCATAACTCCGTTACATGTACTTATAGAACACCAAATTTTACAAAAAAATTTTTCACTTCTACCGCACTACTTCACAAGTAGGGTCGACTCGATCCTACGCCCTTTTTCGACAGCAGTCCTCAGTACACGGGCGATGTAGGATGGGGGCCGAATGTCCACCTATCGAGTAGGAGTGCGGGAATATTCAAGTGCCGCACTGCGGCCGAATAGATTACCCCGTTTTGCGATATAGTCAGTATAAAAAAATGGGATCAATACAATCCAGAGTGCAGTCGAAGGGTTAAGGATATTTGGCAATAGGTATGTACTATTTTTCGTCATTCAATACAGTAATGTAATGGTTGCGAACAGTTACATTTTGATTTGCTTTATGTTCGATACCTCTTAATTTGCGGAAATAGTGTAGGCGCAGCGCTGGGGTAGGTCGTCGAATAAGCTGGAGTCAGAGCGATGATTGCGAAGTTAAAAGTCGTTTATTCAAGATAGTAATTTAGTTATCGTTAAAATCCAGAGCTCGTGGAAATTCGCTCCTCAATATTGAGGGCAATGTTTGGGTGCGACGCATCCCGGGCAGAAGCTCCCGGGCGTTGGCGATTGGCCTCGCCAGGATGGTGAATTGAGTGGGAGGCTCCCACTCGCGTTCAGGAGACGTTCGAGTCTCGGCGTCTGCCCGGGAAACACATGTTTCCAACTCGTTGTTGTAGGTAGCCTGGGTGATTTGCCGAATGCGAGAAGGTCTCGAGGTCTGCGTGCTCTTGTATTCTCTCCATGCTGATGGACTGGTAGAGTGCCACCGAGGCGAAGTTAACCGTTGCACCCGGACGTCCCACTTTGTGAGGTATTGCCGAGGGGGGCTAGTTAAGCATTCTGGTAGAGAAGTGGCGGGCAGGTCGATCAGCCAGAGTTTCCAGATCTCGGAAGATGGTGATGGCTTCGAGAGGATGACTGGTTTCTTCTTCGTCTTGGTGAGAGCTCTCTGCTGTGTATTGATTTTTATCTCGCTCTCCTGCATAAGCGTGCTTTTATGAGTGTGAAAAAGCGTGGGAACTGCGTGGGAGCACTCGCTATACTGCTCCAGCAAGGCCGCAGGAAACTCCGAGTGTGGCTAGTCGAGTGATTGCTCGAGCAAGCTTGTTCCATTTCCGTGGTCCGGTGTCGCCTTCACATGCAGCTCAGACCTCTGCGAGCGCTTGGGAGAAAGCAGTGGCGCCTGAGTGTACTGCTTTCTTTCTCGCAGGGCGCTGCACGGGTGTCGCACAGGTTGCATGGCGACAGGCGCTCTTGCTCGGTCGTCGAGTAGTGCGAGTCGCTTACGGCCGGCGATCTCGCTCGGGTGGCGAGTAGCGCGGGTCACTTGATTTGTGCCGTCCTCGCTCGGGCCACGTGTGATGCATGTTTCGAAAAGCGTTCTCGCTCAATTTATATTATTTTCAAATTATATCTGGTGTGCATGCGTCAGGTTAAATGAAAAGGAAGAGTATTTTTTTAGTGATAGTCATATGATGTGTTATCTTAATTTCTCAATGTCGAGTTCGATGGTTAGGACAATCCTATCATTGATCTTAGCAGACGTGAAAGAATTCGTACAGGTGTGAGTGCATCAGCCTTCGGGTTTGTGAGGTTCATTTATTAGTGTGCTGGCTTAACCCGAACACAATTGATTATTTTTTTCGTTTATTGTTTTCTAACGCGGTTTCGATATCATTGTGGTCTGGGGGGGGGGGGGGGGGGGGGGTTGTGTTATTTCGTTACGGGATTGATTTTATTATCGTAATGCTTTAGATTTTGTTTGGCATTTTCAATTGTATTGTGAACTAATTGTCAAACTTCTTGTAAATGTGAATTCGTCCAGATATGAAAATTGTGAGGGGCGACGTGATACCTAGCCTAGGACTACCTGGAATGGTATGGATTTCGTATCTTCGTAAACGCTTGGGTTGTATGCTAAAGTTGTCAGCCGTAGCTATAGCAATCTTTTTTATTAGTGTAATGCTTTAGGCAATCTGCGAGCACTTTGTGAGTTCGTTCGAGCAATCTGTTCGATTGTGGATGGAATGCTCTCGTTTTGATTGGATTCGAGTGAATGATTTTTAATCGTTTCATTACTCAGCTGATAAAGGCTGCACCTTGGTCCGTTAATATTACTTGAGGACATCCAAATAAGCATATGGATTCTGTGACTAGTGCGTGGGTGATTTGGTGCGTGGTCGCGATTTTCATCGGAATTGCAAATGGAAACTTCGATAGATTGTTCTGAATGGTTAGTATGAAGCGGTAACTGCCTCACATCCGTGTCTGACGAATGCATGGTTCTAGGCCCGATTTCTCCGAAAAGTCGTAAAACAAAAAAATATACTCATCCCGCCAACAGACCCTAACATTGTCTCGATTTTAACCCGTACGGGGACCAAGGACTCGGACGAACGAACCGGCCTACACCTCTGCACGCACAAAAAATACATTCTTCCGAGGAAGGGCCTCTGACTCTTCGAGTAATAAAATTGGATGATATAAGCCACGCGCTTTCCCAGGCTGGCCAACTAGCTCTATCTCTCTCGCGTGACGCATTCCGTCAGGAAGAAGGCCCTATTTGTTTCCTCTCGGTTTTCCATATACTCGATAAGAGAAGCTGCGCTGAGCTCTCGGAACTGCAGTACTGATCTGGATTATATGCGCCCTTACCCAATAACACACCGACAACTCGCTCTCGCTTTCTTTTTTCGGCAAACCACACGAATCAGGTCATGTTTTATGTCCGGACCACCAACCCAAAAAAACTACGTCACCTAAGTTTCACTCTCCCAAAGATTTCTTCCTCCAAAAATGTATCCCACCCTGATTTCTGGTACTCCGAAAGAGTTCTCCTGGCATCAGTCTCCGATTAGAATCCAAGAAGCTCAGACCTAGAGTTCTCTAACCGATATCCATCGCGTTAAACCTTTCTTCTCTTCTTATAACGCGAACGTTGTCATACGATTCAAGCTTAGAGCATCTTGTACTTTGAAACTTCTGTAACAGTTACGCGATAATCGTAAGAACCTTGACGTTGTATTCCGCGCATTACTTTATTGTAAATTCCATTCTCAATCCATGAAACTCACAAATATTAGAATCTTTGTCATCGAACATCTGTATCCGTCTCACTCACACACACACACCATCTGCGAGCGCCTCTGGCCCTCCGGCGCGGGGCTCTTAGTTTAACGACCGTTACCCGACACCCAAGCGACTGGGCCAACACCGAGGCGCACCAATGTAAGCGAACATACTTTTATATTTTGTTTCCGATTTGTATCCTAAAAAAAATAGAATTAACCCATACGGTTGATTCTCATAAATTATGAATCAATCGAACACAAGTGTCACAACCATTATTTCAATAATTGGATCATCCATGGAATCCGTTAAAATTCCCCCTTCCACCAGCACGTCCCCTTTTTTAACCGTCATCCCGCGCTATTACGCTAGGCGTAGGCAAGAAAGAGGGATACCATATATATATATATATATATATATATATATATATATATATATATATATATATATATATATGTGATGTAGTCACATGGATGCGATACCCGGTAGACGTGTGAGTGAGAGTGATACCCGAACAGGGGAAGCACCTTAGGGCGTGGGCCTGAGTGGGGAAATGAGGGCAGTCGCCCGATGACCGGCCAGCGGGACAGATTGTAACCTATTGTAATGATGATTCTCATATTATTCTAAATATATACCTTAATGCTTATCGTTAACCGGAGTGTTAATTAATGACCACCAAAGACATGACAATTTGGCGACGAGGTACTTTCGAACGCGGGGTGCAATTAATTAAGCTAATAACGATAAACAAAAGGTCGCAAAAGTTGGTGGAACAGTTAGCATAGCACGCCGTATTCGGTGACCACAGCAATCGGAGAGCACAGAAAAAGGTCGAGAATACAACAGCATTGAAGCGGCTGGACGGTCAGTTGAGAATGTGAAATGGTTGCGCAGTATCCGGAGTAAAAAGTCGCTGAAACAGTAAAGTGGCCGCTGAAGAAACAATTAGTGATGAAAGTGCGTTGCAATGACAGTTATTATTTGTTTTCTAATTGACCGCATACGAAAATTAAAATTGTCAATTAGTATATATATTATGCCAATGTGCTAAATGTCGGTTCCTGGAAGTAGTAGAAGCGACATCGATTATACTAGAACGTCGTGGATTTATGATCTTACGAAATCTCAATTAATAGAAACTCTAGAACAGTTAGAGTTAGTATACGATGAAAATTTGAGTGTCGATGAGCTTCGGAAAATTCTACGAACTCACGTAAGCGAAGTAAACGGAAGCGAAAGACAACGACACGGAGATAAGAAGCCGCAGAGCAGTGAAAACGAAAACATAAACAAGAAGCCGAGATGAACTCACACAATGGCAGGAGAGAGCAACGGCACGAAATTGGAATTCCAGTTAGGAAAAGACGATTGGGAAACATACACAGAGAGGCTCCAATTATATTTCATAGCCAACGACGTGAAAAATGAAAAACAAGCGGCAGTGTTGCTAACGAAAATAAGTGCCGATACTTACAAACTTGTTCGGGACCTATGCGCGCCCGACAAGCCAGTTACAAAATCGTTTGCTGAGTTAGTAAAATTAGTAAATGATCATTTAAATCCGAAACCGTCGGAAACAATGGAAAGAGGCAAGTTCTATCAAGCGCATCAAAATGCAACGGAATCGGTAGCGGAGTTTACGGCGAGATTAAAAAGCTTAGCGTTAAATTGTAACTTCGCTGACGCAAAAGTAGCGTTACGAGATCAGTTAGTCTGTGGTCTGAAAGATCACGCAACAAAAAAAACACTGTTTCGTGAAGATAAATTATCGTATGATTCGGCATACAGAATAGCCGCTGCAATGGAAGAGGCAGAAAAGAACGCGTCGACAACAGATAAAATGAATACCGGTACAACAAGTAACGCGAGCGTAAACGTAGTTCAGTCGAATTCATGGAAAAGACAGAGCCATCCCAGTACGAGAGGAAGAGGCGCTCATCGCGGTGGCCGGGGGAGAGGACAGCGATACGATATCAAAACCCCAAGTAGCAGTGGAATTAAGGCGCCGCACAGTACCACACATTCACAGAGCGCGAGGGGTTCATCGTGTTATTGTTGTGGGAAGTCCAATCATTGGGCGCGTGATTGCTATCATCGATACAGCAGGTGTAATTCATGGAAACAGAAGGGGCACCTGGCAACTGTGTGCCGAACGCAGAAGGCAGCAGTTCAACACTTAGAGCGAGAGTCGACGAGCGAGGAGCAGCGGGGGGACACTGGAATTACGTCCGAGGAGGCGGTATACGACTTCTTCATGGTAAACAACAATGAAGGCGAGTCGAAGAGCGGGACCGGTAGCGCAGCAATCGACAATGTAAAAGCTGATCCTATGTTTTTAAATGTAACAATTGATGGAAAAAAAATAGATATGGAAATCGATTCGGGTTCGTACGTGGCGATAATATCAAAAAGTGATAAAAATAGATATTTTCCCGAAAATAAAATCACGCGCGAGGCGCCTGCGTTGAACGGATATGGCAAAGTTCCATTAGAAAGTGAGGGAGTATTAGAAAATTTGAAAGTAAAATTGGGAAATCGGGAAGCAACGTTAAAAATGAGTGTAATGACAAGTGATGGCCCAATTTTGATCGGTAGGCAATGGCTAAAAGTTTTTGGGCTATGGCCATTACCACTCAACTTATTAAGCAACGGAAATGACTGTAATAAAATTGACGTGAATAACGTGACAAAACAACTTCAGGAGAAATATCCGAAATTGTTTGGCCCGGGCCCCGGGGTGTATAAGAAAGGAAAACTTAAATTAGTGTTGAAGGAAGATGCACAGCCTGTAGCGTTAAAAGCGAGACATTTGCCATTTGCATTAACAAGCAAAGTTGAGGATGAAATTAATCGGCTTGTTAATTTAGGACATCTCGAAAAGGTCGATGTGAGCGAATGGGCAACGCCAATAGTGCCGGTGATAAAATCGGACGGTACCGTGAGAATCTGCGGTAACTTCAAATTAACGGTAAATCCAAATCTGGTTCGAGATCGACATCCGATACCGTTGATTGACGAAGTGTTTATGACGTTGAGAAATGGCAAAAGTTTTACGCAGATGGATCTAGAGCATGCGTATATGCAAATTCCGGTGGAAGAAAGTAGTCGAGATTGTTTAACAATAATAACGCACAAAGGGTTGTACAGATGCACGAAAATGACGGAGGGCATTGCATCGGGACCGGGGGATTTTCAACGGAAAATAGAGCAATGTTTAGCCGGAATAGACGGAGCACTTCCTTATCTGGATAATATTTTCTGCTCCGGCAAGACTGATGAGGAGCATTTGAAAACGTTGAACGCAGTATGTAAGAGACTCGAAGAATCCGGTTTCAAAGTAAATATAAGCAAATGCGATTTGTTTAAAGACAGATTAGATATTTTGGGATTTGTTATTGATAAAGACGGGGTCCACAAGTCGAGAACGAAAGTAAATGCAATGATCGAAGCTCCAACGCCGGTCGATAAAAAGCAGTTAGATTCATTTTTGGGATTGGTAACGTATTACGCGAGATTTTTACCCGAGAGAGCGATCAAACTAAAATCACTTTATGAGTGTGCGAAACAGGATAAGTTCGAATGGACAAAAGAATGTGATAAAGCGTTTGAATGGGTAAAAAGAGAATTAGTATCGCCGTGTGTGTTGGCCCATTTCGACCCAAACGAAGAAATTGTATTAGCGTGTGATGCATCGTCGTACGGGTTAGCAGCGATACTATCACACCGATATAAAAACGGTACAGAAAAACCGATCGCATATGCATCGAAGATAATTCCCGAAACAGAATTAAGTTGTGCTATCATCGACAAGGAAGCGAGTGCCATTGTTTTCGGAGTTAAGAAGTTTTATAATTATATTTTTGGTAAAGAAATAACGTTAAGAACAGACCATAAACCATTAACTTTCATATTTGGCCCAAAACAAGAGATTCCGGTAACGACAGCAAGCAGATTGCAAAGATGGGCGTATTTCCTGTCAAGATTCACATATAAAATCGAATATATTCGATCAGAGCATAACGGTAATTGTGATGCACTCTCGCGACTCCCTGTTAAAGACAGCACTCCAATTTTCAATAACGAATATACATCGATAAATTATGCCCAAGATTCGTTTGAAACATTAAACGCGAGGGAGGTTGCAGAGGCAACAAAGCGTGATAAAATGCTGAGGGGGATAGTGCAATATATAAAGGGTACATGGCCAAACACGAGCGAGTTGAACGAGTATGAGAAAAGTTTCTATGCGAAACGTGACGAGCTACTGGTAGAAAAAGAGTGTATCATGTGGGGATACCGAGTAGTCGCTCCAGAATCAGTGCAAAAGTGTGTGCTAAGCGAATTGCACGCATCTCATTTCGGCATAGTGAAAATGAAAATGCTGGCGAGATCGTATGTATGGTGGCCGAACATCGATAAAGACATCGAGAACACTGCGGCATCATGCAAAGTGTGTTTGCAGGAGCGGAAGAAACCTGCGAGTGTACCGTTAACGCCGTGGCCATTCCCGGACAAATGTTGGAGTAGAATTCATAGCGATTTCTTAGGGCCGTTCCACGGTCATATGTTTATGTTGATTATCGATGCTCACTCGAAGTGGCCCGAAATTATTGATATGCAAAAGTGCACTCAGACACCGAGGGTAATCGAAGAGTTTAAGAGAGTCTTAGTTCGTTTCGGTCTACCGAGACATTTAGTTAGTGATAACGGTGCGCAATATACGAGTAGAGAATTTCAAGAATTTTGTAAAAGTAACGGTATAAGACACAGCTTCACTGCACCACATCATCCTGCGACAAACGGCGCAGCCGAGAATTTCGTGGGAACGTTCAAAGATAAAGTAGACAAAATTGTTAAAAGTGGCAAATCGCTTGATTATGCAATTAATCTCTTTCTATTCGATTATAGAGCTACTGAGCATTGCACAACGGGAAGGACGCCTGCGTATATGATGTATAAGCGAGAGCTGAGAACAAGGTTCGACTTGTTAAAGCCGAGTGTGAGTGATGATGTACAAACAAAGCAGTTGGCACAGGTGGCGAGAAAAAAAGGTAATCGCAATGTCAATTTCCAAATTGGCGACAGCGTGATGGTCGACGACTTCAGTGTACGTAGTAATAAACGCATAGAAGGGCGAATTATAAAGAAATTATCGCCAGTAACGTTCGAAGTCAAAGTAGAGTCTGGCAAAGTGTGAAAACGGCACGTCGATCAAATCGTTCGATTCATTACGCCAACCGGGGAGAAAACTGCTAGTAAAGTTGTACCTGAGAACGAACCGGAGAAAGTAGCGCGCAGGTCAAATCGATTAAGAAAATGTAATGGTAATGCGAAATAAAAAGGGAGGAATTGTGATGTAGTCACATGGATGCGATACCCGGTAGACGTGTGAGTGAGAGTGATACCCGAACAGGGGAAGCACCTCAGGGCGTGGGCCTGAGTGGGGAAATGAGGGCAGTCGCCCGATGACCGGCCAGCGGGACAGATTGTAACCTATTGTAATGATGATTCTCATATTATTCTAAATATATACCTTAATGCTTATCGTTAACCGGAGTGTTAATTAATGATCACCAAAGACATGACAGCGCGCTATTACGCTAGGCGTAGGCAAGAAAGAGGGATACCATATATATATATATATATATATATATATATATATATATATATATATATATATATATATTTATATATATATATATATATATATATATATATATATATATATATATATATATATATATATATATATATATATATATATATATATATATATATATATATATATATATGCCCACGTCCCCTCAGGACGTGACAACCGAGTTCAGATTTTGGGATTATCGGTTTGGCTATGTCCATTGCAATTTTGTCAAATACGTCAATCGGAGTGTCTGTGATTACCATGGCATATTTGGTCTTAATTCTTACCAATTTTTCCTCTGGAAACTGGCGCATTGTAAATAGTAGTCGTCTACTTGTTGTTTGAGATTGTCCCAAACATATTGTTCCCGGATTCTGATGTATGCTTTGGATACGCCTTCATGGCCTGCTATTGGGGATTCGTGGCATTCGTTTATGATCTCGAGCCTGTCTTGCTCTGGTGGGACAGGCGGCAGATTTTTCGTGGCGGCAGATTTTTATTTGTATTTTGGTATCCAGGGAAATTTCTCGAATTATACTTTTTATTTTTGCGCACGCCGAGTAATTTATGTCACTGGGTTCTGAGAAAATGCTGCTGATTCAAAGATTTTTCTTCAATCGTTATTTTTAGATGCAGAGGGATTTGGTAAGATTTGCTTTCATTAAGGGTTATGTGAATTTTTCCTGTGGTGCTAGAGCGAACCCTCGTTTCTTTGGTGTGGCTGATATGCGGACTTATCCGATTTCGACGTTGATCAGTTTCGGTGGGTGGTCACTGTTCATTTAGAATCATCATTTAGAAAATGAGTTAAAAGATCATTTAGAAAAAAAACAAATGCAGTGCCAATCACCAAAGACCAGCTTTGAATATAGAAGTTTCATCAATCGTTACAATGTTTAAATGTTCGTATGAAAAATACGGCCTGAGATACGTCAATTACGTTGGAGACGGAGACTCCGAAACATATTCCGGACTTTTTAATTCCAAACCGTATGGTGAAAATGTTCAAAAAAATAAAAAAAGAATACACAGGACGCGTGCAAAAGAAGATGGACACCCGTTTACGCAAGTTAGCGAAAAAAACTGTTAATGAAAAAAATCAAAGGGTAAACGATTAGAAATAAAACTCGATCTGGCAAAGGCAAGCTTCCGGGTAAATTAATTGATAAATTAACAGTTTATTGCGGACTGGCTATAAGAAGAACTGTGATTCAGTTAAATACATGAAGGACGCTATATGGGCAATGTACTTCCACTATAGCTCTAAGGACCAAAACCCACAGCGGGAAAAGTGCCTAAGTGGCCCTGACTCATGGTGCGTTTGGCAGCGTGCATCAGCTATAAATGTCATATCATCATTGAAACACGATTATGCTCCATTGCCAAGTGATGTTTTGTCAGCTATCAAGCCTATTTATGAGGAGCTTAGCAAAGATGTGCTTCTAGAGCGGTGTGTTGATGGCTTTACGCAAAAAAATAATGAGAGTCTGAACCAGTTAATTTGGAAAATCACTCCAAAATTACTTCCTGCTGGTTCCAAAATAGTTTAAATTGCTGCATCAGTTGCCGCTTGTACTTTCAACGAAGGGATCTCAGCTCTGTTACTTTTTTTGCACGGGATGGACATAAAACTTGGCCGAAATAGCCACGAGTACGCGCGAAAAGAGGATGAACATCGCATAGCTGAGAAGCAAAGCTGAGACTAGGACTCGAGAAGCAAGAATTCGTCTCTGGCCGGAACAAAAGGATACCCTGGACATCGCAGCTGCAGCAGGATCTTTGCTTTATGGAGCTGGAATCGACGATTCTATGTACGTTAAAAAAAATCCTTTGCTTCATTTCTACTTAAAACTTTGATCGCATTTTTCTCAAAACACCATTTCGAAGTCGGGGGATACGATTTCTCAAAAACGAATGCACCGATCTTATTGAAATTTTGCCCACGGCTTGAAAATAGCATGGACTAGTGATTGAACGATGGTTCTCTTTCAATTACAAATAATTTTACATTTCTATACGTAGTGTAAATTGTACCAAAAATTGAACTATTTTCCATACAACTCTCCCAAAAATTAAAATTATAATTCTTTTCAAAATTCTTCGTTCAATCACGAGCTTTATTTATCTACTAAAAGAAAAATATTGCTTTATTAATTTCAAATAAAGCTATCATGAGTTATCCTGACCACCACGCGGACACTTTTTTAGTGGTCTCCGGAAATCAGGTCCCACCGGCTGAATTTCCCAAATTTTTGGATGCATTTTTTAAAAATATAATTGAAATGATGCTTTTTTATGTGCTCAACATTTTAAATAAAATAATTTATATATTATATTGTTTTAATAGAGACAATCGGCTCTTTTGGCTTCGAAACCCACGTAACCCCTTGTTCAGGAATTACGATCCGCTCGTAAATCCCGAATTGTTCATAATTTTCCGCGGGAATTAGACGAGCGAGTCACGCCGGGATCCTCTCGTGGCTGTCGTCGATGGCGCCACTTTTCGGGGCATTTCCTCTCATCGATCGCGAGATCGCGCGGCTTTTCCCTCACTCACTCTCATTCTTTCCTCATCGATTACACGGACCACACGTGTCGTCTCACGGATTAATGGGTATACGGGAAATTCTTCACCACATTTTTCGGGGTCACAGTTCCTCGGAACGACAGTACTCGGGTCGCAGTTAAAAACGCGTTATTCGGGCGATATTACCGCGTTACGGACGGATCGTCGAAATCTCGGTCGATCCGATCCTTCTCCCGCGTGTCGGGACGCGTCTCACGGCGGCGGCCATTGTCCGCCTTCGTTCGGGAAAGTTCTCATCCGCGTCATTCAAACCGGACTTTCCTCACATTTACCGGGCTAATTCTCGACACATATACTGTATCTTTGTATTATATATTGTTAATATACTCTCATATTATTTTTTCTGTACATCAAGAACTTGGCGCCTTTTCTTTTTCCACCTACACCAGATCTTCCGGGTCTTTCTCAAACATTTTTGGTCCTTCGAGCCGGATCTCGTGGGGGATTACGTGCCAGTTCTTCGAAGAAAAGTGCAGTAAAACGTGTGTGAGAAAATTCGGGACAATTTTTGGGACTCATTTCTGGACGAATCGGGACTCAGTGAGTTTTTCGGGAGTGAAAATCCAGACTCGCAAAAGTTTTGCTCAACGAAGACGCCACACGACGCGTTTTCTCGAGTTCGAATTTTCAACGGCTTTGTTTCACGCGTCTAGTGCGCGCTCTCTCATTCTCATTCCGCTGTACGCAGCGTCTCTCGGGTATATCACGCGTCGATAGTGCGCGCTCTCTCCTTCTCAGAGAGAAGTGCTCTCATTGGCTATCGGTCAGTTACGTTCAGATTTCGGGCAGAGAAGATCGTGCGTGCTCTCTCGCGCTCACATTCAGCCTTCTCATTGGCTCTCGCTCAGTGTCTCGCGGACTTTGTACAGTGTGGATCGTGCGCTTTCTCTCAGATACACGTGACAGACACATAAGTGAGAATTTACGCGCAACGCTTGGGATTCTCTCATCGACAATTATACGCGTCACATTGTTCGGGACATTTGTCTCAGAGAGGTGCTACGCTCGCGAGACACGTACTCGGGTTAACGTGCCGGCCACTCATGGGACGTTTGTACTCAACAGGCCACGGGGGCTCGATCGGTACGCAAAGCAGCTTCATCGAACATTTGGTGAGTTTTTCTCGAGAAATCTCTCGGGTCAGTTTCAGTGTCGCGTAATTGACATTCGGGTGTTACGCGTGCACTTGGCCTGTGAATTGGGAGTTCGTTTGGACAATTTTCGGTCATTGTCGTGCGCGCGCAGTGGCTTTGGACATTTTCGGTCATTTTCGTGTGCGCGCAGTGGCTTCGGACATTTTCGGTCATGTTCGGGTGTGCCTAGCGACTTCGGACATTTTCGGTTATCTTCCGGTGTGCGTAGCGACTTCGGACATTTTCGGTCATCTTCGGGTGTGCGTAGCAACATTGGACATTTTCGGGTTCGCACAGTGACTCTGGACATTTTCAGTCACTTTCGAGTGTGCGAGTGTTTTTGGACATTTTCGGTCACTTTCGGGTTTGCGAAGTGATTCCGGACATTTTTCGGGAATTATATCTCACAAGAAGTCGGGCTTTCGCACGCGTTCAGCTCATCGGAGTCTTTGCTCTCTCACCGATCGGGTCTCGGGAAATTTTGGACAGTTCTTGTTTCAAAGAATCATTTTCGATCATTTTCGGGTTTTTTACACATCGAGTGGGTTCGGGAGTGTTTTGAACATTATATCAACTAATCAACTGCGAGATTTTTCGGGCGTTACTACAGTAGTGCTTCGGAGATTTCAGGCGGGATCTCAGCACTACACTCGCGGGTGTTTCGTCTTTTCACACCACGGGAACGCGTAAGCCTCGCGCTTGGTGTTCAGTTTGGATTACCTACGAGTAATTCGAGGACAAGATGTCGGACAGCGAGGAATACGCCGTTGCTGCGGATCACATGGTCGAATCGGAGAACCTCGTGGTCCCGGAACCTTCGGCAAGCACAGCCGCGCCGCCGAAACGGGAAGCAACGGTGACGGAGCCGAAACGAGAGAAATCCCCTGCGGCCTCACGCAGTACCTCTCGAAATCGGTCTCCTGCCGGTCGGGATGCAAGCTCATCAACGCGGGATGGCGTGAAGGGACGAAACGCGACATCTGCACGTTTTATGGTGGCTACGCAGGAAGCTCGGTTCTGAATACTGCGGGACCTACTCGGGAGCCTCACTCGGGGTTCATCGGAGCCTCTTTCATTGGAGGAGGTCGAGAAGACCAGACAGCCAGCCTTGACCGTCTGGGAAACATTTGCCTCCGTCCACGACGCGCTCTCTGAGCAGTTTCCGAACGAGCCGCTAGTCCAGGTATACATGGAGGCAGATCAATACACGCGGGCCTGCACTCTCCGTATGGAGGTTTGCCAACGGTTGGCGAAACGTCGGGCAAGCCTCAACGCAGCCTCCGCAACGGAATCGGGATCTACTCAACCGGGCTCATCGGAACTTCGAACTCCGCTTCCGAAGATCTCGCTACCAAGCTTTTCGGGAGAATACTCGCAATGGGTCCCGTTTCGGGACATGTTCACAGCGCTCGTTCGGGAAAATTAAAAAATAACCGATGTTGAGAGGATGCATTATCTTCTCACCGTGGTTACGGGAGAAGCATCAAAGCTCATTTCGAGAGTTACAACAACAAGCGCGCACTGGTCTCAGCTCATCTGGACGCCTTACTGGGTACGGAAAGGGTTTCACCACGTTCAGCAAAGGAGCTCCATGGCCTGCTACACTCCCTCAAAGCGGCGTAAAACGCACTCGAAGCATTGGGAGGCTCAGTCCGCCACTGAGATTGGGTCATCGTACACATCGTCTCGCGGAGACCCGACGCTCATCTGCGGGAAGCTTGGGAGCTCAAGGCGGGACGATCGGACGAGCCTCCCTCGCTCTCAGATCTCTGGGAGTTTCTAACCAACCGAGCTCGAGCTCTCGAGAATGTAGAGACTTCACGTTCTCAGAACAAGTCAACGGGCAAGGACTCATTATCGGGAACTTAAGCCTCACGGGTACACACAGTCCCATCGGGGCCATCGATGTCGCGGCCTTCTACATCGGGACCGTCTTCATCGGGTGCATCCACATCATCATCCGGGTATGCATGCTCACACTGCAAGAGTGCTCACTTTATCGTGGCGTGCCCGAGTTTTCGGCAACTCTCAACCGAGGCAAGACCGGAAGAAGTCACCCGTCAGCGCCTGTGTTTCAATTGTCTGGGGAAACACAGCGTAGCAGCGTGCCAGGGGACGACCAGATGCAAGGAGTGTGATCGTAAACATCATACGATGATCCACACCGGGTGGTCAAAATCTGGGGACCAACAAGCCACGGGTGCGGGTTAACGCAACCCACAGTCGTCCTCTGCGGGAACATCGAGCATATCGGGAGCTACTCGACCATCGGGCTCAACACAATGAGAGACGGGGGCATTAGCTTGCTCGGGTGCTAGCTCATCAGCGCTTCCGGGATTTTCATCTCTCCTGGCCACGGGCTCGGCAGATCTCGAATTAGCATTCGGGGCAACTCACCGGGTACGAATGCTAATCGACAACGGATCGGAGCTCACCTTTGTTTCGGAGAAGTTGGCGAGGCACCTCAAGCTTCACCGGGACAACGCGGCCATTCCCATCATTGGGATTGGCGGGACTCATTCGGGCTTGACTCGAGGCGCAGTCACCTGCATTTTACGTTCAGTAAACTCAAATAATGAAATAAATGTTCAAGCGTTCATTTTACCTAAGCTAATGCCTATCCTTCCTTCCTCCTCAACATCCGGATTACATTGGTCTTATTTGGACGGGCTGCAATTAGCAGACCCAGATTTTTTCTCACCAAGGGCGACTGATTTCATTTTGGGAGCAGACTCATATTCTCAATTTATTCGTCCAGAAATTCGAAAAGGAGCAGACGGGACTCCTATGGCGCAGAATTCGATATTCGGGTGGTTCGTTCTTGGCCCAATCGCCAATCGTGCTTCATGTTCGGGATTGTCGCATCAAGTTTCAGTAGATCACCACTTCGAGGAAGTTCAGGATGTTCCCCCTCGATTTTGGGAACAGGAAGAGGCTCCCAGTCTACCTGCTCTTCAATTTACGCCTGAAGAACAGGAATGTGAGTCTCATTTTGTGCGGACTCACTTGCGGGATTTAACGGGACGGTATATCGTTCGATTGCCGATAATGTCGTCTACGAGTCAACTCGGGGACTCGTACGGTACCTCATATCAGAAGCTATATTCAGAGTTTCTGCAAGAATATGAGGAACAGTCTCAAATGACACGGGCTGCACGTGCGCTTTCTAAAAAATCACGGGTTTATTATCTTCCTCACCACGGGGTGTTGAAAGAATCGATCAATCCACTTTTCGGGGCATTTCCTCTCATCGATCGCGAGATCGCGCGGCTTTTCCCTCACTCACTCTCATTCTTTCCTCATCGATTACACGGACCACACGTGTCGTCTCACGGGTTAATTGGTATACGGGAAATTCGTCACCACATTTTTCGGGGTCACAGTTCCTCGGAACGACAGTACTCGGGTCGCGGTTAAAAACGCGTTATTCGGGCGATTTTACCGCGTTACAGAGGGATCGTCGAAATCTCGGTCGATCCGATCCTTCTCTCGCGTGTCAGGACGCGTCTCACGGCGGCGGCCATTGTCCGCCCTCGTTCGGGAAAGTTCTCATTCGCGTCATTAAAACGAGGCTTTCCTCACATTTACCGGGCTTATTTTCCACACATTTACTGTATCTTTGTATTACATATTGTTAATATACTCATATTATTTTTCCCGTACATCAAGAACTTGGCGCCTTTTCTTTTTCCACCTACACCAGATCTTCCGGGTCCTTGTCAAACACCCCTTAACTCAAGCATCGACATCAATGTATCAGAAGTATTGGTCTTCCGTTCACTGGTCGATGCACCAGTCAGTGCACGGCTAAGCGGTCGCGGCTTCAAGTATTGGCCATGTACAATGCTGCTTAACTCGGAGTACCGCCGCAGCGGAACCTCGAGCGGCCTTCCACCAATGTCGGTTTAAATATCAGTTTGTTCATTGAAAGAATTCGCAATCGATCTAAAACTGTTAGCTGAAAGTGCGCGATCTCCATTCGGATATTGTAAAACAATAATATATTCAATAACTCGTCATCGGCTGGCTCGGACACAGTATCTAGCCGTTTCAACCACGATGTAACGAAGATGGCGCTCCTTAATATAATAAACCATAAACAATTAATGCAAATTTAACCTTACAAAAACTGTTTATACGTTAAAATGGCACAGACTTTATTCCCTAATTGTTTTTTCCAAAGGGTGTCTGAAAAAAACCTGACATTTTAAATTGCGCGCCATTTTCTTATGACGAACATAGAGTGCTAATCGTTGACAACTGACATCAGGAAGTATTGAGGTTTAGTCATGGAGCACACGATCGAGCAGCGCATATAAATTATTATTTGCTGCATTGTTACTGCATAGTTATTGCAGGCGAAGTTTCATGGTCGTGTTATCTCGCGCCGTGGCGATGTGAATTGGCCACCAAGATCGTGCGATTTCACGACATTGGAATTCTTTCTTTGGGGTTTTCTAAAATGAAAAGTGTATGCCAATGATCCACAGATCATTCCGGAGTTTAAGGAACCAATTGGACACACCATTAATGAAATTAGTCCGCAATTATGCCGAAATGTTATTGAAAATATTATTAAAAGAGTAAACGTTTGCAGACAGGGACAAGACAGCCATTTATCGGATATTGTGTTCCACACAGAATCTCTATGTTTGTACCGTATATAAAAATAAAAATATTCGTACTTTCCAAATAAACAACACGTTTTATTAATAAATTATTATTCGATGTCATTTTGAGACGCCCTATACAATTAAAAAAACGGCATAGTGAAAAAACGCGAAAAAATGAAAACGCTTTGCAGTACTTAGGTTTTGGCTCTGACTATGCGTTCTTGGTGAATATCGAGTGGGGTAGAAACTGTGAGTGTGCCAATGAGACGGCTGTGTTCACTAGCGCCACGAGTAGAAAAGATCGGTGAAATATTAGCTCTACTCGGGCTACCTGAGCTTGGGCACCCTGTTACGACCCAGTCTTTACTTTTTTCTCTCTTTCTTAAAACCGCCACGATAAATACGCACGATAGCAGCACCCCCATGCATCGACCAAAAATCTATATAACATTAACACTAGCGATAGCCGAAACGCACCACAATACCAAAAGCGAAAGTGTCACGCGTGAGCCCCCACGCATAAACATAGCTAACGACAAACGAATTTATGAGAGGAGCATACTCGCACCCTTGAACGAGAAACCCGGCGCCCAGAGCACTCGAACTAAATACAGGCATCAAACTGCGCCACAATCCCTCTTTGTCCTAAGACCCAAACAATCCGACGAGGAAAACTTGCCCGAGTCAGTACATGTCACCCGGCCAAATTGCAAGCCCCACGACACCACGGTCGCTGAACCCGATTCTCGGGCATAGAACAACGACTGCGTCTATCGTAGAGGCGACCCGATAAATGAATGAACAAAACTATTCCCACGCATAACGCCGACCTATCACGTAAGTCAGCGTACATTGTCACGATTGATTAACCAATCTCGAAGAAGCTCCGAACCGAAAATGCATTCCTCCAAAAGCTCCTTATCCCACAAACCAAACTCTCTTAATTTTATATCACGAAGGAGCAGAGTCTCTGGACTCGATCTCCGAACAGTTCAATAATTGTACGCGTATTTACTTTTTACCAAACTATAAGATTATAAGAGTTAAGGGGCTATACCAGTGTGAACGCTGAAAGTTTTGGTGATTTTCGGGAATTTTTTGAATAAAAGTACTCAATTAAATGTTTTGGAAAATTAAGAATATATTTAGTTATTCTTGGCCTATATTACATAATTCGTTCATAGAAAAATATTGAGATCCAAGCGACTGATGCGCTGCCTTCGGAGGCGCCAAAAAAAAGTCCCTCCACTGCTGACATGATTCCAGCCGACTGAGTAGCTTAAACCGAAAAAGAAAAAATGTTGTTAAACTGGAAGGTATTTCCTGTACAATGACGTAGGATTTTTTAAAAATATCAAAATCTAACGAAATGCCGTAGTTATGAATAAAAGTCTGCTTTCTTGCCTATAATGGTCATTTTTTTTAACGCCAAATCGTCAATTTTCATCCAATCATAAATATACTACCTCATTGTAGAGTAAATATATTCAAGAGTACTCAGTTCAAATTTCAAGTCAATCGGATAAATGCTCTTCGAGTTACAATGTCAGCTAATTTGAAAAATCTCATTTCGAGAAAAACGCGTTTAAAGATTTAACTATTGATTTTTGCAAGATAAAATGATATTGACATAAATTATATAAATGATCATGATATTCTTGAAAGTATAATGTGATGTCGGGATGGACACTTTTATTATAATTTTGGAGGAAAGGAGTGACTGAGTCGCTCCAGAACTCGGTTGTAGGACGGAATAACTCGGTTAACACGGATTGAGCTACTTGAGACGGGTTTATTCAAATAACTGACGGATAGAGATTCGGCGTTCTACAGTATTCGGAGACTTACTGACTATCTTAGCTTAGAACGAAGGTAACTTATAGTGATGGAGTGTGGGAAAATCGAGATGGTCGGAGGAAGGGCATACGTGACGTTAGGAACGTTGGCCATCGGTTTAATGAGAACTTGGAAAACCGTATTGGCGAATGAAAAGTTATGGCATTCCTAATACGGCTGGCCGGACGTTGTAAATTATGTGAAACCGTCGCTCATGAAGATCCAGGCGCATCAAGGAGGGCCTTTGTCATAGCTTTTCCAAGAATTTGGAAAGCCATGCGTGGGAATGATATTCCGAATGTAGGTAGACGGATGCTATAAATTTGGTGAAGGGCCACTTGCACAGATGTATCAGCAGTATGGATCGTAGGAAGAAAATAGGGAGAAGAAGGACCAACAAAAAAATGGAGGATTCCATTAAAATAAACTGTCGAAAAAGGCAAAAAAAACGATTTTTTTTAAGTGTCACACTGGTATAGCCCCTTAAACTTAACAAAGTTGAAATATGTGAATTAAGACAAAATCCATACCTCTGAACATTTATTCAATCAATGATTAATCCATCGGGCGGATCCAACTCTCTAACCAGAATCACGCACCTAAAAATCATCTAAATCGAAATTGTTATTACATTGTATTTGGACACCGAAGACTCACCGCGCAACCTAAATTAATGCAAACTTCGTGCTCTAACTCGGCAACCTTGCGATTCCCTCTTAAACCTCCCTCTGCGATGGAACAATTTAATACGTAATAAAACCGGTGCAGCGGAAAAAACATTAATTAAATAACCCATCGTTTCCAAAACTGGTAGCAGCGAATAAAACGAAAGACAATTCATGAGTGATCAACTTCGTCACTATCAATTCGGTTTCGGCGAAAAACGGATCATTAGCGCTGAATACACTATCGTGTAAATAAAAACCGAAGACTCTTCTCTGCGCAAAACGAAACAAGTGCTTCACACCAACGTCGCACCGAGACGAACGGAAGGGACGCAAAGTCATAAATCAACAACGGACGCAAGGCCGGAGAAGAGACCCGAGCCCGCTACGCACACCCGAACTGCAGGTAAAAAGACCAGCCGCAACTCGCGACGAGTCAAGTAGCCTAACGCCACTTGGCCGCAACCAAATAACACCACCGGAACGAGCTAGCTATAAGATCTTCGTCGAGTCAGTCATAAACTCATAATATCTACACCAATCGAAATCGAGACTTCGGAAGCCCATCACTCAACCCAACAGAGTTAACTCCACACAATGCAGGCAACGATTCTAACTATTGTTAAATAAAGGCAGTATGAACCACCAAAGACCTATGTTAGCTAAAGGCAGTATTGAAAAACCAAAGACAAATAGTTAATATCAAGCGTCTTTCGGTAACAATATCTACCAATTACATGCGAATTATGGAAATTTCACAAGATATTTACCCGAGTTCAATGGGACGCCTAAAACATGTTCGTTAAACAATTTCACGAAACGAGTCATTGACCCCTCGACAAGGCGTCTCGACGGGCCCAAATACACAAGGACGCCAGACGTAGTAAAATTAGAGGCCAAACGGAACATCCTCCGAGCCTTCTTTATCCTGAGCATAAGAACGAAGAACTACAGTTCACCCACAATTAGCATCGAATCGGAGGATCTTAAGAAAACTCAAACATTATTTCTCGCAGACTCAGGCTCACAACTGAATTTGATCGAGATCGAAAATATTCTCCACCCAAATTTCGTAAATAATTTAATAGTTTACGAATTATACGGAATTTCGATCACCGATAGACCCAGAACACTCAGGCAAATTAATATCGAAATTCATGACCGGTCCATAACATTTAATGTTGTTCCGGACGACTTCCCTGTAGAATTCGACGCAATCCTTGGTCATGAAACAATCGGAGAAAGTAAAGACAGAATCGGCTAGGAAGGACGATACGTACGAGTCAACAACGTAGACATTCCATTTACAACCATAGAATCATTTCTTCCGTCTGACAGACAGAAAACAATCATGTTTATTCGAGTCGGAAACCTGCTAGCGACAGGTTACGAACCCCGTATACCCTTTCGTAATGACATCTTTACAGGCGAAGCGCTGGTTAGAAATACCAATGGCAAAGCATACTAGTACGCTATCAATACTTTAAATGAGGACGTCAGAGAAGAGGTTCCCGTTTTTTCACTCTATCCTTTCGATATGAGTAGAGACGAGAATCATCAAGAGGATAAGAATACGGCGAATACACAGACTCTCCCGCACAAAAACCCTCGGACGCGAGAAAACGGTGGCAATGGAGTAATGAGTCTTTTGCGACTGGTACCTCAATGACGAACAGCGTAATGCCGTATCTACACTTGTAAAAGAATACGTAGACCTCTTGCATCTACCTGGAGAACCCCTCCGATCAACAAACGAATGCAAACATAGAATTCCCACTGTACACAATCGACCAGTCAATACAAGACATTACAGACGCCCACCGTTCCAAACGCCGGAAATAAAAAAACAAAACATCAACTTGTTGGAATTAAATGTCATCGAACCCTCGAAGTCACCGTACAATTTACCAGTATGGATCGTTCCGAAAAAAAAAACAGATTCAAGAGGCACTAAACGCTGGAGACTCGTAATCGATTTTGGAAAGCTAAACGATGTGACAATAGAAGATGCTTACCCTCTGCCTTTAATAACAGATATTCTTGACCAACTTGGCGGTATAAAGTACTTCTCCGCTTTCGATCTAGCATGTGGTTTCCATCAGATAGAAACGAATACGAAAGACAAATACAAAACAGCCTTTACTTGTTCATTACGGATGAACCAGTAAAGGTCACGATCATTACGACTCTCACGGTCATTACGAATTTAACAGAACCGGCATTCGGATTAAAAAATGCATCAGCTAACTCTCAACGGCTAATGGACCTTGTACTAACAAGGAGACGGCACGATCGTGGGGCCGGGGATCTGGCCGAATTTTGTTGTGGTGAAAGCGGACCCCTAGCACTTCACGTAGTTAAAGTAGTAGGACGCACTACTCGGAAAATTCCGAGAAAAATCGATTCAAAGTTTCTTAGGCGCTTTATGAGTTTAAAATGTCAGGCACTTGTCGGGCCGCTGTCTAGTCTAGACGGTTAGGGCTTGCTCTTTTGCGCCGGAGATCTCGCGTTCGATTCCTCCTTCGGATCTTATTTTTTTTTATCCCAATAATTCTTCAAAACGTTTCTCATCCCCACATTATTAAAAAAAAATTAATCTACATTATTTTTTAAAAATTATTCTCTTTTTTTTCAATAAAACAATTCATAACAGTGGGTTCTTTATTTTTCATCGTAAAGTATATGAGGAGGCACATTGGGTTTTTCATGAGAATAACAAAGTCGATTAAGAAAAGATCAATTTTTATTCGTATAATAATTATATATAAAAACCGCGGTGGTAATTATCGTAGAAAAAAAGTAATAATTTTTGCGATATCTTGCGCAACATATAAAAGCAGATTTTTTACAATCACAGAGAGTTTGCTATACATCCGTTCAAAAACATGTCCCATTAACATTTATGAAAATGTTTCTAGTAACTGATAATTTTGAGGCAAACCGGGCGTATTGAATTATGTCTCGGAATATTAGTGACGATAATTGATGGTGAAGTATTGAAAGGATTTTTATACAATATTCCCGAGAATGAATTTCACGATTCTGCTCTAACAATACGCTGCAATTTTTCAAGCGCTTTATCAAATTTTTAACTTGTCTGTAAAAGTAAACGTCCCAAGGTTGCACCAAGGGAGTGCATTTTGACGGAATTACTTTTACAGAGCAAGTTGGTATATTTTCGTCATCTTGGAAGATTTCATCATACATCTCTGGATTTGTTTGATCCCCCCCCCCCCCCCCCCCAAGAGTCAATGAGAAGTAAAAATTTATTCTCCACGACGGAAGTTTTTAAACATTTCTGGAGAAAATCCCTGTATAAGGCTGTTGTTAGTTTTCCGGACTTCGTTGATGTTGCAATGACGTTCGCATCTGTATTGGCATAGCCAACTGCTAATTTTTTAATACGTGGTCCGAAATGACCGCTCGACTCTTGCAAACATACGATGACACGTGGGAGCAGTTTTCTGGATAATATTATGGAATAATGTGCGGTGTACGAATACGTCACTTTATTCAAATCCGACTTTTTAACGAAAACTGTTTTACGCCCTTTTTGAGTGCGTGTCCTGTTAAAAACAGATTTATATTGACATCCTAAAAAAATAGTATTTTTAATATTAAAAAATATTTGAATATGCCTGTAGAAAACTTTTTATAACTTTTAAAACTTAACTTTTTAAACTTAATTTTGAATTTATACATTTTGCATCGTATTTAACTAAAACTCAAAAATAAAAACTTTTTAAACTTAATTTTCAATTTATACATTTTGTATGCAGAAAACTTGTATTTACCTGTTTGGTTAGTATTGTAACAATTTCACGTTTATTTTCGTTCAATGATGACACATTAATGGGACGAATACCCGTAATTTCCTTATTTTAATACACAAGTTGCCCTGCAGGGCGAATCATTTCTTTAATTTCTACTCCCAACCTCATTGACAGCGAATGCACAGGCGATTTACGGCTCGCAGGCCTATTTTCTTCGATCTATCAGTACAAAAATTCGCTTCGTCTTCAGACGGACGACGGCGCGGGCAATTTCCGGCTTGCAACCCTCAATTATATCACAACGTTCGGCATCCGTCTTCGGAACACCGATTACCATCTTCAGACGTGCGCTGATTCCGTAGCATTTCCGCACTACAGAAACCTTCGAACTACGCTATCATCACTCCGTATGAGTGGCTCGCCATCTCTCGCCATATACCTCGCTCATGGCGCTTTGGCCGGAATCAAGCCGAGTTGCTTGATTGTTACATATGGAATATCGGGTACTTACATTATTGTCGCTCGCTTATACTATGGTTCGCTAGTTACATTCGGGGGGACGCCTCCGCCCGGACTCCTCGTTGACAGGAATCTCTGGAATCTCGTCGGCGAAGGTGCAGCGCGCTGCGTTCCGTGAGATGATTGTCTTTTCAGAATTCCAGGGCCACTTCGTTTACGGTCGGCGATACCCGCTGACGCTCCCCGGCGCAAAATCGTCTTCGGAATGATGAATCACGAGGGGTGATGAAGGTGAACAGTGCTTGGCGACTGCGTGCCTTGAAGCACGTGTTCGGGGAGAATCTGAACTCCGCGTCCTTGATGCCCGCGCCACGTCGTAGCCGGCATTGAATCGTGCGAATCTCACTCAGAGTAATCGGGATTCCAAAGGCGCACGAGGTACGATACTACTCGAACACGCAGGAGATTCGCCCGATGGGCGATTTGAGACGAGGATCCACGCGGATTCCGTGGCGCGTTACTCGGTATCTCGGAGGGTTCGAACGCTAACGAGTTGCTATGACACACGCAAAACAGACCGCCGGCTTGCGAGACAATTTTCTCGATTCTTGCCTGACCTCAGCCGCGCACCTCCATCCCGCTAGACTTTTATCTTCATAAAGGGGAGAGTGCAAGGGAGTCTCCTTGGTCATCTCTTACTGGTTCTACCCACAATCCCCATTACAGGACGGCGAGCTTGGCGCTCTCTAGTGGCCCTCATCAGGCGCGTAAAGTTCGAATACCGCGAGTTGGACAAAATTCGCTACAATATTTATAACATAATCCCCATGGTATTGAGGTATTAAGCGGCACGTCTGTCGATGAAAGGTCTCTGCAGACGCCCGGATTTCCTCCATTGAGGCCGCCTCTTTTTTCGAAACCGGTTTCGTGATTTTCCGTTGAGAAATTTTGTGTTTCTGTTTGAATGCCGTGGCCCATCGATCAGACGCCTTGAAATTGAAATTGATGAATTGTGCAGCAGCAGCCAACGCCCCTTGTTGTAAATTTCTTGTCGTAACTTGCTTATATTGCTGTCTTGCTTCCACAAAACGGTCGTAGGTCCACGAATCTATCGCCTCAAATTTGTTTAATCTTGTTCCATCACTTTTAATATTATTCTCCCATTGTGAAAGATATTCTTTTCTCTTCAAACGGCTGCATCCTTTTTTTTGCAATATCGCGAACGACCACGTGAAATGCGCTTTAGCAATGTTCACGACTTTGACTTCGTAGGCTATGGGAATCATTTCACTTTTATTTTATTTTCGGTTCTGGTTCCTACTCGCCTGGAGAGGAATTAAGTTGGCACACTTCAAACTGTAGTTCTTCGCACTCCTCATGAGCGTGAATTAATTCCTCTTCAATTAAGGATTTTTTTTCACCCAAAATTTCCAATGTATTATTATAAAGTTCACCGGCCAATAACATAGCATCGTGAGATATTTCTTCCGAAGGTGTCGATGAAATTTAATTATTTTCCATCAACAGCTTTTCATAATAAACTACTGCATCCTACAATTGTGATTTTGATTTATCACTGTACATGGATTCTTCAGGAATTTCCTCTCCTATTCCAGAAGAGCCAGCAACTTCTTCAGTTGACATTTTTAACTTCGAACTGTAAGAGAACTGTGAAGTTTAACAAGAAGAAATAGGCACGTCTGTTCACGACGAAATTGAAAAATGAACTGCTGTTCAATTCTCGCAGACTCACGCATGATCCTATGCCCAGATGTCCGTTATAATCCTAAGGGGACCCCGAACAAAATTCTTTCCACCCTTACGAGGCCATAAAACCGAATAAAACAACGAGCACGAATATTTTTCAGTGCATGAAAAACTTTACGTTCTTAAGCTAAAATACATTTTTTTAAAATAATGTAGGGATGAGAAACGTTTTGCATAATTGTTGGGATAACAAAAACAAACGAAAAATAAGATCCGAAGGAGGAATCGAACGCGAGACCTCCGGCGCAAAAGACCGAGCCCTAACCGTCTAGACTAGACAGCGGCTCGACAAGTGCCTGACATTTTAAACTCATACGGCGCCTAAGAAACTTTGAATCCATTTTTCTCAGAATTTTCCGAGTAGTGCGTCCTACTACTTTAACCATGTGAGGTGCTAGGGGTCCTCTTTCACCACAAAAAAAATCGGCTAAATCCCCGACCCCACGGTCGGGCCGTCTCCTTGTAAGTAAATAAATGTCTACTTTAGCGAATTTCAGAGTTCCAACTCTTAAGGGGGGATTGTCTTTTTTTTCGCAAAATTTACCGCTTTTGGGGAATTTTTTTGTGAAGAAAGTATACAACGGAAAACTTGTGAAACTTGGCATATAGTTTTATTGATCTGTTTACTACGTACAAAAATTTTTTTTAACAATTTCATCAAAAAATCCGCCTCCCACCCCCCTTGACGCGCGATGGTCCTTTTTTGATGGTGTGCACGATTTCTCAAAAACTATTCAACCGATTGCCTTCAAATTTGGACAGAATGCTCAGCTGACATCCTTTTATCGTTTGATGAAGCAAAAAAGCAATACGTTCAATAGTTTTTTATTTATAACAAAAAATCGATCAATTTTTTTCGAAAAATCGATACTTCAAGTTCAAAACGTCACCAAATCGTCATTTTTTTCCCTTCATCGAACGATAGCTATATGTGTCTAAAGTAGAATGCTTTTTGGGTTTTTGTTGCAGGATGAACGTGAAGGCTGTAATCGTGCACACCATCAAAAAAGGACCATCGCGCGTCGAGGGGGGTGGGAGGCGAATTTTTTGATGAAATTGTTTAAAAAATTTTTTGTATGTAGTAAACTGATCAATAAAACTATATGCCAAGTTTCACAAGTTTTCCGTTGTATACTTTCTTCACAAAAAAATTCCCAAAAAGCGGTAAATTTTGCGAAAAAAAGACAATCCCCCCTTAATTTAGCAACGATCCCCGAATCATTATCCCGGGTTCCCGAATCTGGGATCCAACATTGGTGGAAGCGGTGGGATCCTTTGCCGCAAAAAAATCCTTAACACCGTGCGAATACGTTCAAGTAAAAAACTCAAGCATCAAAGGCGAGAGTAACAGCCATCCCGACCGAGGCGGAAGAGGAAAGCTTCCGGCCAAGCAGAGCCGATACCAGACAACCCGGATCCCGATGATCAACGGAAGAAGGACTCAATAATCCGAGGACAGCAACAGAAGGCAGACTGCACTGATGGAGGGACCAGTACGAGACGATCAATGAACCTTCGCTCAGGATGTTTCATGGGAATGTCTATCTCTAAGTGACGGAACGCAGCCATTTCTAACCATTCTCACCGGCGGACTCCTAGACCTCGTTCGTCAATTTTGTATCTCTATTCTTGTTGTCCGCGAACTCGTTGTTACATGCTCGCGGACCACAGGTTGAGAAACTCTGATTTAAATAAATTAAAACCCTCCAAATCAGAGCAATCGTCTATGTCGGACGAAAAGAGAGCGGAGCAGTATCGATTGCCGGGTAGAAACGAATTATCGCGGTCATTAGATTCATTCTTTGACGGAGACTTTGTCCTTGAAATTTAGCAGGAGATGCTAGCGGCTCAACATGAGCAGCTAGGAGAAGAGGAGGGATGCCTCTATGGGCCAGGCATTGCCGATTAGCGGTAATTATAAACACATTTGTGTAAATACATTACAAAACTTTAAACGCGTTTTTTCTCTAAAACACGTTTTTAAAAATGGCTGACATTCTCCTGACTGTTGGAATTAAGATATCGACCTGCAATTTGGAGAGTATACTCAGAAAATATGTCTTCACGGAATGACGGATCGTTTTTTCGATAGATACATTTTTGCATTTATTATTTATCTTTTTATGAGAAAAAAACGCGGAAATTCGATTTTTTTTAAATTGCCGCCATTTTCCGAAATTTGTACTAAACGAAAAACCCATTCGTCATTCCATGACCAAAGGGTCACAGATTGATAATATGCTTTGAATTTGTGTTTCAGATCAACAAAGAGGGGGCAGTGATGTCAGCCGTTTACCTCTCGCGATTTGAGGACCTGTTTTGGCGGAGCTGCAACGGACGCCACTTTGTTTTTGTTTTTTTTTTTAATTTTTTTGAACGTTCTGTATATCATGAATAAATGCGAGAAAAAAACCGCATTCAAAAAGCTTTACTCGTTTCCTTTAAAAAAAATAAAATGTAAACACCTGAAATATGGCACTCCAAGGACAAAGTCTCCCTTAACACTTTCTTAACCTATAACATAGAACGTGATACCAGCCGAAAGCGGCGTAGGGAAAACCAGAGTACAGAAAAATTTGACCTCACTCCTGTCGTACGCAAAAAGTTTAAATCCGAAACGGCAGCACAATCAGCCGTTGAAAAGTAGATCGTGAGACGCATCATCAAATATCGAAGAAACTTTCACTCTCGTTCAAACTGTAAGGAATCGTGAATTAAATCACCAAGGTTCTACATTATTAAATAACCAACGAACAACCATGGCCGAACATGAAGATCACATGAAGATGAAGGAAGCTTGAATCCCCATTTTGAATGCCTCAAAACCAGAAGTCGTAACCGATTTTAGTCGCGCAATAAAATACGCGTTCTCGCGAGTCTGTACCTAAAATGTTGAGGATGTATTACAGGCGATATTACACCTCAAATTACACGGCAAAGCCGCAGCAGATCACTGCAATAGATATATCAATACATTTCCTGATCTGTTGACGGATCTCACATCGTTATACGAGGCAAGACGTTAAGTTCCCGCGTTACAAATGGAATTTAATTAGTATAGACAAACTGTAGTATACAGGGTGTTTCATAATAAGTGGCCCACCTGGAACTGGCGGGTTCAGGGGGATATCCCGAGTAATGCTGCCAAGGTATTTTTTTCCGTCAAATAGTGTTCAAATGAGAGCGATTAGAATTTCGGCGTTCGACTAATTGTTGTAGGGCTAAAGCCGCCCCATAGCGACGATGCCACTCGAGTGCCGAGTCTGAGCGCGAGACGCGTAGCAAGCAGCGAGCAAAGTAGCTAGGCATCTGTCTCGCTTGCCCGGCCAGTTTGACGTTTCTAGTATCGTCTGCTATTATTTTCTGTCATCTTGGGTACGCAAGTTCAGAGCGTGCGTTTGACAGATAATGCGCGCTCTGAATTTGCAAAGCTTGAGGAACGCACCGTTTAACAGATGACGACGCGAATGATTTAACGTTTTGCTTATCATTCCCTTAGGCTTCACCTACCGGGTTCACGACCCGTGAATGGCCGACCGATGTGACATTTTCCGCTTCGTCTTCTGCCGCTCCATGAATTCCGGGCCAAGGCGTGAAGGTTGCCAACCTTCATGAGACTTGTAATTCTACCCGCGAGCGATAATGATAAAAAATAAGATTGTTCAATTTATTCGCAATCTTTCTTTTTCTGAGAAATAAAGCACAGAACGATCAATACTTTGGTGTTTTTCAAATTTGGAGGCAGCGAGCGAATGTTTTTTTTTTTTTCGTATTGCCGTTATTGTGAATATTCGATCTGGACGTTTTCATATTGAATCACGAATAAATTATTTAATTTTAATTACGACTTTGATCAAAATTTTCATTCTGAGTTGTTGCGGTGGTGATAACAATTATCACGCCCAATGGTATTATTCAATAAGAGTTTCTTTTATGATTGTTATCTCAAGAAAAAAATAACAAAGTCTGTGTCACGTCGCGTACATTTTTAATGATTTGTTTATTTGTTTTCATTATTTTTCATCTTTTATCGACGAGTTTAATATTCATTATTTTCCGATGACTCCGTCGCTTCGTGTCTCTGTGCGGTGTCAGGTGTGGAAGCGCGATAGTAAGACCGGATGTGCCCGATCGAGTTCGACCGTGGGACTTCGGAAGGGAGCAACTTTCCGTGGACGTTGTCAAAAACCCCTACCGGAGTGAGAGCCACCAAGGTAACATCGGTCCGGTGGCAGCGAATATTGTTAGTTCCGATTTGTCCACGGTTCGCTCCTGGAGTCGGAGAAAACTCCTAGTAACAGCATTACTCGCGGCGGTGTAATAAGTCCAGGCTTTGGACCCGGCGGACCCGTACAGAGACGTCAATCTTTACTAGTAACATCCTAGTAGCAACGGAGCTCGCGGCGGCGTAATAAGTCCAGGCTAGCAACCCGGCGGAACTGCGCAGAGGCGTCAGTCTACTATTTACTATACCATCAAACATAACTTTTATCTCACAAAATTATAATATAAACCACAATGGGTATCGGACGTGCGGCTATCCCTTTTACTTAATTGAAGGATCCAAAGGTAAAATAACATCGTCCCTTCTGGGCGTAACAAATTGGTGGCAACAGTGGGATACCCACCTGCAATGTGCACTCTCAACTGTGGAAGTTGGAAAATAAAGGAAGAGTGGAAAATGATTCCCAGTAAGTTCTCAAAAATTTAAATTTGTATTTCGTCAATAAATCCGTGAACTGAGAGTTAAATTTTCCGTTCTTTCCGTTTACGAATAAAAACCTAATTAATCAAAATGGTTGACGATCCTCGAAATAGCACTCCGGGGCCGGCGCGGAATACAGTGGTGCGGGACTAAACGGCTCGCTTAACGAAACCATAACACCCGCCGACGTATCGGTCATACTCAGTGGAATTAACCTGACAAATAGGTTGGTGTCAATACCGGAATTCGACGGCAACTCCATTCCCCTCGGTGATTATTTACCAAACATCCAGAATGCAGCTGCGTTCGTACCCCCGTATCAAATGCCCGAATTCGTGACCGGGGTACTAAGTAGATTACGGGCTGAGGCGCGTACCTGTGTCCATGGCCAAAGTATTCGTTCAGTTAGAGAACTAACAACCGCGTGACGGGTTAACTCACCGTCGGAATTTCAATTCATGTTTTGGCAGACTCTATGGGTTACGTCTAAAGCAAGGTGAAACACCCTGGTGCTTATATCTCCGAATCCTCCGGCTGATGAGCGATGATCGAACTGCCTGGAAGGAAGAATTAGGATGTGAGGCCTCAGGGATGAAAGTTGATCCGATCGCGACTCTGGCCCTTGAATTTTTCCGTCAAGCGTTACCTTCGCGACTGAATGAATTACTTTACATCGCGAAATCAAAATCTCTCAGGGAGGCGCTTGAGATGATAGATGATCTATCCTCCGATTTGTTAGCCGGGGCGGTAGAACCAAAGTGTAGAGAACGACCGCGGACCTCCGTCGGCGACGCTCTCGCTTTAGTCAAGGCAAAGCGAAGAGATTCGCGTTCGTCTTCTTTGCGTCCCGCCCTGAATCGGAACGGGAACTGCGAAGAGCCAGCACCGCGATTCAGTAGTCCTAGTAGGTCAGAATATTTTAGACCATCGGAAATATCGAAACACCGAGACGATTCGCCTGCCAGATCAAATCGACCGAGGTCCCCCGATGACCGATTTTGATGTGAGCGACGTTAATGTTGTTTGCGCGGTTCGGGTTGCGGGTGTTGCCCTAGGACCAGCGGACCCTTACTGGATATCGAAAAGGGGGTGGCTGTAAGCACCGATACTGCTGTGGGTATACAGGTGGGTGTGATTGCTTTCCTTACACCGTCACCGATCAGCGCAGACCGCGACCCCAGAGTCCCGAGCCTTTAAACTCGAAAGGGGCTCGTCGTCCGGGCACGGCGAGCCAGCCTCCTTTCCCTACCAACAAAAAACGAACAGTCAAATTTCAGAACAGACATTAAGAGGGAAATATCCTCAATCAGGCTTCAAAAACGAGATAAAAGATTCCTTGTCAGAAACCGAGGACGAAGTAGAGTCTCCGGTTGTTACATTATCCGCACCGGAGCTTGTCAATGGAGTCCAGAAATTTTATTGTGATTCCGGGTCGAGTTTAAATTTCATCAAACTTCATGCCCTCCGTGATAATGTCACGTGCGACCCTGCGAAATCGCGTGAATATGTCGGTTCTACGAACGAAAAGGCGTGATCGATGGGAACGGTAAAGTTAACGATAAATGATCAGTCCCACACCTTTCACGTTGTCAAAGAGTTCGTGACAGAAAACAACGGGTTGCTCGGTAGACCTTTCTCAGCAATCCGTTCGCGCCGCGGAAAAGTGGAGCTATCGTTTCATCACAACGCTCTCGTAATGAGCGATCCTATTCGTCCTCGACCGTTTTTAACAAACGATTCGCCGCCAAAGATTTCCCCGCTCCGAGTGAAAAGGTCTTTACCATCAAAGCTCGTCATAGAAACCCTTGGCAATTGGAGTCACGAATCTGGACCTATGTGAGGGTTATTTGCCTCCAATCGAGAGCGAACCAGGGTTATTCGTCGACGTAGACATTGAGGTCACGCCGCAGGAAATATCGCCGTACGAATATTATCAGGCTGATCCAAGCGAGGACAGTGGTTCGTCAGACAACGAAACATTGCCGTCGTCCGATGGCATTGCGGCAGTGCTGGAAGCATTGCGTTTGGATGGACTCAGCGACATCAAACGTTCTCACGTCCGGCGAATCGTGGAAGAAGACCCTATACGATTTAAATTGCCTGGCGACAAACTACCCGGTACAAGCCTCGTTGCACACCGGATACCAACGGAAAATGATTTGCCAGTGAACATTCGCCAATACCGATTGCCTTCCATTCATCGAGGAGAAGTCGAAACACAAATCGGCAAAAAAAACTTGATAATGGAGTAATCATACCATAGCAATCCCCGGATAATTCTCCGGTATGGATTGTGCCCAAGAAACCCGACTCTCAACGTCGGCCGAGGATGCGGATGGCGATAGACTTCAGGAAACTGAACGAGAAAACTATCTCCGACGCCTACCCACTACCAAATATATTTGATATATTGGACCAATTGGGCGAGGCTCAGTATTTCTCGACCTTTCATCTGGCGAGTGATTTCCAGCAGATCCCAATAGATTCGCGTGGTAGCGCTAAGATCGCGTTCTCGACACCGAACGGCCATTATGAGTACGTCCGTATGCCCGAGGGTTTAAAGAACGCAACCGCGACTTTTCAGCGATTGCTGGATAGTGTACTACGACGTCTCCATGGTACCGAATTGCTCGTTTACCTTGACGATATCGTTGTCTTCGCTCGATCATTGAAGGAACATGGCTTAAACGTTCGTCGATTAATGGCTTGGTTGCGGGACGCAAATCTCGTACTTGAGCCCGACAAGTGTGAGTTTCTGAAAAAGGAAGTATGCTATCTCTGTCATATATTTGGGCGAGATGGTTTACGGCCCGATCCCCGTAAACTCGAGGCGGTGAAACGCTTCCCGACCCCGAAAACGGCGAAAATATCCGGCAGTTCCTGGGATTCGCTGGATATTATCGGAGATTCATTATGAATTTTTCCAGTCGTGCTAAGCCGTTATCGGACTCCTTAAAAAAGGGTAAGCCGTTCGAGTGGGGAAGCGTGCAGCGGCGAAGTTTTCGTGATTTGCGTAAGGCCCTTTGTACGGAACCCATTCCAAGTTCCCTGATTTTAGCCGATTATTTATGCTTACCACGGAGGCGTCAAATGACGCGGTAGAGGCAGTGTTAAGCCAAGAGCATGACGACTTTGACTTTCCAATAGCCTACTTCTCCCGCATACTTCTCCCTGCCGAGATAAATTATAGTACAACGGAGAAGGAATGCCTCGCTGTCATAAAAGCTTTGGAGCATTTCCAGCCGTATTTATATGGCCGAAAATTTAAACTCTTCTCCGATCACGAGCCTCTTAAATGGATTGGCTCTATGAGTGATCCACGAAAGAGGTTGGTACGTTGGAGACTGAGCGTCCAAAATTACAATTATGAGTTTGTCTACAAACCAGGAAAGCTAAATATCAATGCGGTCGCTTTTTCCCGTAATCCCATAAATCCACTATCATCAGAATAGAGTGAATCGGAGGATTAGGATCGGCTGATAATGGTACTCCCTATAGATAGCGGGAGACCCCGACTGCACTCGGCCCCAAGTGAACGTTGCGTGGGGCTGATGAATCCAAGGCACCCCGATCCTAACGCTCGGAGCCCTATCGCTCGCCGTACGCGTGGACAAACAGCTGATCCAAATGCAGCATGCGGGCGACCCAATTATGCAGAGTTTTCGGGGACAAGCTCGGGAGAGGAAGCCCGACCCATACAGCGGCTAAATCACAGCATGCCCCCTACAGCATCCCCCCTACCTACTTCCCACGAAACGCCGAATTCTCAAACGTCCGCCACAGCTAGCCGATAAGACGCTGCGTCCACTGTTGGGGTGAATGAGGTTTTACGCGCATCTATTTCGCTGGTATGAATGGGCTTTATGTGCGTATGAGAGTCGTTCGGATAATGTCGGAACCGTTCGGCTACCATCGAGGCGTCGTGGCGCAAGCACGCTCCCAACGCGGTAGTATCGCTACGAGCGTCAAGAAAGAAAGAGCTACATTTTGTAAAGAGAGAGAAAAGTAAAAGCGTTGACTAGAGTCAGCCATTCTTTGTTAAACAGAATATATACGTGTTACTTCTCGATTTATTTAATCCTCCAATTTATCCCTCATAGATCCGAATAAAAACTACTTGTTCCAACATCCATCACCCGTGGCTATAGACGTCGGGGCGCCCGGCCGTGCTAGCCCTAACGAAATTATCGTTTCGGTCGAAGCTCCTTCTAGCGACACGGAGGAAAGTACTCCCGTGGAAGATTTTGTTCCCGACGGAAATGAATCGGTCCATGAGAAGCTGCAACATACCTTCGAAAAATTCGACGAGTGACTGAAACAACTCGAACAGAAATTTTGCGAAGGGCGAGAATAATACGCCGATATGGTTGAGGTATCATTGCCTAAGCGCCTTTTTGATGGTGAGGAAGTCGATGAGACAGTCTGAGAGGTTCTCAACGATGTAGATCCCATCATAGATAGAGATGATCAGGTACTCAGTAATCGATTAAAGAAATTATCTGAGCGGTTCCAACAGCTCCCAGAAGAGGAGCTCCTACGGAGAACTAGCCTTATAGGGTCCCGTTGTTCGCGTAGGAGCAAGCAAGGCAGCGATGCAGATGACGAGCGCGAGGTGCAAGGGGTACCAGCGGCAGCTTCTACGGTACTGCAAGAGTCAGGCAGCGATGCAGAGGAGCCTCGCTCGGGCCCCTTTCTCCATCTCTCCCTTCCATCCTTCCCTCCCGCCCTGGCGGCACTACCATCACCGCCAGGCGCACAGCGTGATAACGTAGCATCCTTGAAGCCTCGCGCTGTACTCCAGCCAACCGGCCGTAAAATAAACAAGGACGCAAAACTACCGCGCTTGTCCAACGAAGCAACCATGCTGTTACCCGCGCGGGAAAAGAAGGGAGGCACAAATAATGCTCCAAAATAAAATCGCTCGCCCTCCCATGTCATATCTCCACGTGCTCGACCATTGATCAGCAACGAGTCCAGCGTTCCCTATTATGATACTGAGATGGACCTATATAGCGTTCTAACGTCCAAAATCCAAATAGATCAGGATTTTATTCCCAACGCCAACAAAAGCAAATCGAAAATAATTGGGGATCGTGAGAACCTTACATATCGGAGAGATAATTACGTGCACTTTGTCTCTGCCGACGGTGAGTGGGTTACCCCAGTAGGAAAATTATTATCTGACCTGGGATTGATCGATTCGTCATCTGTACGAGATAAAAATCTGGTGGCCGGACAGATCGCAGTGACGCAATATGGACAACACCGAATTTTTAGTGTCGTAATAAAGGGCCGGTATTATCATGACACGAGCCTCGATGAAATCCAGAGTTGATTGAAGCGACTTCAACAAGAGATGAGTCGATTGAAATTAAGATCGTTTCGTATATCCCGTCATGGTTATTTTACTGACAAACTTGGCCCTGACAAGGGGATAGACGTGGTAGTTTGGTATGGCAGGACTCAGGTCCCTCCCCTGGAATTGAGGGAAGCCATAATGGAAGAGATGCACTCGAGTCTTACAGGCGGCCATAAAGGCGTTACTAAGACCTATAGGGGAATTCGATAGCGTTTTTATCGGCCTACCCTCAAAAACGACATTCAAAATTACATTCGTCGTTGTAAAGGTTGTCAGGAGCAGAAACTCGTTCGTGAAAAGACTCGCGAACCCATGCGCTTAACCGATACACCAGCAGACACTTTTGATAAAATATCCCTTGATACCGTTGGTCCGTTGCCTATTACTCCTCACGGGAATAAGCATATACTAACGATGCAAGATAATTTATCAAAATATTGTCTTTCTGAGCCAATTCCCGATCGGAAAGCGACCACCGTTGCAGATGCAATAGCCCGGGAAAAAAAGTTCATGCCTGAGGGGATATGTTCATATATGTTTCAGATATTGTCATATATGTTTCAGATATCGTCATATATGATTCAGATATTGTCATATATGTATCAGATATATTTATATCTGACATTTTACAGTATCATATATGATTAGGTCTGATCATATTCCACATCACATATGCTTAAAGAAGATCATATCTGATCACATATCCGGGGGAAAATGGTCATATCTGAGCAGATATGCTCATGTAGGTGTTTATCTGCAACATAAATGAATCTGATCTGATCATGCATAGTCAAAGATGAACATACATGTATTTTTATGCGCTCAGGGGTAGCTCTATATCTGGTCAGATATGATCGCGCATAAGTAAATATGTGCAGATATGAATTTGTAGCTGAACATGTCTGCCCATATGTGGTCATGTCTAACCAGATATAGTACAATTCACGACTACATTCGAGCTCACACATGAATAGACTTGAATATGTGCGCGCATGCATGAACATATCCAACCAGGTATGGATG
The DNA here is from genome assembly GCA_964007375.1 of Ophion obscuratus. NCBI lineage: Eukaryota > Metazoa > Arthropoda > Insecta > Hymenoptera > Ichneumonidae > Ophion > Ophion obscuratus. The sequence goes on along the minus strand of OZ023316.1, from coordinate 15,799,707 downwards.
AATACGCAACCGAACCCAACTCGTGCATGATCAGGTCTGAAAATATTTGCCCATGTACGATTGTATCTGCCCAGATATGGAATTATACTCGAATTCATCCAATTGGATCTACCAGTTGTGTAAGTATGAAACCGGAATTTTTGTACAGAAAAAACACGTTTATTGTAATGATATGATACAAAGTATCATATCATTACCGTAGGTACATCCGCCAGTTGTTGTTGTGTTTGAGCGTCGTCTTCGTCCAACAAGGCTTGCAGGTCAACGTCTTCAAACTTTTTCGGTGGTCTTCCACGTTCTTCGTTCCTCACGTCAAAATCGCCACTTTTGAACCGTTTGAACCACTCGGAACACTGTGTTTTACCGAGAGCATGCTCACCAAACGCCTCCACAAGCATTCGATGCGATTCGGCTCCGGTTTTCTTCAGATGAAAACAGAAAAGTAGTGCTGTCGGCAAATCGTAATTTGTTGGCACAAAACTCGACATGTTTATCTCTAATAAACTAATGCTACTGAATGAAACTCGTGTTATTGTGAGTTGGAAATCTTTGTCGGATATCAATACAATAACAAGACACCGCTGACGTGATGTGTCGGTAACTGCATCGACATCTAGCGCCACCTATGGGCAAATTCCGGTTTCATACTTACACACCTGGTATATGATCATCGCTGAACATGCTTGCCCACGTGTGATCAGATCTAATCAAATATGAATCAATTGATTCATATTTCATCAATTGATTCATATTTGAACGTATTCATCCATACCTGGTTGGATATGTTCATGCATGCGCGCACATATTCAAGTCTATTCATGTGTGAGCTCGAATGTAGTCGTGAATTGTACTATATCTGGTTAGACATGACCACATATGGGCAAACATGTTCAGCTATAAATTCATATCTGCACATATTTACTTATGCGCGATCATATCTGACCAGATATAGAGCTACCCCTGAGCGCATAAAAATACATGTATGTTCATCTTTGACCATGCATGATCAGATCAGATTCATTTATGTTGCAGATAAACACCTACATGAGCATATCTGCTCAGATATGACCATTTTCCCCGGGATATGTGTTCAGATATGATCTTCTTTAAGCATATGTGATGTGGAATATGATCAGACCTAATCATATATGATACTGTAAAATGTCAGATATAAATATATCTGATACATATATGATAATATCTGAATCATATATGACGATATCTGAAACATATATGACAATATCTGAAACATATATGAACATATCCACTCAGGCATGAACTTTTTTTCCCGGGTGGTCTGATATCGTCAAATCTAATCATACATGCTCTGATATCGTCAAATCTAATCATGTATGCTTTGATATGGCCATTTTTCTTATGCATGATTAGACAAGATCCAGATATGATCAATCATATCTGGATCATATATAATCCAGATATAATCAGATATGATTTGGTCTGATAATTTTTTCTCGGAATGATCATACATGCTCAGATATAAGCATACATGATCTGTCATGACATTATATGAACAGATATAGCCAATTCTCTTGTCTGATCATATCTGATTCTACAGATATGCTCAGATATAAGCATACATGATCTGTCATGACACTATATGAACAGATATGACCAAATCTCTTGTCTGATCATATCTGATTCTACAGATATGATTCAGATATGTTCAGATATGATCTTTTTTTCCCGGGAGTGCGTCGGCTGCACAGCCATTTCGGAGCTCCATGTGCAATTCTGACTGACCGTGGAACCTCATTCACTCGACGTAATACTTCAAGGCATGAGAACTCTACAGCTGGGAGACAACTGCGTTGGACTACCACTCTGACGAGTTTCCGTGCATATACGGGCCGAGGAACATTCTTCTACAAGTCGGGAGTAACATAAAATGTATCCATCGTCGTTTCTACCCTGGTTGATAGCGATGTTGCATTGGACCTGGGTGAATTGTTTCATCAATCGCGTAACCATTCATCGAGTGGCAAACCGAGTCTGAGGTTCGGGGATATACGAAAGACCTGAAGGACGTAGCTCATCACCTAGCCTGTCGATAGGACCCTCTTCCGTGCCCGCTCCTCGTTAAGAGTTACTCGTCGCAGAGCGAAGTAGAGGCTGACCAATTTCGGGGAGTTGGTTCGAACGGCCGCGGCGCAACGCGGATTGGATCAACATCGGGGTAAATTTGGAGAATTAACTACCGTCCCCGCCAATATTATGCCGTGCGAGGACCCGTGAGTGCATTAAATACTATAAGTACTTAATCTTAACTCGTTGCTTGACGAGAACGTCGATGTCCCCTGGGGGAGGGGGGGGGAGGTGTCACGTCCCGTAATTTTGTAATGTTTTGTTTATTAGTTTTCATTATTTTTCATCTTTTATGCCTATTATTTCTGACTATTATTCCGACGACTCCGTCGCTTCGTGTTTCTGTGCGGTGTCAGGTGTGGAAGCGCCGATAGTGAGACCGGATGTGCCCGATCGAGTTCGACTGTGGGACTTCGGGAGCTAGCAACTGTCTGTGGACGTTGTCAAAAACCCCTACCGGGATGATAGCCACTAAGCTAATATCGGTCCAGCGGCGGCGAATATTGTTAGTTTCGATTTGTCCACGGTTCGCTCCTGGAGTCGGAGAAAACTCCTAGTAACAACAGTGCTCGCGGCGGTGTAATAAGTCTAGACTTTAGACCCGGCGGACCCGCACAGGGACGTCAGTGTTTACTAACAACATCCTAGTAGCAACGGAGCTCGCGGCGGTGTAATAAGACCAGGCTAGCAACCCAATGGACCCGCACAGAGGCGTCAGTCTACTATTTACTACACCATCAAACATCACTTTTATTCTCACAGAATTAAAATTTAAACCACAACCTTCGAGTCAGTGATAAAGGTGTGGGGCCTGCGTTAAAACCCCGATCAACATAGAGGACCAATACGTTCAACGTGCGGTATGCGGGAGAGAAACGCGGGGAGAATTGTCCCCGCGGAAGTGCGTGCTAGACCGAGAGTGAGAGAGAGGGAGAGAGCAACGCGGCGGTAACTGTCCCTGTGTAAAGGCGTGATCAGGCACGAAAAGTTGTAAGTAGGATTAACATAATATAATAAAATATAATTTATAAGCATTTACCCCTAAATAACATTCATTAGAATTTGTTTCCCCACTCCCATTTCCACAGGAGAGTTTGTCGGGCCCGTATGGGACGTGCAGCTATCCCTTTTACTTAACAGAAATTATATTGAAGAACCGGAAAGTAAAATAAAATCGTCCCTTCTGGACGGAACATCGGCAACAACCGAATATGTCTGGAGTTTCAGGTACCGAGGTACAGCACGTTTTTTTTGTTTCGTTTTTTTTACAAGCGTTTATTTAACTGGACTTGGTGGTAGATACGAAACGGAAAATCGATATTTCACCCACTTCCCGACTACTCAGACCTCGAAATTTTGCAAACATGCATTGAGGGGTGACAATGCATGATTCAACGTTAAAAAATGAATAAAAAATAAATAGAAAACGACTTTCTGTGAGATGCAAAACGGAAAATCGATATTTCATCCACTTCCCAACTACTTAGAGCTTTGCAATTTTGCAAGCATGTATCTCAAACGTGACAGCGCATGATTTGAATTAAAAAAAATACATTTCTTTTTCAAATGACGACAGTCTGTTCTGAACTACACTTTGCAAAAAAATTTAGGGAGCAAGAAAAAAATCCAAATTTTTGGGGGATTTTCAACAGGCTGTAACTCATACAAAAATGGTCGTACAGCAAAAACAAAAAAAGCAAATTGTAGCTCTAAGTGTCTAGTTTACGGATCTGAGTTTGAAAATTTTTTTTTGAAAATATTTTTCGAGTAATCATAAGAAAACCACCGAAAAAAAAATGTTCGAAATTTTTTTGGTTTTTTTTTTAAATCTACGGACGTGGAAATTTTTTTTTCGACTTAACCTCTATATGGACCGGATAGCTTGTTTATTCAGCTTTAAATTGGTTTTTTAAAAATCTCGATACGAGCATTTCTCGCTGAGATATCGGTGTTTGAATGGAAAAAGATCATTTTGTCTTTGATTACCAATATCTCAGCAACCAATGATCGCACAGAAATTTTGAGGTTGGTTTCAAAAACTTGAATAAATTCTCTACAAGGATTGGCAATTGAATTTTGAAAAAAAAAAAAAATTTCCAATCATTACATGAATTTGAAAAAGCGACCAAAAAAGGGCTTATTGTGGTTTTTTGGAAAATCAAGCGCCCAATCAAGAATATTGCGGAAACCACTAATGTTAAGTGTGCCTTTTACTGTTCAATATACCCACAAAAACCCTACGAAGTTTCAATTTAATCCAGCCGACCGTTTTTTTTTCCCACTTGATCGAATTTTTGAAAAAATTAAAGGAGCACGAATTTCGCTCTGAAAATGTCATAATTTTTATCAAAAATGAAAAAAAAAAAAAAAATCATTTTTCTCTCAATTCTGTATTAGTGACTTGGAAAATTTTTGAAAAAAAAAAAAAAATCGAAAATTTTTGAAAAAAAAAAAAAAATCGAAAATTTTTGAAAAAAAAATTCCAAAATTTTTGAAAAAAAAATTCCAAAATTAAAAAAAAAACAATTCCAAAATTTTTGAAAAAAAAAATTTTAAGTTTTAAGAAAAACTGTTTTTTTTTTAGACACTGTTTAAATTCGCACAACAAAATTATTGTCCCAATATTCGTAGAACGAATATTCGACTTGCCTTGGGGGTATCAACTTTTAATTTATTCAATTAATTTGTGACTAGGAAAATTAAAGTGCGGAAGAGGAAAATCGGTGAGACAGTGAGTCGCTACATTTCTTTAATTTAGGGCCAATTGAAAAAAAAATTAAGAAAAAAAAAAAAAATTCAAAAATTTTGGAATTTTTTTTTCAAAAATTTTCGATTTTTTTTTTCTTAAATTTTCCAAGTCACTAATACAGAATTGAGAGAAAAATGAAATTTTTTTTTTTTTTTCATTTTTGATAAAAATTATGACATTTTCAGAGCGAAATTCTTGCTCCTTTAATTTTTTCAAAAATTCGATCAAGTGGGAAAAAAAAACGGTTGGCTGGATTAAATTGAAACTTCGTAGGGTTTTTGTGGGTATATTGAACAGTAAAAGGCACACTTAACATTAGTGGTTTCCGCAATATTTTTGATTGGGCGCTTGATTTTCCAAAAAACCACAAAAAGCCCTTTTTTGGTCGCTTTTTCAAATTCATGTAATGATTGAAAAAAAATTTTTTTTTCAAAATTCAATTGCCAATCCTTGTAGAGAATTTATTCAAGTTTTTGAAACCAACCTCAAAATTTCTGTGCGATCATTGGTTGTTGAGATATTGGTAATCAAAGACAAAATGATCTTTTTCCATTCAAACACCGATATCTCAGCGAGAAATGCTCGTATCGAGATTTTTAAAAAACCAAATTAAAGCTGAATAAACAAGCTATCCGGTCCATATAGAGGTTAAGTCGAAAAAAAAATTTCCACGTCCGTAGATTAAAAAAAAAACCAAAAAAATTTCGAACATTTTTTTATTCGGTGGTTTTCTTATGATTACTCGAAAAATATTTTCAAAAAAAAATTTTCAAACTCAGATCCGAAAACTAGACACTTAGAGCTACAATTTGCTTTTTTTGTTTTTGCTGTACGACCATTTTTGTATGAGTTACAGCCTGTTGAAAATCCCCCAAAAATTTGGATTTTTTTCTTGCTCCCTAAATTTTTTTGCAAAGTGTACTTCGAGCTCTGAAATTTTGCAAACATGCAACTAAGAAGTGACACAAGCCTTCATTTACAGTCGCATATGGGTGACTTGGTAACAAAATGCTTTCTAATTTTTTGCATATTGAATAAAAGCTTGTTAAAAAATTGTTTCCATACATATAAATGACTTCTATTCATGTTACCGGTATTCTGAATATCCGAGTTATCCAGCAGGCGAGTACCCCAATTTTGCGCACAAATGGTTTTACATACTTATATAAATAACAAAGATTAAATGCAAGTAGCCACAGCTGGTTCATCCGACTAGCTGATACGTGAGCAAAAAAGCTAACAGTGTTCTCCGTATGATCTCTGGACCCTCTGGCGAACATTTCGAAAATCATTCGTCGACTTTTAGATTTAATTTCTGCCTAGTTCCCCTCAAAGTGCGATACCTTTGAAATCGACGACTTGCATGATGGTTGTAGGCGTTGTAGGCTCAGACGATCGGTCACCAGTGCCTAGGGAGCAGAGAGGTAATCGATTCTCTCGATCATTTTCCTGGCATTGATAGGACATACTCAAAACCGTCTCGTCGAGTTTGTAATTTATTTCATCTCGTTCCTAATCGGGCGAGTGGTCTATGTCAGTAGAGGTATAAGCTGCAAATACGATAGCTCCTTTGAGAGCCCCAGAGATTTCATCTCTGGTTCAGTAAACAATGCCGAAGACATAAATGGTCTATCGCCGAAACGGGGCTCGGACGATTGCCACTCCGTTCCTAGCAAACATAGGTGAAATTGATCCTCTCAATCATTTTTCTAGTATCCATAACCAAGGTTGCGAAATTTGTAATGAAAAAGTAATGCATTATTCATTACTTCTTTAAAAAGTAATGGAAAAATATTTCATTACCCATTACATTTCATTAAGTAATGTAAAAAAATTCCATTACCCATTACATTATATTTTGTTATGTAAAAAATTTCCGTTACTCATTACATTACATTTTGTAATGTGAAATATTTTCATTACAAAATGCAATGTAATATGTAATGACAAAAAAATTCATTACACATTACCTTGTAATGGGCAATGGACATTTTTCCATTACAAAGTCCAATGTAATGAGTAATGAATTTGTTTAAATTACAAAATCCAATGTAATGAATAACGGAAATTGTTTACATTACAAAGTGTAATGGATGGATGGATGGATGGATGGATGGATGGATGGATGGATGGATGGATGGATGGATGGATGGATGGATGGATGGATGGACGGATGGATGGAGGATGGATGGATGGATGGACGGACGGACGGACGGACGGACGGACGGACGGACGGACGGACGGACGGACAGACGGATGGATGGATGGATGGATGGATGGATGGATAGATGGATAGATGCATAGATAGATAGATGGATGGATGGATGGATAGATGGATGAATGGATAGATAGATAGATAAATGGATGGATAGATAGATGAATGGATGGATCGATGGATCGATGGATAGATGGGTAGATGAATGGATAGATGGATAGATGAATGGATGGATCGATAGATGGATGGATGGATAGATGGATGTATGGATGGATAGATGATGTATGTATAGATGGCTGGATGAATAGATGGATGGATGGATGGATGGCTAGATGATGTATGTATAGATGGATGGATAGATGATGTATGTATAGATGGATGGGTGGATGGATGTACTTATAGATGAATGGATGGATAAATGGACGGATGGATAGATGGATGCAGAATCATTTGTACGTAACAAACACATCGATGAAAATGTTCATTTAATATTATAAAATATTGGTTTGGAAATAACCAAAAAGCAGATACACGTTTTTCTTGGACATCCTTGATATTTCGAGGAAAATAAGAGTTGCACCTCATTCTCTGACGAAAGGAGTACAACTTAAATTTTGCTTTCAATATAAAGCGTCTCCGAACAAAATGTGCAGCCGGAGTTTTACTGACCGGGAAACTGATTGATCACCTTAAATGCAACGTAGAAAAATGAAGTTTGACCAATTTCTCAGCATTATTCGGTCGAAAAAGTCCATTCGCATATATAACTTCGACTTTTTTCCATTATAATCTTTTGGAATTCGTTTGACCGTGATTATTTGATTTAGGTGTCTTCTTACTTCAGACGCTAAAAACGACTATTTTCATTATTTTTTTCATAGGTTTATATCATAGTTATTGATATCAAAGTTGTTATATTTAATAAATGCACTTTCGAAATAAATTTTTTTAAATTTTGTTATGTATTTATGTAACGCAAACAAACTTTAATAGCGTTTTTCTCGAAACGACGTTTCCCGACTGCTTGTTGATGAAATCTTCGAAACTACTGAACCGCTCCTTATAAAATTTTAACCACATATTCTTTACAACTAAAGCTATAGCGCGTATGAAGGATTTTTTAAATTTTGATATTTACTATTTTTTTGCCAAAAAAGGTGAGAAAAACCCGTTTTTTCGGAAAATGTCCGCCATTTTGTTATTTTTGAATATCTCAAAAATCTTTGGATATGGGCTGTAGCCATTAACATACTGAATCTAAAACCGTTTGATTCTTTTGTTTCGGATGATCCATCTCCGAGATTTCGTCAACAGCACAGACCTACTTTTTTAGGATTTTTTTTAGTTACCATTTTCGTCTATAAGTAGTGACTTAAGTAAATATATATTTTTTAAATGTATTTCGATAGAGTATTTACTAAGTGTAACAACTTTTATATCAATATCTGTAATATAAACCTATTAAGGAAAAATCATGAAGATAGCCTTTTTTAAGCGTTTAAAGTGAGAAGACCCCTTAAATATATTTTTAACATAAGCGTAACGAAAAAAATGATGAATTAAAAAGCACCGCTAAGTTAGTTCTAAAATTTTAATTTTCGATCACAGCGAAGTTTAATCGTAATGTAATTTAAAGTTTGACGGCAAAAAATCAAGGAAAGTATTAAATCATTTCTGGTTTTTCTTTTTCCTTTCATTTTTCTCGAGAATGCTCATAAACGTCGATTTTTATCCTTTCTCGTTACGTTTATGTGCCACATAGCGGCAAAAGTCGGGAATTTGAGCTATCCGCAGATGACATTCTCCGTCTCTCTCTCTCAAACGAATTCCAAAAGATAATAATGGAAAAAAGTCGAAGTTATATAGGC